>CM067358.1:32438925-32472171 GCA_034190875.2 Urechis unicinctus
TTCTATGCTCAGAATTGTTATCACTCATAGGCTGCACCAACATCTTGAATGTTTCTTTTGCGCAGCCGTTGAGTGTCAATTGAGTCTTAGTGGAGTGGAACACCGAGTGACGAACGTTATCGCAGGTGGCGCTGCAGGTAGACATTACATAAATTTAAGCTTGCATCCTTGCTTCAATTAGGCCATCGACCCGTCACTATCAGTGAGGTCATAGATTCATAGTGCGCCAATGAAGCTGCTACTTTGGTACTTATGTTATTGTTGGATGGTCTATCACCGGTGGAGAAAATGGCATAGAGCAAATTTCGAGTTCATCGTGATGACGTCATCTTTGCTGTGCAATTAAGGATATCATTGTATCATCGCATCAATGAATGTTACGGTTTCTTTGAGTGATTATGTGTTCCCGATGTGAATAGAACAGTTTGATAATCCACCTGCAACATTCGATGAGGGGCATGCAGCGATCTTCGATGATCGAATTCCAACAATAGATAGCTATCACGCCATAATGCACTCTATTGCGGCAAGGTCATCACCTGAAAGCCTTTATGATATCAAAGTGGACGTTTATTGTACTGGAGCTCATAATGGGGTTTATAGACATTTGTAGCGATAGCTACCACTCAGCTACTTATTTGCGATACTGCATCGTGTCCAAGAGCTCGTATTGAGAGCCTGTATATCCCAATTATTGATGTTTAGGCGGATATGTTAGAATCAGGCTCGCTCTTAAAACACCATTATGCAACTGCAATATCTTCAGTTTCTTTTAACACGCATGCACGCACTCCCATACACACCAACACGCCGACATAAACACATACACACACACACACAAACACACAAAAATAAACATATATATATATATACATTTAAATATATATATATATATATATATTAACATATATATATACATATACATGTTTATATATATGTATATATATATATATAAATATATAAATATATTTACATATATATACATATACATGTTTTATATATATATATATATATATATATATATATATATATATATATATATATATATATATATATATGTGCATATATATTTATATATATATGTGTTGATATATGTACATAAACACACGCACACACATATATATATATAAATATATATATATATATCTATATATATATTTATATATATACATATACATGTTTATATATATGTATATATATAAATATATATATATATATGTGTTTGATATATATACAAATTTGCATTCACAAACATATATATCTATATTGATACACACATGCACATTTATATGTCGATATATATGTATATATATATATGTATATATATATATATTTATATATATACATATATATATATATATATATATATGTTTATATATATTTATATATATATGTATAGTATATATATATATTTTATATATATATATATATATATATATATATATATACATATATATGTATATATATATTATCGATGCCACAATTAACTATAATGTCACAATTATCCATAATGTGCACAATACCACCGCAAGTCCAGCCCATTGATGCTGTTTCAACAATCTGTTGAAGCATAAATTGCCATTCCGGGGTACAGCGCTTTTGTATTTCATGCGAGCTTCTGATTTAGGACTGCCGATTAATTTTACCTTGAAACGCGTGGGAGGGCTTTCATTCAGCTTTGGTTGGGTAGTAATGCAAATTAAGCCATGCACCCTTGTATGTGATATTTCTTTATGGTATTGCGTGGGCTCTGCAGCTTTGTACGGGTAAGCGCTGCGAACCGAATCGTGCAAGATATACACTGCATTTAAGCCATATGCAACATACAATAAGAATGAATCGAGCTTATATGGGGCTGCCATCTGCTCTATTCACAGACAACAGATATCCATGAACATAAATAATATGCGTATAAACATTTTGCATGCTATTAAAAACATTTACGCTCTATTGAGTTATAAAGGCTCACACACGACTGCTTAAGGGCAAAATATACCTTTGCAAAAAGCATTACAACTAGCTAACGAACTACAATTAGGTTGTCTAGAATACGTATCTGCACAAACACACGTATGCATGTGTTCGTCTCAAAAGCTTATTTTTATTTGCATACAAACGGGCTAAGGTCGATATCTTAGGTAGCTCGTTGCTCTTCAATGAAGGCACTGTATACAGATTATCGCCTATCGGACGTACCTCATCTCATAATTTGTACTTCATTTGTCGGAACCGAGTGTATACAGAACCAAAATATTTTGCGAATTGCAAAACACAAAGCCAGTGAAAGGAGGCTAGCAAACTTGCGTATGGCCTTATCATACCTGGACATACATCATTCCCATGTAAATTGGAAATTTAATAAATTATTTAGTGCGACTAACAATCATGCGTGGTCTTGAATATTTCCCCAGAGTCATCAGATGTCATCTTTCACCCAGCTTTTAGAATTTCAAAAATATGCAAACATCCATAAGCAACACTGGACAGGTCATAGAATTACCATCCATGTATATTTTTGTGCGCAATTTTGCTCTTGCTCGTGCGGTTCCAAAGTCTAGCTTTACGGGACTTCAAATGTATAGTTCACGATATCTCGTGTTTAACCTTTGGAAAACAGAATCAGGAAAACTATTGGCATCCGTCACATTTGTAATGCATTTGAACCACTACAGATGACGGCATTATACAATGACCGTTGAAATGTCGTGTATAATGCTTAGCAACAGATTGCGAATCCCCATTGTAACGTTTATATCAAAACAGAAATCATGCCAAATAGTGCAGCAAGGATTTGATCCGCAATTGACAATGATAAGAAACGTTCAAACTTGATACGTGTGCCATTGCTTGTTTGCGAAAGTTCAGTCAACCTTCACTTTGTCATAACGTATTTAGTCATAATGTACTTAATATATCATAAAATATTACAAATATTCCGGCCTATGATACGAATTGCGGAATGTTGAAAGAAGATTGCGTCACAAAAGAATCCTACCCATGGTCAATGTTCCTGCACAAGCACCCACCGCATATTTACATATATAAATATGCAATCCATCTAAATGCATGACAGTACAGTGATGCACAATTTACAGTCAGCCATATTTAGGCGTCACTTTCTTAGGGAAAAAGTCGTTAACCGGGAGACCCAAAGGAGCGATATCAATTTAATCCACTTCCATGAAGTCATGTATCACATTCAAGCAAATGGTATCATGCTGTGCCTAGGGTATCATCAACAATGAGTAACCAATACGCGATGCCCATATCACTAGTAAGTTAACGCAAGTAAGAATCTGCGAATCTAGATTGCCGCTGCACACGTCACTATCACCGCCTTATTAAAGGACCCGTCGAAAAAGAGAATATTTGTAACAGCATCTATGTTTCTAATGTCAAACGAATAGTCAGTGAATATCGGCGAAAGTTTATTGTCACATGCTATACCAGGTACCATATGATCACAGCGAGTACAGAACTACAGGGCTTGGGTTATATGCGATGTTTGGGTGCAGTTGAAATGATTAGACAATTCCTCTTGCGCATATTGCTAACTCAGTGCTCAGTTGCTGGTTTGATATGTATGAAACATATGATATGTATCGAGTCCCATTGGGACAAAGACGGATATGTATAAATCCGAAATCAAAATGTTCGCATCACCTGTAGGTTACGAAGAAAGATTAACAGACGCCTGCTTAAAAACTGAGCGTTCTCATAAAAGGCACTAATTATCATAATATCACAAGTACATCGCCAATTTATCCCTAAGTTGAGCCTCTTATAAGTATGATTTGCTGAATCATAAACTTGCGCAACGGGACGCCGCAGCACTGCAAGTGAAATGAGCTCTATGTGATTAGATGTAATCTTGAAGTTATCATCTATCGCGTGGGAGGACATATACAGAACATTAACCAGTTCAGCCGTTTTGCCCGTGAATATGTTCATGCCTGACGCATGCATGGCTCTTCAACTGGCGACATGTTGTTGAATCTTCGCCTATACAACACAATATGTTTCGCGATTTGTGCAATAGAAGTTGTCGAAGATGATTAATCAGCCGTTTGAATTCAAATGCATTCATTCAAAAACATGGTTACCAGCAACATAGGCACATTCATAATTGATACGTGCTGATTACTCAGCGGTTCTCACTGCTTATCTATTTCAATTATTCGCGCCACGGTTTTTTACGTAAGCATTTTTACCTCATCATGACTGATGGAAATTGATTAGAAACATATATGTACTGTAGTATTTTGAAATTTCGTTGATTAGTTCCACCCTTTAAAAGCTAGGATTATGTATTGAGTACCGCATCCTCGACGCCATCATAGCCCTGATCAAGCGAATCCGAAGCGAAGGTCGGTGACTGTGCATTGCTACTGTTGAAACACGAGGATAGCTACCCACTAACTCAGCTGGTGCTGTTACTGTACCATCTCACGGACAGCCGCAGGCAGTCCGTTGTGATCCAGATACCAGCTACAAATCACGCTGATGCGCTCGTCCTTAACGACGGGGTCGAGGTCACTATAGCGGCAGCTATGACCGTCATCAAAACAGATGTCTGGCATATATGCTACGCGTTGATGGTCCACATATCACTGGACATCAACATCAAATACCCGCTGAGTAAATGTGAAATATATTAAATCATTAAAATGTTTTGTCTTGTTGACGGCCTTGATGAGATGCGGGTAAGTCCAACACCTACACGGGTCCATCAACGTAAGCACATTGAATATTCGTTTGTTCAACCTAGATCAGGTCAACACAAAATGATCGATGGGGTACCAACTATTCGTCTAGAAATTGTGAGTGTGCGGGATGCCTCTTTCGGTTATACAATGACTACCAGATTCCCAAATCTTAAGTTGAAACCCTTTATTGGCAAAACTATGCATGGATAGAAGGCTCGGGAACGGGGTCATAAAAATGCAGACCACTAAACAACCAGAACCTGCTGGTGAGGGTTGTGTCTGAATTCACAAGATGCCATATTTGCTGCAGCCGAAAAAGAGGGAGACGGACCCATTTGAATATGCAAAGAAGACTTTCAGTAGATACATCTAGTGATACTATGGATGATGACCTTATCATGTGTGGTACGCTATATTGTAAAAGGGTGCTAGCAACAACCACAATGCCGATCTCCAGCAAGAGGAGGCCTCCAGAAAAGCCTCATCGAAACCCATACGGACTATTTGCGCTGAATCAAAGCGTGGGCATGGCTTAGCGATCGGTTGTTTAGGCTGTGGTTGAGAATATCCCGTGTTATGACTCGGTCCGATGCTTCGTATAATAGTAGTGTCTTCTGGAACGAGCCCCTCTGCTTCTCCTAAATCTGCCCTTCCGATGATAAAGGGAAATTCATCACCGATGCCGAAGATAAAAAAAGGCCTGTTAACCAACCTGATGTTACAATAACATTCGCACATGATTGTGGCATACTTCTCCTTTTTGAACTTGTGTCATATCATTCATGAGCTGAAGGTTCAGTTGCTGGATCATAAAGACAAACATCTATGTACCTCGACACAAAAAGACGGATAGCACAGCAGAATATGCCAAGAAGACCCATTCAACTGCCAAGGTCTCCCATATGGGGTGAATCTGGTGACAATGAATGATGACTTTGCCTAACTCGATTAAAAACATCTGTCTGGTGGGAGACTCCCAAGAGGATGCTGCCAACCTAATGGTGTCTTCGGTTACTCAGTAAAGCGCACGTGCTAACACAAAATATAACCATTTGTCGGAAATATTCATTACGATTCTGCTGTTTTTATTGCAAAAATCCACGGCACTGTGAGAATAGTTGTATGATCGGTATTGAAATAAGTAGATTTATTTGCTATGGTGTGTTCAGCTGATAAGCAGAATCGTGAATTCGACCTAAGCTAGATATTTGTATTTCAAATTTGTTAGTTCCAATAGGATTAAGTAAAGACGCCCTACACGTATGAAACAAACGCTGCAGGTCAAATATTGCGAGCATACTATTTCACAATTATCAACAAACAAACAAACTCTCTTAAATACAAACATATCAACGTTTTCGGCCTTTTTGCTGTCGGTAAAATGAAATCTAAGATTCCCGTCAAATAAATGACCACGTGGAGAGCATAGCCCTTGACGACAGAGGCTGTGAAACAATTCATGCGTCAGGTTTTTGGTCTACAGAACAAATACACCAATGCTGTCTCTGTTGTTCGTTGCAGCTTTAACAAATAGATTTTTTCTATATATAGTGATCTTTACACCTAAACAGTTCGCATCAGCCGAGGGTGATTCCCGATGAATATGTATGAGGTGATTGAAAACATACTTGTGCCATCCGGATGCATGTGCGTGAACACATTAATGCTACAACAACTTCTACCTCAATTATTGCAAGAAACCCTATTACATCCATCTTATCAACCATCGATCAATTATCAATATTCGCCGGCACATCATATTCAATCAGATTGTTATAACAATTGCTCTGAGGATATATTCTAATTCGTGCTATCGATATTTTCATAGGAACATTTACGTCCCTGAATGATACTATTCTGTAAGGCTCATTGCACAATGTTTAACTAACACTCAACTGGTGCTAAATTAACTTTTTAAACCTCGACACTTGATTTATGCTTTTTGCATTGCAACAACAACAGCTAATCAACGACATCAGTGCTCATAACAATTCGCAGACATCAAACATGGTTTAAATGTTACTTTTGTAGAGGAGTTACTCCAATAAATGTCCTTACTCACTCGTCACTTGTCCATAGCTCAATAAGTGGCTAAATTTGACTCCTAACATAAGCATCTATAATGATGCGATAAGCTGTATATATATATTTCCAATGTATCTGTCAAGGTTTGTAACATATATTTATATCATACAGAAAACTATACGTTTAATGTAGATTCTATGATCAGAGTCAATTAGCAAAAACGTTGCGAAAGCTTAAATCATCCATCAATATTTTACTTGCTTCACACCAATTGCACTTATCTTCCCTAGTAATAGTAATAGGTTAAATGAGTAGTTGTGGTCTCATAGATCACTTAGTAAAATGATGTCACTATATGGTAATATTCACCCCGCCTCTTAGTATGGTGATACAATACATAAGTATGTAAATATCCTATAGCGCAGGTTATATCAGGCAGAAAAAATTATCACACACATATGCTGCGTTCTACAACTCAACAAAAGGATAACGACAATTATTTAGTGAATAAATGCAAGCCAATTCGATAGCCGAAACCCATTCAAACATTTATAAACCGACATGTTTAACTCACTCGTATCTTACAGCGTAATAGTCAGTTTGACTTGTTTTCAGCGTATACCGGAAATGTTATTACTCATTAAGATAATATATATTTGCCTTAGCTATGCATGATGGGCACAATATATCTATGCGTATACAATACACAAATGTTGATCCATATAATCCGATTGTGTTCTAACACATACATGTTGAAACAGCATTTTATGATCGATTCAATATTTCTTAAACATCTGCCTGACATGAGCTAACATGTTGGAATAATAAAAAATGGTTCGATTAAAAATGTTAATTGTATTAACATATCAAAGTTTTCTGATTTGTCTCTTGCAACCTGGAATCAAAACCAATAGGCTTCTATACATAGATATGTTAAAAACAGGGCCTGAAGTGCAATTACTTTAAAAGTCGCCCTCCACGGATGTAAAATTCGCGAGCACGTCCCCAGAACACTTCACATTTATGTCATAATCGTTTAAAACCAAAACGTAAACGGTTGCTCCAAGATGTGAAACGACTGCAAATATGGTATGTGGACAAGCTAGCAGTGAATAGCCATATTTGTGGCCACTAACTTATCTACTTAGCAGCAAATGTACCAGTTACCATGGATCGAGGGTGCATGCATCATTGATTAGGTTACTTGCGCGGGTAGGGATTTTTTTTTCTATCATTGTGAGGAGTTACAGTTTGTCGTGATTTATTATACTCGTTGGTTATGTACTGATGCCCGTTATTGACCAAGGCAGATTTTGCTTGGACAATCTTGCACTGCATTAGAGCACAGGATAACGCAGGATGCACGATTTCAGTGTTCTGTCCATCAACTTGGGTGTTGCTACGTGGTTGTGCATGCACTATATAAATTATATTTTAGGGCACACTACCAAAGTCAAGTCAAGTCAAGTGTTTCTGTATTCAGTTAGTCATTATGTAAATGGTTGACCGTTAGCGACGTCCCGATGATAACTTGTAACATGATTCTATTGACTCAACATTCTTTTCTGAAGGTTAATTTGCTATCTAATGGCTGATAATATTAACACAAAAACATTAACTTCAATCGGCTTATCAGAGTGTACACCACGCCGTTCTGTGGCATATCTTACGACTTAGCACTATAGATGTGAGCATCAGGAGCCAAGGGCGTGTGATTATTGGCAACTTAGTCATCTACTCCATACCTGTCCACAGCAGCTAGTTAATTCTGGAGTAAAGGGAAAATCAGTTTATCTATATAAATATTTATATATACATATATCTATGTTTATATATATATATTTTGTAGAGATTAGAATGTAATATATATCATACATACGTATATATATGTATATATTTAAATATTTATATATATATATATATATATATATATATATATATATATATATATACTTGTACAGATATAAATATATATAAGATATATATATATATATATATATATATATATATATATATATATATATATATATATATATATATATATATATATATATATATATATATATATATATATATATATATATATATATATATATATATATATCGCATTTTAATCAATGACGCTCTAGTCTATAGAGTCAGGACTGTTTTCCACATTTAAGGCATGCTGATTCGACGATCATTCTGATTTATTGAAGCTTAAATATCGATTTCAGGACAGAGCGCTATTGTATTTAATGCGAGGTTCTGATCCAGGAATATTGATTTATGTTAGCTGGAAGAGCATTGAAGGGCTTTGACGCTTTCAATCGCCTTAGGTTGAGCAGTAATACAAACTAAGCCATGCACCTATGTATCTTGTTATATGATGTTGCGTGGGTTCTACAGCTTAGAACGGGATTTTATGTGCCGAAGGGGTATGATGCTGAATGGGACATGTTTACTCAGCACAACAATCTTGTACTTCGAGGCTTTGCTCCAGAATTTCATTCATTTACTTTGGTGATACGCGGCCCACGCAATTTCGTAATGCATTAACTGCATAAAAGCAATATGCAGTTATAAAATTAGAAAGAGTATTCATGTGGCAGTCATCTGCACTAATCGCGAACAGAGGGCACCAAAGTACACGTACCATATACTTTGTAGCATCATGCAAACCATTAAACACATAATCGCGTTAGTGGGTTAAAAACAATCCCACTCAACTGCAATACGACGAAATACATTTGTACAGAGCGTTTTACGACTGTCAATCAAACTGGGTAACCTAGAAAACGTAAATATTTTGCGAATCACAAGGATATAAACCGTTGAATGCAAAATTCCAGCTCCCATGTCAATGGGCACTTTCATAGCCTATATACTACGATTAACAGGCATGAGAAATCTGATATATGTCCTATTAATTCAGCCATCATATTTCACCGAGCGTTTTTTATATACATCTGTCCAGAAGTTTGCTAGTGCATATGTCCGTAGTAATGTAAAGCTACACAGAGAGAGAACGTTGATAAACGTTGTCGATTTGACGCAACGGCGTATCGCTCATGGTAGAGTAATGAATTTATAGTCTGCCAATGATGAAATGCGACCTTGGAACAGGTAATAAATTTTGCTTTTATATTATTTTGGCTGGGTCAATTACCGGAGGAGAAAATAACATTTACGGGAAACATGCGTATGCTTTAAAGAGGATGTCCTAGCCTTTGGCATCTCCGTTCGTGCTCGACCATTTTAGACATTCGCATTTTAACACGTATTTGCATGGACAAATTATTTGCTGTTGCACAAAATAGCCATCCAAAGAAAACTTGAAAGTCGCAAGTTATATCTACGGCATGCGATGCACACATTAATATAAGGCGTTTGTTATAGCAAAATGATCTAATGTGGAGTGAAGACAATGTGACATTAAAGGCCAAAATAATTTTACATTTATTTTTTCTGATATTCAGTAATGGACGGACTAAGAAGTGCTCGTTATTATTCAGATTTTCTCTGAGACCACAATTCCGGGTCCATCATTACAACACAGATCTATTCATATATCCCTTGCAATAAGACCAAACGGCTTATTAGACTACTCTAGTTTACAAGATGAACCCTGGATCAACACTCAATTAGCTAATAAAACAGTAGCTGTTTGGTAACAAGACAGTTTTTGAATAATTCGTCAACTTAATACTCCTTTGAATAGTTACATAGGTTTTTCAGGAGATACCTTCACAGACCTGGCCATATGGCCTTACAAGCAAAATCAATCTTATGCATATGCATAATAGAGTCCAACAATGCATGTTATACCGAATGCCCCCTTGAAATGCGTTAACATTTTCGTGCTTTAATGCATTAAAATGAGTACAAGAAGGCCGTGATTGACTGCTTCGATATCCGGCATTGATATAACGTAGGGAGAGTTAACCACTTTGGTATTATACAAATAGATGATCTTAGCGCCGCCAAGTCGAGTTGCTTCCTTTCTATTGATCAATATGCTACAAATGTTGTCTGGATAGATATCTCTAACATAGAAAATTCCGCTATCTTGGCTGTATGCATCTTCATGATTTAAACCATTAGGGGCTAGTATAGATCACTATTTGTGTGGGCTGCAGTTATTCACCATTAATTCATGTCGCGCAAACCCCGCTTAGAAAAAGCAGTAATCAATTGGTTACATAGCGATTTAACCGACCAAACTTTTCATGCCCAGCGAAAACGTCAAACCTTTTGCCTCAAGGTGTCATTCAATTTGAATAGGGTTCTAAGAGCTTCGAATATAAAAATGTTAGAGGTGGTTTTACCATTCGTGTCGCGTTTTACACCATTGCCAATTGTACATTTACATGCTTACTGCAATTGCAGTTACTCTCATAAATGTCCTAACCCACTCGGAAATCGACCATAGTTGATTTATTTAATCTTTAGCAACAGCATGAAATAGGCCGAATATATTGTTTTACGGCATTAGACTAGGTATAGCATATTTCAATATCATACAGAAAACTATAAGTTGAATGTAAATTATATAAACCGAGTCACTCATACTCACGGTTGACAAATACCTAATGCCGCAACTATCCCTCGTTACGATAGCATAAATCAACTAAGTAAATTGCATCGTCTCTTGGAGTGGCTGCACAAGGCATATGTGTGTAACTATCCCAAAGAAAATGTTAGCTCAGGTAGAAAATCAACACCCACTTATTCTGCGTTAACCAATCTATTTCACACTGTGTTATACTTTTTATAACCTCAGTCGTAGAAGGTCAATTAAACCATAAACGACTTACATTCCTACAAACAAACAAGCAAACAAACATTACATCCTTAGTATGGATGACGCAATACGTTTTAGAAATATACTGATAGACCATCCAACAATAACATAATTAGCAAAGACATTTAATGGCTGAATCACATTCAACAGCGAAATAGTCGGTTGATTTATTTTCAACGTTGTATTTCTATGCTCAGAATTGTTATCATTCATAGGCTGCACCAACATCTTGAATGTTTCGTTTGCGCAGCCGTTGAGTGTCAATTGAGTCTTAGTGGAGTGGAACACCTAGTGACGAACGTTATCGCAGGTGGCGCTGCAGGTAGACATTACATAAATTTAAGCTTGCATCCTTGCTTCCATTAGGCCATCGATCCCACACTATCAGTGCGGTCATAGATTCATAGTGCGCCAATGAAGCTGCTACTTTGGTACTTATGTTATTGTTGGATGGTCTATCACCGGTGGAGAAAATGGCATAGAGCAAATTTCGAGTTCATCGTGATGACGTCATCTTTGCTGTGCAATTAAGAATATCATTGTATCATCGCATCAATGAATGTTACGGTTTCTTTGAGTGATTATGTGTTCCCGATGTGAATAGAACAGTTTGATAATCCACCTGCAACATTCGATGAGGGGCATGCAGCGATCTTCGATGATCGAATTCCAACAATAGATAGCTATCAAGCCATAATGCACTCTATTCCGGAAAGGTCATCACCTGAAAGCCTTTATGAAATCAAAGTCGATGTTTATTAAACTGGAGCTCATAATGGGGTTTATAGACATTTGTAGCGATAGCTACCACTCAGCTACTAATTTGCGATACTGCATCGTGGCCAAGAGCTCGTATTGAGAGCCTGTATATCCCAATTATTGATGTTTAGGCGGATATGTTAGAATCAGGCTCGCTCTTAAAACACCATTATGCAACTGCAATATCTTCAGTTTCTTTTAACACGCATGCACGCATTCCCATACACACCAACACGCCGACATAAACACATACACACACACACACACACACACACACACACATAAAATAAATTTAAATATATATATATATATATATATATATATATATATACATATATATATATATATATATATATATATATATATATATATATATATATATATATATATATACATATATATATATATTTATATATATATATATATATATATATATATATATATATATATATATATATATATATATATATATTTATATATATATGTATATATGTACATAAACACACGCACACATATATATATATATATATATATATATATATATATATATATATATATATATATATACATATACATGTTTATATATATGTATATATATAAATATATATATATATGTGTGTTGATATATATACAAATTTGCATTCACAAACATATATATCTATATAGATACACACATGCACATTTATATGTCGATATATATGTATATATATATATATATATATATATATATATATATATATATATATATATATATATATATATATATATATATATATATATATATATATATATCTATATATATATATATATATATATATATATATATATATATATATATATATATATATATATATATATATATATATATATATATATATATATATATGTATATATATATTATCGATGCCACAATTAACTATAATGTCACAATTAGCCATAATGTGCACAATACCACCGCAAGTCCAGCCCATTGATGCTGTTTCAACACTCTGTTGAAGCATAAATTGCCATTCCGGGGTACAGCGCTTTTGTATTTCATGCGAGCTTCTGATTTAGGACTGCCGATTAATTTTACCTTGAAACGCGTGGGAGGGCTTTCATTCAGCTTTGGTTGAGTAGTAATTCAAATTAAGCCATGCACCCTTGTATGTGATATTTCTTTATGGTATTGCGTGGGCTCTGCAGCTTTGTACGGGTAAGCGCTGCGAACCGAATCGTGCAAGATATACACTGCATTTAAGCCATATGCAACATACAATAAGAATGAATCGAGCTTATATGGGGCTGCCATCTGCTCTATTCACAGACAACAGATATCCATGAACATAAATAATATGCGTATAAACATTTTGCATGCTATTACAAACATTTTCGCTCTATTGAGTTATAAACGCTCACACACGACTGCTTGATGGCAAAATATACCTTTGAAAAAAGCATTAAAACTAGCTATTGAACTACAATTAGGTTTTCTAGAATACGTATCTGCACAAACACACGAATGCATGTGTTCGTCTCAAAAGCTTATTTTTATTTGCATACAAACGGGCTAAGGTCGATATCTTAGGTAGCTCGTTGCTCTTCAATGAAGGCACTGTATACAGATTATCGCCTATCGGACGTACCTCATCTCATAATTTGTACTTCATTTGTCGGAACCGAGTGTATACAGAACCAAGATATTTTGCGAATTGCAAAACACAAAGCCAGTGAAAGGAGGCTAGTAAACTTGCGTATGGCCTAATCATACCTGGACATACATCATTCCCATGTAAATTGGAAATTTAATAAATTATTTAGTGCGACTAACAATCATGCGTGGTCTTGAATATTTCCCCAGAGTCATCAGATGTCATCTTTCACCCAGCTTTTAAAATTTCAAAAATATGCAAACATCCATAAGCAACACTGGACAGGTCATAGAATTACCATCCATGTATATTTTTTTTTGTGCGCAATTGTGCTCTTGCTCGTGCGGTTCCAAAGTCAAGCTTTACTGGACTTCAAATGTATAGTTCACGATATCTCGTGTTTAACCTTTGGAAAACAGAATCAGGAAAACTATTGGCATCCGTCACATTTGTAATGCATATGAACCACTACAGATGACGGCATTATACAATGACCGTTGAAATGTCGTGTATAATGCTTAGCAACAGATTGCGAATCCCCATTGTAACGTTTATATCAAAACAGAAATCATGCCAAATAGTGCAGCAAGGATTTGATCCGCAATTGACAATGATAAGAAACATTCAAACTTGATATGTGTGCCATTGCTTGTTTGCGAAAGTTCAGTCAACCTTCACTTTGTCATAACGTATTTAGTCATAATGTACTTATTATATCATAAAATATTACAAATATTCCGGCCTATGATACGAATTGCGGAATGTTGAAAGAAGATTGTGTCACAAAAGAATCCTACCCATGGTCAATGTTCCTGCACAAGCACCCACCGCATATTTACATATATAAATATGCAATCCATCTAAATGCATGACAGTACAGTGATGCACAATTTACAGTCAGCCATATTTAGGCGTCACTTTCTTAGGGAAAAAGTCGTTAACCGGGAGACCCAAAGGAGCGATATCAATTTAATCCACATCCATGAAGTCATGTATCACATTCAAGCAAATGGTATCATGCTGTGCCTAGGGTATCATCAACAATGAGTAACCAATACGCGATGCCCATATCACTAGTACGTTAACACAAGTAAGAATCTGCGAATCTAGATTGCCGAAGCACACGTCACTATCACCGCCTTATTAAAGGACCCGTCGAAAAAGAGAATATTTGTAACAGCATCTATGTTTCTAATGTCAAACGAATAGTCAGTGAATATCGGCGAAAGTTTATTGTCACATGCTATACCAGGTACCATATGATCACAGCGAGTACAGAACTACAGGGCTTGGGGTATATGCGATGTTTGGGTGCAGTTGAAATGATTAGACAATTCCTCTTGCGCATATTGCTAACTCAGTGCTCAGTTCCTGGTTTGATATGTATGAAACATATGATATGTATCGAGTCCCATTGGGACAAAGACGGATATGTATAAATCCGAAATCAAAATGTTCGCATCACCTGTAGGTTACGAAGAAAGATTAACAGACGCCTGCTTAAAAACTGAGCGTTCTCATAAAAGGCACTCATTATCATAATATCACAAGTACATCGCCAATTTATCCCTAAGTTGAGCCTCTTATAAGTATGATTTGCTGAATCATAAACTTGCGCAACGGGACGCCGCAGCACTGCAAGTGAAATGAGCTCTATGTGATAGGATTTAATCTTGAAATTAGCATCAATCGCGTGGGAGGACATATACAATACATCAACCAGTTCAGCCGTTTTGCCCGTGAATATGTTCATGCCTTACGCATGAATGACTCATCAACTGGCGACATGTTGTTGAATCTTCGCCTATACTACACAATATGCCCTCGCGATTTTTTCAAAGAGGTTATTGATTTTCATTGCCAAGTTGTCGAAGATGATTAATCAGCCGTTTAAATTCAAATATATTCATTCAAAAACATTGTTACCAGCAACATAGGCACATTCATAATGGATAAGTGTTGATTACACAGCGGTTCTCAATGCTTATCTATTTCAATCATTTGCGCTGCGGTTTTTGACGTTAGCGTTTTTACCTCATCACGACTGATGAAAATTGCTTCGAGACATATATGTACTGTAGTATTTTGAAACTTCGTTGATTAGTTCCACCCTTTAAAAGCAAGGATTATGTATAGATTACCGCATCCTCGACGCCATCATAGCCCTGATCAAGCGAATCCGAAGCGAAGGTCGGTGACAGTGCATTGCTACTGTTGAAACACGAGGATAGCTACCCACTAACTCAGCTGGTGCTACTGTACCATCTCACGGACAGCCGCAGGCAGTCCGTTGTGATCCAGATACCAGCTACAAATCACGCTTATGCGCTCGTCCTTAACGACGGGGTCGAGGTCACTATAGCGGCAACTATGACCGTCATCAAAACAGATGTCTGGCGTATATGCTACGCGTTGATGGTCCACATATCACTGGACATCAACATCAAATACCCGCTGAGTAAATGTGAAATAGATGACTTCCCCTAATAGCCTCTGAATTCTACAGATGGGGTTATTACCCTCACGGTATATTAAATCATTAAAATGTTTTGTCTTGTTGACGGCCTTGATGAGATGCGGGTAAGTCCAACACCTACACGGGTCCATCAACGTAAGCACATTGAATATTCGTTTGTTCAACCTAGATCAGGTCAACACAAAATGATCGATGGGGTACCAACTATTCGTCTAGAAATTGTGAGTGTGCGGGATGCCTCTTTCGGTTATACAATGACTACCAGATTCCCAAATCTTAAGTTGAAACCCTTTATTGGCAAAACTATGCATGGATAGAAGGCTCGGGAACGGGGTCATAAAAATGCAGACCACTAAACAACCAGAACCTTCTGGTGAGGGTTGTGTCTGAATTCACAAGATGCCATATTTGCTGCAGCCGAAAAAGAGGGAGACGGACCCATTTGAATATGCAAAGAAGACTTTCAGTAGATACATCTAGTGATACTATGGATGATGACCTTATCATGCGTGGTACGCTTTATTGTAAAAGGGTGCTAGCAACAACCACAATGCCGATCTCCAGCAAGAGGAGGCCTCCAGAAAAGCCTCACCGAAACCCATACGGACTATTTGCGCTGAATCAAAGCGTGGGCATGGCTTAGCGATCGGTTGTTTAGGCTGTGGTTGAGGATATCCCGTGTTATGACTCGGTCCGATGCTTCGTATAATAGTAGTGTCTTCTGGAACGAGCCCCTCTGCTTCTCCTAAATCTGTCATTCCGATGATAAAGGGAAATTCATCACCGATGCCGAAGATAAAAAAAGGCCTGTTAACCAACCTGATGTTACAATAACATTCGCACATGATTGTGGCATACTTCTCCTTTTTGAACTTGTGTCATATCATTCATGAGCTGAAGGTTCAGTTGCTGGATCATAAAGACAAACATCTATGTACCTCGACACAAAAAGACGGATAGCACAGCAGAATATGCCAAGAAGACCCATTCAACTGCCAAGGTCTCCCATATGGGGTGAATCTGGTGACAATGAATGATGACTTTGCCTAACTCGATTAAAAACATCTGTCTGGTGGGAGACTCCCAAGAGGATGCTGCCAACCTAATGGTGTCTTCGGTTACTCAGTAAAGCGCACGTGCTAACACAAAATATAACCATTTGTCGGAAATATTCATTACGATTCTGCTGTTTTTATTGCAAAAATCCACGGCACTGTGAGAATAGTTGTATGATCGGTATTGAAATAAGTAGATTTATTTGCTATGGTGTGTTCAGCTGATAAGCAGAATCGTGAATTCGACCTAAGCTAGATATTTGTATTTCAAATTTGTTAGTTCCAATAGGATTAAGTAAAGACGCCCTACACGTATGAAACAAACGCTGCAGGTCAAATATTGCGAGCATACTATTTCACAATTATCAACAAACAAAAACAACTCTCTTAAATACAAACATATCAACGTTTTCGGCCTTTTTGCTGTCGGTAAAATGAAATCTAAGATTCCCGTCAAATAAATGACCACGTGGAGAGCATAGCCCTTGACGACAGAGGCTGTGAAACAATTCATGCGTCAGGTTTTTGGTCTACAGAACAAATACACCAATGCTGTCTCTGTTGTTCGTTGCAGCTTTAACAAATAGATTTTTTCTATATATAGTGATCTTTACACCTAAACAGTTCGCATCAGCCGAGGGTGATTCCCGATGAATATGTATGAGGTGATTGAAAACATACTTGTGCCATCCGGATGCATGTGCGTGAACACATTAATGCTACAACAACTTCTACCTCAATTATTGCAAGAAACCCTATTACATCCATCTTATCAACCATCAATCAATTATCAATATTCGCCGGCACATCATATTCAATCAGATTGTTATAACAATTGTCTGAGGATATATTCTAATTCGTGCTATCGATATTTTCATAGGAACATATACGTTCCTGAATGATACCATTCTGTAAGGCTCATTGCACAATGTTTAACTAACACTCAACTGGTGCTAAATTAACTTTTTAAACCTCGACACTTGATTTATGCTTTTTGCATTGCAACAACAACAGCTAATCAACGACATCAGTGCTCATAACAATTCGCAGACATCAAACATGGTTTAAATGTTACTTTTGTAGAGGAGTTACTCCAATAAATGTCCTTACTCACTCGTCACTTGTCCATAGCTCAATAAGTGGCTCAATTTGACTCCTAACATAAGCATCTATAATGATGCGATAAGCTGTATATATATATATATCTCCAATGTATCTGTCAAGGTTTGTAACATATATTTATATCATACAGAAAACTATACGTTGAATGTAGATTCTATGATCAGAGTCAATTAGCAAAAACGTTGCGAAAGCTTAAATCATCCATCAATATTTTACTTGCTTCACACCAATTGCACTTATCTTCCCATGTAGGAAACCTCATCAAGAGCCTAAGTAATAGGTTAAATGAGTAGTTGTGGTCTCATAGATCACTTAGTAAAATGATGTCACTATATGGTAATATTCACCCCGCATCTTAGTATGGTGATACAATACATAAGTATGTAAATATCCTATAGCGCAGGTTATATCAGGCAGAAAATTATCACACACATATGCTGCGTTCTACAACTCAACAAAAGGATAACGACAATTATTTAGTGAATAAATGCAAGCCAATTCGATAGCCGAAACCCATTCAAACATTTATAAACCGACATGTTTAACTCACTCGTATCTTACAGCGTAATAGTCAGTTTGACTTGTTTTCAGCGTATACCGGAAATGTTATTACTCATTAAGATAATATATATTTGCCTTAGCTATGCATGATGGGCACAATATATCTATGCGTATACAATACACAAATGTTGATCCATATAATCCGATTGTGTTCTAACACATACATGTTGAAACAGCATTTTATGATCGATTCAATATTTCTTAAACATCTGCCTGACATGAGCTAACATGTTGGAATAATAAAAAATGGTTCGATTAAATATGTTAATTGTATTAACATATCAAAGTTTTCTGATTTGTCTCTTGCAACCTGGAATCAAAACCAATAGGCTTCTATACATAGATATGTTAAAAACAGGGCCTGAAGTGCAATTACTTTGTTTAAAAGTCGCCCTCCACGGATGTAAAATTCGCGAGCACGTCCCCAGAACACTTCACATTTATGTCATAATCGTTTAAAACCAAAACGTAAACGGTTGCTCCAAGATGTGAAACGACTGCAAATATGGTATGTGGACAAGCTAGCAGTGAATAGCCATATTTGTGGCCACTAACTTATCTACTTAGCAGCAAATGTACCAGTTACCATGGATCGAGGGTGCATGCATCATTGATTAGGTTACTTGCGCGGGTAGGGATTTTTTTTTCTATCATTGTGAGGAGTTACAGTTTGTCGTGATTTATTATAGTAAGTAAGTTAGTAATGTACTGATGCCCGTTATTGACCTAGGCAGATTTTGTTTGGACACTCTTACACTGCATTAGAGCACAGGATAACGCAGGACGCACGATTTCAGTGTTCTGTCCAACAACTTGGGTGTTGCTACGTGGTTGTGCATGCACTATATAAATTATATTTTAGGGCACACTACCAAAGTCAAGTCAAGTCAAGTGTTTCTGTATTCAGTTAGTCATTATGTAAATGGTTGACCGTTAGCGACGTCCCGATGATAACTTGTAACATGATTCTATTGACTCAACATTCTTTTCTGAAGGTTAATTTGCTATCTAATGGCTGATAATATTAACACAAAAACATTAACTTCAATCGGCTTATCAGAGTGTACACCACGCCGTTCTGTGGCATATCTTACGACTTAGCACTATAGATGTGAGCATCAGGAGCCAAGGGCGTGTGATTATTCGCAACTTAGTCATCTACTCCATACCTGTCCACAGCAGCTAGTTAATTCTGGAGTAAAGGGAAAATCAGTTTATCTATATAGATATTTATATATACATATATCTATGTTTATACATATATATTTTGTAGAGATTAGAATGTAATATATATCATACATACGTATATATATGTATATATTTAAATATTTATATATATATATATATATATATATATATATATATATATATATATATATATACTTTAGATATATATATATATATATATATATATATATATATATATATATATATATATATATATATATATATATATATATATATATATATCGCATTTTAATCAATGGCGCTCTAGTCTATAGAGTCAGGACTGTTTTCCACATTTAAGGCATGCTGATTCGACGATCATTCTGATTTATTGAAGCTTAAATATCGATTTCAGGACAGAGAGCGCTATTGTATTTAATGCGAGGTTCTGATCCAGGAATATTGATTTATGTTAGCTGGAAGAGCATTGAAGGGCTTTGACGCTTTCAATCGCCTTAGGTTGCAGTAATACAAACTAAGCCATGCACCTATGTATCTTGTTATATGATGTTGCGTGGGTTCTACAGCTTAGAACGGGATTTTATGTGCCGAAGGGGTATGATGCTGAATGGGACATGTTTACTCCGCACAACAATCTTGTACTTTGAGGCTTTGCTCCAGAATTTCATTCATTTACTTTGGTGATACGCGGCCCACGCAATTTCGTAATGCATTAACTGCATAAAAGCAATATGCAGTTATAAAATTAGAAAGAGTATTCATGTGGCAGTCATCTGCACTAATCGCGAACAGAGGGCACCAAAGTACACGTACCATATACTTTGTAGCATCATGCAAACCATTAAACACATAATCGCGTTAGTGGGTTAAAAACAATCACACTCAACTTCAATACGACGAAATACATTTGTACAGAGCGTTTTACGACTGTCAATCAAACTGGGTAACCTAGAAGACGTAAATACGTGACTAAAAAGGCAGCCAAAGCATTTGTAGTTTTCAGGAGGTTGTAGAGCATAAAAACGGGATTCGAACGATATCTTTTGTAGCTGTTCCTGGATATTTCTGTTCATCTATCCTTTTACTTCATTTTTCATGGTCGCGTATCTAGGAAACTAAGATATTTTGCGAATCACAGGATATAAACCGTTGAATGCAAAATTCCAGCTCCCATGTCAATGGGCACTTTCATAGCCTATATACTACGATTAACAGGCATGAGAAATCTGATATATGTCCTATTAATTCAGCCATCATATTTCACCGAGCGTTTTTTATATACATCTGTCCAGAAGTTTGCTAGTGCATATGTCCGTAGTAATGTAAAGCTACACAGAGAGAACGTTGAATACGTTGAAGCTACACGTCGCCAATATCAAGGCCTCGATTTGAAACGTAGCAACGGTAAGCGTATCGCTCATGGTAGAGTAATGAATTTATAGTCTGCCAATGATGAAATGCGACCTTGGAACAGGTAATAAATTGCTTTTATATTATTTTTGGGTCAATTACCGGAGGAGAAAATAACATTTACGGGAAACATGCGTATGCTTTAAAGAGGATGTCCTAGCCTTTGGCATCTCCGTTCGTGCTCGACCATTTTAGACATTCGCATTTTAACACGTATTTGCATGGAAAAATTATTTGCTGTTGCACAAAATAGCCATCCAAAGAAAACTTGAGAGTCGCAAGTTATATCTACGGCATGCGATGCACACATTAATGTAAGGTGTTTGTAACCGCAAAATGATCTAATGTGGAGTGAAGACAATGTGACATTAAAGGCCAAAATAATTTTACATTTATTTCATCGATTGATATCATAGAGGTTGTATCAACTGCTTGTCAAGTTATCCTTTTCAATCCAGAAAATCATCAGGCAAAATTCTGTTATCACCTGGAGCTTTTCTGACCCACGTTTCGCCAAATATGCCCTTTCGGATTTTCAGTAATGGACGGACTAAGAAGTGCTCGTTATCATTCGGATTCCCCTGAGACCACAATTCAGGGTCCACCATTATAACACAGATCTATTCATATATCCCTTGCAATAAGAACAACCGGCTTATTCGACTACTCTAGCTTGCAAGATGAAACTTGGATCAACACTCAATTAGCTAATAAAACAGTAGCTGTTTGGTAACTTGACAGTTTTCGATTAATTCGTCAACTTAATACAACTTTGAATATTTACTTAGGTTTTTCAGGAGATACCTTAACAGACCTGGCCATATGGCGTTACAAGCACGGCATTTGCCATTTATCTACATATTACCAGTTGGTTATAAAAGAGCAGGTGATTTGTTATTGCCATTGCAACGTTTAATTTATCGCAGTTGAAATCATGCCGTAATGGTAAAATCAGAATGCGTGTTTTAGTAAAGTCTGTTGATGAATAGCAAAGTTTTGGGCAGCAAACGTTAATTGATCAGCAAAAATTATGATAATGCACTTTTTAACGACATAATGGAGTCTAACAGTGCATGTTATACCGAAGGCCCCTTGAAATGCGTTAATATTTTCGTGCTTTAAGGCATTCAAATGTATACAAGAAGGCCGTGATTGACTGCTTCGATATCCGGCATTGATATACCCTAGGGAGAGTTAACCACTTTGGCATTGTACAAATGGATGATCTTACCACCACTAATTTGAATTGCTTCCTTTCTTTTGATCAACATGCTACAAATGTTGTCTGGATAAATATCTCTAACATAGAAAATTCAGCTATATTGGCTGTATGCATCTTCATGATTTAAACCATTTTGGGCTAGTATAGATCACTATTTGTGTGGGCTGCAGTGATTCACCATTGATTCATGTCGCGCAAACCCCGCTTCGAAAAAGCAGTAATCAATTGGTTAAATTGCGATATAACCGACCAAACTTTTCATGCCCGGCGCAAACGTTAAAACTGCCATTTGCCTCAAGGTGTCATTCAATTTGAAGAAGGTCGAATCTAAAAAATGTTAGAGGTGATTTTGCCATTCGTGTCGCGTTTTACACTAAGTGTACATTTACAAGCGTACTGCAATTGCAGTTACTATTATGAATGTCCTAACACACTCGCCAATGACCCTAGTTATATAATTTGTTTTATTCTATTTCTGACAACCTCATGAAACAAAATGAATATTTGTACGCCATTAGACTAGGTATATAGCTTATTTCAATATTATACAAAAAACTATACGTTAAATGTAAATAACAGGATCCGAGTTACTCATACTCACGGTTAACAAATATATAATGCCACAAACTATCCCTCGCTGCGATAGCATAATCAAATTTCGAGATTATCCCTGTGTGTATACATAGTCTAAGTATATATATATATATATATATATATATATATATATATATATATACTATATATAAGGCATATATATATAACATATGCATGGGTAAAATATATATATGCTCAGTTAGAAAATCAACACCCACATTATTCTGCGTTAATCAATCTATATCACATGTGTGTATATATTATTACAACCTCAGTCGTAGAAGGTCAATGAAACCATAAACGACTTAATAAATTCCATACAACACAGCGCTTTTGTATTTCATGCGAGCAAACATTAATCTTACATTACAATTCAGCTTAGTATGGATGACGCAATACGTTTTAGAAATATACTGATAGACCATCCAACAATAACATAATTAGCAAAGTAATTTGATGGCTGAATCACATTAAACCTACTCACAGCGAAATAGTCGGTTGATTTTTTTTTTACAACGTTGTATTTTTATGCTCAGAACATAGAGATTATCACTCATAGGCTGCACCAAAATTTGTATCATTTGTCGGAATGTTTTTTGCGAATAGCAAAAGCCGTTGAGTGTCAATTAGTCTAAGTGAGAGTGGAACACCATGAGTGACGAACGTTATCGCAGCTTTTAGTGGCGCATCTATAGGTAGACATTGGACATAAATTTAAGCTTGTATCCTTGCTTTCATTAGGCCATCGATCAAATGTCACTATCAGTGTTAAACCTTTGGTCATAGATCCATAGTGCGCCAATGAACGCTGCTACTTTGTCGGGTATACTTATGTTCCCCATTGTTTTGGATGGTCAGCAGGGATATCACCGGACAATGATAAGAGAAAATGACATAGAGCAAATTTCGAGTTTTATCATAATGATGACGTCATATTTGCTGTGAAATCAAGAATATCATTGTGGTCATCATCGCCACAATGAATGTTACGGTTTCTTCGAGTGATTATGTGTTCCCAATGTGAATAGAACAGTTTGATAATCCACCAAGCACCACGGCATAGCATTCGCTCTGAATGCATGGCATGGCAGTAAAGTGATGCATTCGATGAGGGGACATGCAGCGATCTTCGATGATCGAATGGTATCATAATAGATCCTGGGGTATCACAACATCAGTAACTCTATTGCGATGCCCATATCACTAGTAAGTTAACAGAAGTAAGAATCTGCGAATCTAGATTGCCGAAGCACACGTCACTATCACCGCCTTAGTAAAGGACCCGTCGAAAATGAGAATATTTGTAACAGCATCTATGTTTCTAATGTAAAACGAAAGCTCTTTCGGAGCAGAATGCCTCGTTTGTCGTACAATATGCCGTGTATTAAACATAAGCTTTCACGGTACATAATCAATATTCATAGGTCAGCACATGAATTAGCCGAGTCTTTTGTTCGCATATGCGAGGTGCTCATATGCTATGTCGGAGCCAGTGACATTCCGCCTATGATCACGGCGAGTACAGAACTACAAGGCTTGGGTTATATGCAATGTTTGGGTGCAGTTGAGAAGATAAGACCATACCTCTTGCGCATATTGCTAACTCAGTGCTCAGTTCCTAGATTGATATGTATGAAAATATGATGCGCATCGAGTCCCGTTGGGTCAAAGACGGATATGTTTAAATCCGAAATCAAAATGTTCGCATCACCTGTAGGTTACGAAGAAAGATTAACAGACGCCTGCTTAAAAACTGAGAGTTCTCATAAAAGGCACCAATGATCATAATATCACAAGTACATCGCCAATTTATCCCTAAGTTGAGCTTCTTATACGTAGGATTTGCTGAATCAAAAAATTGCACTACGGGACGCCGCAGCACTGCAAGTGGAATGAGCTCTATGTGATAGGATTTAATCTTGAAGTTAGCATCAATCGCGTGGGAGGACATATACAATACATCAACCAGTTCAGCCGTTTTGCCCGTGAATATGTTCATGCCTTACGCATGCATGGCTCATCAACTGGCGACATGTTGTTGAATCTTCGCCTATACAACACAATATGCCCTCGCGATTTGTGCAAGAGAGGTTATGGACTTTCATTGTCGAAGATGATTAATCAGCCATTTGAATTCAAATATATTCATTCAAAAACATGGTTACCAGCAACATAGGTACATTCATAATGGATATGTGTTGATTACACCGTGGTTCTCACTGCTTATCTATTTCAATCATTCGCGCTGCGGTTTTTGACGTAAGCGTTTTTACCTCATCATGACTGATGGAAATTGATTAGAAACATATATGTACTGTAGTATTTTGAAATTTCGTTGATTAGTTCCACCCTTTAAAAGCTAGGATTATGTATTGAGTACCGCATCCTCGACGCCATCATAGCCCTGACCGAGCGAATCCGAAGCGAAGGTCAGTGACAGTGCATTGCTACTGTTGAAACACGAGGATAGCTACCCACTAACTTAGCTGGTGCTGCTACTGAAACATGCGGCTGTCCGTTGTGATCTAGATACCAGCTATAAATCACGCTGATGCGCTCGTCCTTAACGACATGGTCGAGGTCACTATAGCGGCAGCTATGACCGTCATCAAAACAGATGTCTGGCGTAAATGCTACGCGTTCATGGTCTACATATCACTACATCAACATCAAATACCCGCTGAATAAAGGAGAAATAGATGACTTCCCCTAATAGCCTCTGAATTTTACAGATGGAGTTTTTACCCGTCACGATCCATTAAATCATTAAAATGTTTTGTCTTGTTGACGGCCTTGATGAGATGCGGGTAAGTCCAACACCTACACGGGCCCCTCAACGTAAGCACATTGCATATTGTTTTATTCAACTTAGATCAAGTCAACACAAAATGATCGATGGGGTGCCAACTATTCGTCTAGAAATTGCGAGTGTGCGGGATGCCTCTTTCGGTGATACAATGACTACCAGATTCCCAAATCTTAAGTTGAAACCCTTTATTGGCGAAACTTCGCATGGGTAGACGGCTCGGGAATGGGGTCATAAAAAGGCAGACCATTAAACAACCAGAACCTTCTGGTGAGCGTTGTGACTCAATTCACAAGATGCCATATTTGCTGCAGCCGAAAAAGAGGGAGACGGACCCATTTGAATATGCAAAGAAGACTTTTCGATTGATACATCTAGTGATACTATGAATTGTGACCTTATCATGCGTGGTACGCTATATTGTAAAAGGGTGCTAGCAGCAAACACAATGCCGATCTCCAGCAAGAGGAGGCCTCCAGAAAAGCCTCATCGAAACCAATACGGACTATTTGCGCTGAATCAAAGCGTGGGCATGGCTTAGCGATCGGTTGTTTAGGCTCAGTTACATGTGGTTGTGGATATCCCGTGTTATGACTCGGTCTGATGCTACGTATAATAGAAGTGTCTTTTGGAACGAGCCCCTCTGCTTCTTCTAAAGCTTCCATTCCGATGATAAAAGGAAATTCATCACCAAGCCGAAGATAAAAAAGGCCTGTTAACCAACCTGATGTTACAACAACATTCGCACATGATTGTGGCATACTTCCCCTCTTTGAACTTGTGTCATGTCTTTCATGAGCTGCAGGTTCAGTTGCTGGATCATAAAGACAAACATCCATGTACCTCGACACAAAAAGACGGATAGCACAGCAGAATATGCCAAGACGACCCATTCAACTGCCAAGGTCTCCCATATGGGTCGAAACTGGTGACAATGAATGATGACTTTGCCTAACTCGATTAACAAAATCTGTCCGGTGGGAGACTCCCAAGAGGATGCTGCCAACCTAATGGGTATTCGGTTACTCAGTAAAGCACACGTGCTAACACAAAATATAACCATTTGTAGGAAATATTCATTACGATTCTGCTGTTTTTATTGCAAACATTCAGTTGCCATCATCAGCACTGTGCAAATAGTAAATGATCTGTATTGAAATAAGTAGATTTATTTGCTATGGTGTGTTCAGCTGATAAGCTGAATCGTGAATTCGACCAAAGCAAGATATTTTTATTTCAAATATGTTAGTTCCAATAAGATTTACTAACGGAGTTGCCGTTCATGAATGAAACAACCGCTGCAGGTCACATTTTGCGAGCGTACTATTTCACAATTATCATCAAACAAACAGCTCTCTAAAATACAAGCATATCAACGTTTTCAGCATTTTGCTGCTGGTGAAATGAAATCTAAGATCGCCGTTAAATAAATAACCACGTGGATAGCATTTTCATATATAATCGTAGCCCTTTACAGCAAAGGCTGTGAATCAATCCTTGCGTCAGGTTTTCGGTGTACGTAACATATACATCAACGCTGTCTCTGTTGCTCGTTGCAGCTTCTACAAATAGATTTTTTCTATATATAGTGTATCTTTGGGTTCATCAGCTGATGGAGATTCCAGATGATGATGTATGAGGTGTTTGCAAACATACCTGTGCCATCCGGATGCATGTGCTTGAACACATTACTGCTACAACAACCTTCTATCATAAATATTGCAAGAAACTCTATCACATCTACCCTATCAACCCATCAATCAATTATCAATATTCGCCGGCACATGATATTCAATCAGATGGTTATAACGATTGCTCTGAGGATATAACTTATGATATAATATATCTTAATTCGGTGGTGCTATCGTTATTTTCATGGAAACATATACGTCCCTGAGTGATACCATTCCGTTCGGCTGATTGCACAATGTTAAATTAACTTCCAACTTGCGCTATTTATCTTTATAAACCTCCGTATTGCAACAGGAACAGAAAATCAATTAAGTCTCTGCTCATAACAAATCTCTGACATCAAACATGGTTGAAATGTTACCTTTGTAGGGAAGTTGTTACAATGAATGACCTAACTCACTCGTCACTTGTCCATAGTTCAATAAGTGGCTTAATTTTTTTCCTATCATAATCATCCAAAATATAATTATCAGCTGAACATATATTTTCAATGCATCTGTCTGCATTTGTAGCGTATATTTATATCATGCAGAAAAATATGCGTTAAATGTAGATTCAGTGATGAGAGCTACACACGCTTGCGTTTCACTATTACATAAAGCCTCAACTATTGCAGTCATTCTCTCATGTAGGAAGCATCATCCAGAGCCTATATAATAGGTATAGTAGTATTTGTGGTCTTCTAGATCACCCAGTAAAATGCTGTCACCATATGGTGTTATTCACACCGCCTCTTGGGATACTGATGCAAGACATAATTATGTAAATATCCCATAACGCAGGTTATATCAAGCAGAACATAATCACCCACGAATGATGTGTTCAACAACTCAACAAAGGATAACGAAAACTATTTTGTGAATAAATGTAAACCAATTCGATAGCTGAATCCCATTCAAACTTTTATAAAGTGACATGTTTAACTCACTCATAGCTTACAGCATGATAGTCAGTTTAACTTGTTTTCAGCGTATAACGGAAATGTTATCACTCATTGGGATAATTTATATTTTCCTTAGCTATGCTTGATGGGCAAAATATATCTATGCGTATACAATACACAAATATTAATCATTATGATGCGATTGTGTTTTAACACATACATGTTTAAACAAAACTCTATGATCGATTCAATATTTCTTTAACCACCGCCTTTTATGCCAACAAGATATTTACTCGACTTATTACTGGGCCCATGCGACTGCATAATTGAAATGTATATGTTTTTCTGTGAATGTGAGTATACCGTCAATAGATTAATCAATCGATCAATCACTCTATCGATCGATCAATCAGTCAGCAAACAATTAATTATTTATTCAACCGATCATTCTGTTAGCATCTGATTCCGTGGATAATGAGTCTCATTACCTGAGGGTAAATATGTTGTTTCGGCATTATCCATCCTTAACATGTGCCCCCCTGGCTACGTGTTCCTGCGAGAAGTGCATGGTTGCCTCCTCAACTCGTACTTGACAGCTACATGGCATGATGCTGTCATCCGATGCAGGGAGGCCAGCAAGGGCGCTCAACTGGTCCACCTCAATTTGGCCACCAAGGAATACTATATTCATTAGTTCATTCATGATTACAACGCATGTAACATAAGCACACAGTGCCTTTGAATTACAAACTTTTTGAAGGTTTTATAATTCCATTGTCTATCATAATGCTCCGAAATATCGACGGACCTCTTACATATCAACGTGTGTTTATCTGGCGGAGTTTGTAGACAGAGAGTTGGTTTATAACGGGTTTTCAGAAGCGAGGGGTTTGGACAAGATGGCACATATATTGAGACGTCTGCCGAAGACCACTGACAAGGCAGGCATTGGGGATTATGTTGTGCCTTTCCCATCCCTGTGAATCCAGCGAGACAGATGATTCGTGCGTTAATCGAAACAAACGATATGTGATGATTCTGATGAGCATTCTTTCACCCTGCACATGCGTTAAAAGCAACGCCGGCACATGCGTATTCGGGGTTTATCTTCTTTCAGTTATCGGGGTCAACACTAAATCTCTGCTGAAGCATGGCTAGTGCGTGTTATATAGCTGTCATAGAAAGCAAATGCTTGCTTTGGAGTCAAGAGCTATCTCGAGTAAGTTTTAACTTTCGGTAATGCATGTTATGGTTCAACAAACTTGTTTTGCCATTGCGGCTAGCGTGTACTGGTTACACATAGTTGAGAACAACATTGATATCTGATGTATTATTGCAACAACACTTTGGTAGTTCAAGTCCCCTAGGCACTAAGTCAGTACTCGCACTCACACTCACCAAAGTCCATAAAATTGATTCAGTTACGTTCAACAGGCCGTCGTGTTTTTATCAATGGTGTTTGTTCGCATTAGTTCCAGACACAGCGCGTGTGCATTCGTGACATGCTGTGAGTGATCGACAAAGTTCAAGATGCCGTTGTGTTTTGTCAATGTTGTTTGTTAGTACCAGACAAAGCGTCCTAGCGCGTGCATTCGTAAACAGTCCTCTTGAAGTCGGAGCTACAAATTTTAGAGCAAGATAAATCAGGCCGTCCTACTCTATTACGATCAGTGATCATTTGCACCGCTGTAGAAGCAATGACGAAGAAGGTGGCGATTGTGGGCGCGGGCGCAAGTGGAATCACGGCGATCAAATGCTGTCTGGATGAAGGTTTAGATCCCGTTTGCTTTGAGCAGACGGACCACATAGGCGGGCTCTGGTACTATACAGATGAAGTGAACGACGATGTCGGTTGCGTGATGAAAACTACGGTGATCAACACCAGTAAAGAGATGATGTGCTACAGCGACTTCCCCATTCCCGGGAGCTATCCTAATTTTATGCACCACACCAAAGTGCTACAGTACTTCAACATGTATGTTGACAAGTTCGAATTGAAGAAAAACATCCGATTCAAAACCAAAATTGTAAAAATAAAACCAACTCCAGAGTTTGAAAGCACCGGTCAATGGGAAATTGAATTTATATCAGATATTTTGCCTGATTCCGAGAAAGAAATATTTGATGCTGTTTTGCTCTGCACGGGTCACCACACCTCAAAGCGGATGCCAGACTTTTCAGGCATGGACGATTTTACTGGAAAGCAGGTTCATACTCATGACTACCGCGATCACAGGGGATATGAAGACAAACGCGTAGTGGTGGTAGGAATCGGCAATTCCGGTGCAGATGTGGCTGTGGAGCTCAGCAAGATTTGCAAACAGGTATTTAAATCGTGTACATGGTCATGTTATAAGTTTCCGGTTATCAATGTTTTGCTACATTGGCGACCAGGTGGTATGATTACCATGTTGCTATACATCTGATTTATTGACTTTGGATAAAGTCATAAGATTTGCAATCGCACGCAGTGCCGTATTCCGTTTACGCGATTAGTGTAGTTTAATACTGTGAATTTTCATCATCCCTGTTCTTTCAGGTCTACCTGAGCACACGAAGAGGAGCATGGATATTGAATCGGATATCTGCTGGAGGTAAGGCATTTGATCTGTTTGTCACTCGCTTCAGGAGCATGCTCCTATCAATGCTTCCACGCCAATGGCGGAACTCCATCATCGAAACCAAGATAAACGAGAGGTTCAATCATACCGAATATGGTCTGAGACCAGACCATCGGGTTGATGCACAGCACCCTACAGTCAGTGACGAATTGCCGAACAGAATAGCTTGTGGTACAATTGTGATCAAGCCAAATGTGATTAGCCTCACCAAAGCAGGAGTTGTATTTGACGACGGCACACAGGAGGATGACATAGAAGCGATCGTATATGGTACTGGGTACAAATATGGATATCCCTACGTCGATCATCCTGGATTCGCAGTGAACGACAATGTTCCGCATTTGTACAAGTATATGTTCGCTCCCAAAATGGCGCACCACACCATGGCAACCATTGGCTTTTTCCAGCCTGTAGGTGCCATCATGCCACTTTCCGAGCTGCAATGTCGTCTAGCAACGAGAGTATTTAAGGTATCACAATTCCTTGAACAGCAAATTAAACAGCTGATTATATTATTCGTACGATGCTCTCATCCATTTAACTTAATTTACAGGGTCTTGTTAAGCTGCCCTGCAGAGACAACATGGAGAAGGAAATACAAATGAAAGCCGCCATGTTGGCTGAACGATATGTCGATTCTCCGCGTCATACAATACAGGTTGATTGGATACCTTTCATGGATGAAGTGGCGGGACTAGCAGGGTGCAAGCCAAACATAAGTATATAATCACCATATATTATATTCATTGAAAAGCAATGCACGCATATGGCGTTGATGGTATAAACTATAAACCGTCATTCCCTTTAGTATGGTGATGCCATTTATTTGTGTGTTGTTGTTTGTTTCAGCGCAAATGTTCCTGAAGGATCCTCGACTGGCTTCGAATGTTTTGTTTGGACCTTGCACACCTTATCAATATCGTCTGAATGGACCTGGAGCTTGGTCAGGTGCGCGTGATGCCATCCTCACACAATGGGACCGCGTTGCACAACCCTTGATGACACGTCAAGCGGCCAAGAGTGGCGATCCACTCAACATCAAGCTCTGGATTGTCTTGAGTGTAATTGTAGCATTGGTTTTTCGGTGGGTCCTTTTCTGTCTCATCTAAAAATGGTCTTACAGTCTAGGGGGCGATGACAATTAATATAACAACTTATCATCGCAGATATTTTTATGATCAATACCTGCCATCCATAATTCACCGTTAACGTATAACGGAATATCTCTTTGTAGCGTTGAAACCCGTTGATCCAAATGAAAAGCAACATTAACATGTAGCAACAGTTGCGATGCTTACCGGTACAAATCGGGACTCACAATACTTTTTGTCGTGCTTCTTGCAGCAACACGCCCAATATATATAACAGTTAGCTATTTGTATAGCTATCTGAAAAACCAACACACAGTGATAATTTAGTTAACATTGTCTACGTTTGAGTGATGTGGTTATCGCTGCAGGATACAGTGACAACATTTGATGTAAACGAATATCGAACTTTGCAAGTCATCGCATTGATGCAATTTGATTCAATTTAGCATAATGTCACTGGAGTAAACTATATCCAAACTGCTTCAGTTAAGGATTTCTATGAATGCAAAGGAATACCCTGCGGTTTCGAGGGTTTTTCATTTTACCATGTTGTTTAATACCTCGAGGGAGTCGATAACATTGATAAGATTGTTCGTTTAGTTCTTTTGTCAAATATTAAAC
>CM067358.1:32479967-32551778 GCA_034190875.2 Urechis unicinctus
TTGATGTCTGCCCACACACTTGATGTTTGCTAGAGGCCTAAATCCTTCAAGAGAGGAATGTATGACCCACTGATCCCAGTAATACCAATGTATGACAATACAAATCATATCGTGAAGCGTATAAGCATCCGGTGCTTAGCTGGTTGGACTAAGCAATATTGTCCTAATATTATGGGGATGAGTGCAATTTATGAGAACGATCAAATTGTGGACAATGTGTTAGCTGATATATTGCTCTCATTATCTTTGTCAAATCCAACAGTAAAATTGTCGTGGCTGACAGTTATAAGCCTGAGCAGTTTGCAAATGTTATTGCAATTCACTTGTAGTTTTGCGCGAGAAGTATACTATGCTTGCATTTTATTTTGATGGATGTAATTACATTGAAAAGGTCAAATGTAATGTACTCGCCGTTGAATCAACTGTTTTCATTGACAATAATCATATTTTGATCAATAAGAACACTGATTAGTGGCTATGTACACGATTTTGAGCTTTATCGTGACCACTGTAATACTGTACTGTTACGTAATGTGCCACAGTTTATTTTAACAAACCTATAGACACATTACTTATTGATAACTACCGGAAGCTAATACAAATACATAGGTAGAATACAGAAGGCTGTACCTGAGCTTCGCAGATCCACGAGTGACCTCCATGTCACCAGCCATCTCCCTATCTCCTCATACTTAACTATATCCTAGAGGCACATGCCCACCCTGCCTAGGCAACGCCCGAAAACCCGATCAGCTTCCAAGCCCCTTTTTACCAGGCTACTGAATGTCCCATGGTAACGGTGAGAGCGTGCCTTAGTCGTTGAGAGAATCACTCGTACATTTGAAAATCAATTCCATTCCGGCCTCCGAGCTTAATATATCACCTACAAGATTTCAGGAAAAGCTAAAAAAGTAATAATATATATATATATATATATATATATATATATATATATATATATATATATATATATATATATATATATAGATATATATATATATATATATATATATATATATATATATATATATATATATATATATATATATATATATATATATATATATATATATATATATATATATATCTCTATATATATATATATATATATATATATATATATATATATATATATATATATATATATAAAACCATCAATGTATGAACTAACACACATTTCTTGCAAGTGCAAGCTTGCGGTGCTGACATTTATTCAAACAAAGGCATCCAGCCTTCCTGCAATTATTAGCAGCTTCATTGATTCAACTTATATGGGATTGAGATCGATTTATCTCGGTACATTGATCACAGACTAAAGTCACAGACGCTTTTTTATGGTTTTCTGGAATCAACGAGTGCAGCAGCATGGTATAATATACGCGCACAGTTCTATTTTGCTGCATGATTGGTCGTTTGATATCATATGCTGTATAAAATATATATCATTTAGTCCTTATGCAGGGCACGAGATTACAGACGACGGCAGCAATGCCAAGTGACGCCCACCACCGCCCGCAAATCGCATTTTCCCCGTCAAGTCTAACATGTACTAGCCAGTAATGACCTATAATGATAACAGACACATTAGTTCGCGGAACATATTGAATGAGTTGGTGAGTGCTACCAAACCATGACAATCGCAGTTAATACTATACATGCCAGCCTCAGACAACTTCCATCTCCAGCGAGCAAAATCTATGCCCTGGACCGAGCACCCCGTCACCAGCAATTCGGTTGATCGCGGAAGGCAGTATTTAAAGGGGTGACAGGGTTTTCCACTGTAGCAAACAAAAAATGGTGCATTAAGTCACTTACTTGGTCTATTACCTAAGTCATGCCAACCGGGCGGTAGTGCTATCTCGAACAAGGCCACAACCTAAGATTTATTCGATATGTATCAGCAAAGACACTTGCGTTAACAATTTGCATTCGCTATTAACCTTTGCTAATCCCCGACGTACACCAAATGCTACAGGAAACTAACGATAAGGTTTGCTGGGGTGCGTTTCTTTTGTGTCGAGCAATACTCCCTAAATTTCTAAGCAAAAGTGTTCGAACTTAATCTAAATGGGAAACTGCTTAATGGCCTCTTTTGCAAATCAAAGGCTGTTCAACATCGCAAGCATCCCAAGAAGTGTGGTGAATTATGACATCTGGTGAACCTATCCACCGCAAAATGTATCAGAACGCAAATATATGTGCGTTATATTATATAGTCTTTTGAAGTAACCATGTACACGAGAGTAGGACCAGCGGTTAACAACAGATTGCAAACATGCTACATCGTAATGTGAGACAGGTTGATTGCGATCATTGAATGTTTGATTAGTGAATCAGACAACACACCAGCAACGATGATATATTATTAAGTGATGCGCGAAAAAACACACGCCGTTTGATTACACGGTGTCTTAAAAGGCAAGTATATGATTAATTGCTATATCAATCATTCAACTATTTGTCCTAATAAGTTGCTTCCAGTCGCAGTTTGGCGGTCGATTAGACACATCGCCATCACACCAGCATGCAACCACTTTGGCATTAACAAGGTCACGTGATAGAACGCACATGAATGAGGCCCATAATACAGCGGTTAGTATTCCGTACAATTTCCATCAATACTTCTTGCAGTGTCATTATAACACCAGGCATATTGGAATTGTCTGATCTAAAAGCAATAACATTTAAGGTTTTCGTCGTGCTTGTCGGCTACCGAATGATCCCAAGCGACGAGAATATTAACATTGGTCAGGTAGGTCGCCGTATCATCTGTTTATCGCCCCTTTACTGTCTGATCAGCCACATGATGGAAACAATGAACCACGTGATACAAGGCACTGTCTTGTCGTATCACAGACTGCATATGCACTGTGCAGGACATAAAGCTTTCTCAAAGGCGCATTGCATAAAGTGGCTGTAACTTAATTTTTTTAACAGTCCCTTTATTTATATTCATCATGTACAATCATTAATCACTCCGAATTGCTTCTACGCGATGAAAGTAGTGTATATGAATACTTTATAAATCGCCCCGCTTATCTGAACTGGGGGAAAATGCAATTTCCTTTTGAGGTTCACATAGTACGGCATGTTTTGCTACAGAGGATGTTTAGCGACGATAAAGCTTCTAATAGATCTTCTGCGAGTTTATAAAGCCTCCTTTAAGTTGTAATATGTACGGAAATAAGATGCGTGTTTTGAATGCGAATTATATAGGGTATGTGGTTATCTAAAGGTAGGCAAGGCTTTTAAGGGAGTCGAATTGTTAACTGCAATTGCAAGATACTAGGGTGGATAAATGTCTATAAGGTAAGAATTTCCTTCGGTCATGTTAGGGTGTAAACACTTAAGCCGAAAAGCGCAGTGTGAATGATTAAAACAGATTGGTAACGAGAGTCGCTGTTTCGCTAAAACGTAACAACAATGAATGCACCTATATTCGTAACAATGACATAGTACTTAGATTCTAAAGGTAGTGTACACCTTATGCATTGTGATCAAACATTATCTTGATTGGCAATTAAAGCGCCTCTACTGTATTCATCGCAAGGGCATGCTGTAATTTAAAGGTAAATATTCAATAGCACGCAACGTTGATAAGCCATGCAAGCATCGGACATAAATGTATTCGTACTTCTGAGTGTGCATGCATTACTGATTAGGCCGGTGCAACACAAGCGGAGAAACGGGCTAACGTAGAATTTATGTCGCTTGAGATACAGTGCCGCAGCGTCGCGTTGTGCCTTTTCATGATGCAGCAAACCATACTCATAAGCGCCTCGGCACCGATGATTCAACTAGAGACGAATATATGATCAGCTTATGATATTATGATCATGAGAACACTCAGTTTGTAAGCAGTGGTAGGTAAATATCTCTCATTGTTAACTACAGCTTAGGCGATCATTTATATAAACGGACAGCACTGGTTGATTTGCGCCTCACAGAAGCAAGCAATATCTTGTCATACCAGTCATAATCACCGGCGTATTGGTTACTCGCAATACTCGCCAAGCATTGTGTGTTGTCACCTACATCATTGTTAATGATACCCTTGGCCCAGGATGATCCCATTTGCCTGAATGTGATACCTGACTTCTTGGAAGTGAATTGAATTGATATCGCTCCATTGGGTCGCCCAGTTAACGAAGAGGCATTCTTTTGCAATAACAACTTTATCCCCCGGAAGCCACGACAGAATTCGGTTGATTGTCTATCCTGCGTCAATATAAAGCCATGGAACGCATTCATGTGGAATGCATATTTCTATATGTCGATGTGTCGTAGGACGCAATCGTCATTGAACAACCAGCAATCCATATAATTGGTCGGCATATGTGCCATACGTTTTTGTATTTCATCATGCGATAGATTGACATAATCGACTTTATGGCATGCTGATATTTCTCATATATGCAAATGGAAGTATCATTTATCCGCTTCGAATTGGAAATGGTGCACAACATTTAGGTAGTAGCATATATTTTTTACAGGCGAATATCATTGTATTGAACATATGTTTATAATTTCTAACATCCACCATTACCATGTTGATAGAGAGGAATTAACCCCAATTTACCCCATCTTTATCTTATTTCAAAGTCCTAAAAATATTTGTGTTGCATGTACGATGCATGGAAATCCGTAGCAAACGGACTAACTTATTAACCTTAATATCGCCGCGTGGCGGAAGAAAGACGTTATCTTGTTCATGTGTTCTTGCGGCATATTTCATTATCAATTTGGTGATGGACACCTGTTACATAATACAATACGGATTAATTGATGTCGCGTTATTAATAATAAGTTGAGCCAAAAAATCACATTCACCCTCAGTAAACTAACTATTCACATAGAAGATACATATGTCATCATATCCACATGCTAAACCCTGGTGTGCTTGATTTATTAATCGACTTGTTAAGTTTGTACTGCATCAGTTAGCAGGTGCATTCTCTTGTCAAACATTATAGTTACAGCGAATAACGGATTGCAGTGATAATGCTTCTTCGTGACATATTATTATTCGAGATCAACCAGGCAATCGTACATTTCTTCATTGTTCTTGCTCACTTAAGGAAATCCACTCCATCCATTAAATCACTGGCCTACATAACGACCTTTCCTCTAGAGAAAGATCATGCTGATTTGCCAGAGTTGTGGGTATCTAACAAAAATAGAAAAACCCTATAAGAGTTGAATTGGTCAGCGTGGCACAAGTACAATAACTGGTCGACGGCAAACGTCAGTTGATGACAATATCACACATTAGGTTGTCTGCTAAAGCGAATTAATTAGATCCGGTACTGGTGTAGGAAAGTTGCGAAGACAAAAATCAAATTAAGCGTTCCTTGTTGAGATTAGGAATAATCGTGAGTAGAAATATCAGATTGATGCCCTACAAACTAGCATGCCAGCGTGACCAATCATTCTAAACTGTGCTGATGCTGACGAATTGGGGTGTGGTGTAGAAACAAATGCTCCAACATTACATTTAAGTCAATGCCTATTGTTGCATATTATTCGGCGTGTATATGACCTTTGAAGGAACGACGCTCAAGTCTGCTCGTCTTTCTCAAACTAATAAATTTATTGACTTTGTGTCTAAAGTGACCATTAAGAAAAAAATCCAAGCAACCACGTTTGTCAATCTATTATGATTAAATGATGGTAATAGTAGTAGGAGTATGTACCCCTTCATACCCCTTTTTTGACGTCGAACGATGAACGAAGTGGATTGCGTAATATATTTTTCGCTGACGATCGCTTCCGGATATTTCTTTCACCTTTTGGTGACCTTAGGAGCCTCACGCGATGTACGGTATTCGAGTGAGTTCATTTGGGGGCTATGTCCTGAGTTGTTTATTGTTTTGGTGACCTTCGACCTCATGGCGGCGCGCTATTTGGGATGAGGTCATTCTATTTTTGGAAAGTGTTTCCGACTGCTGAGCTAAGCTACGTGAAGTGATAGAGGAAGTTAATAGCTTGGCATGAGTATTCACCTGTTTCTCTTAATATGAAGACGGTCTTTACGAGGTTATTAGTAGCTATTAACTTCCTCTATCCCATGACATGAGGTGATATATTGAATCGTATATTAACTCTTCTCGGAAGGTGTTTCCGGCTGCTGACCTAAGCTAAGTAAAGTAATACCGCATGTCAGCAGGTGCTCAAGAGTTTGTAGATGACCGTTAATCGACCATGCTGTTGACAGATTGGAGTTCACTGACAAGTGAAACTGCTATACACACGCTACTTTGCGTCGTATGTCCGTAGATTGGAGTTTTCATGTGAATGAAACTTACTAGCATATGAGTATTCAATTACATACGAGGGAAAATGACAGGAGACTTGTCATTATATACTGAATACATTTAAGTTGAATGGTGTTCTAACTCTCATTGAGAATATAACGACAGGTGGGTTAAAAAATGATCATTGGATATTTCTCAAAATGGGGGTGGAGTTATGGGTTACAAATAGCGGATGGTAACTTTACTTCCAAATAGTTTTCATCTGAAATATTTCCAAATAGCAACAATTGAGCACATTTACGCCAATCATTATTTAACATCGGACCCGACAAAGTCAAAATTTTACGAATCCAGCTATTCTGGTTTAGTGGAACAAACCTCTGCAAACCCAGATTTGGCAGAGCGTTTTGGAATTAATAAAACTGTTCTTTATAAGCGATTCGACTATGTAGTTGGAGTCACAGGGGCTTATCCTGGATACATATTGGCACCCACCTATTGGGTGAAAGTCATCAAGAAGGGTGGGTCTCTTGTAACGGCCTATCCTGTACTGTGAGTATTTGCTTAAAACACGCTATATGGCTGTATAGATTCGTTGACTTTTGTATCTGTTATAAGTCTATATTTCTTTGTTTGCAGGGAACCCAAACATCTTTTACTAAACAGTGAGTACCGCAAATGTTAAAGATTCTCTGGAATTTTATTTTGGTTTATTCTTAGAGATTAAAACAAAAATAATTTGTTTTGTTTGTAGGATGAAGATAGAAGAAATTTTTTTTAAAATTTAAATAAATATATATAAATGTTATACTGGTGTTTGTGTGATTATTTGCATTCGATGAATCTGTGGTATAATTACACAAGTTGGTAATGTGATTTCCTTATTGTCGAATTCATGACGCGCTTCTATGGTCATTAGATAACGACTCGTCAAACGATTTGATAAATTAGTCATTGTGAGTTTCGTCCCCTTATTCTGCTGAAGCTTTTCGCTGACAACGGATTCGGTGCGATATTTTGATGACATCATTCTATTTTTGGAAAGTGTTTCCGACTGCTGAGCTTTGGAACCTTGGTAATACATTGAGCTGTGCGGTATTTAGATGACATCATTCTATTTTTGGAAAGTGATTTCACTATGCCTTCGGATATGTCGTCAATGGTTTGCTGAGCTAAGCTAAGTGAAGTGATGAGGGTGTATATAAACAGGCTAGGATGATTTGAGTTCAGTTATAACCATGGCTGAGAAGAGACAGCTAGAAGCTTTCAATGATGTGAGCAAACGCAGTAGACAGATGAGCGATGTGGACTTGTTAAAAGCCGTGGAACAGATTGAATCAGAAAACAGTAAGTATGATTTTATTTTCTATATCTGAATTATAGAATTACCAGGTATACGTCATTTATTTATTTATTTATTTTTGTTAAGCGTGTGTGTTTTAGTGTTGACGGAGACGAAGATATTTTACACGCCGCTATGGATGCGTATGCAATCGAACAGGCCAATGCAGCACTGGATTCGTTAAACCAAGTTCAAAACACCCCCCCAACACAAACTGGAAATGGCGCTGCAGTCGACAACGCTAAGGGTAGGTCTATTACAGGATAGGTCTATTACCGGTAGAATTGAGGAATGACGGAAATCTTTATATTGACAGATTATCGATGATTATGTCGACAGAAGCTGTCTTGGTTGCGAATGAAAGAGCTATACGGACTCATACGCGATTTGGAAGCCTGCAAACTGTTTACAATTATAGTTTATCAGAAGATGTGCCCAACCTCAACCAGTATATATTTGAGGAATGCGATTCAGCCTTTAAAATCAACGGGAGTTATGGATTCTTATTACGTCACAAAGAAACAGATGAATTGCGGTACTTTCACTCGTCCGTCAATAACCATCGAATGCTACCAACCCCTCTAGTCGTACAGAATGTCGATGATTTTGACAGGGCTATAGATGAAATAACACAAACAGACATTTTAACCTACGCCCAGAACCAACGACCGGATTCGAAATGGAGTGTAGAGGAAGTGACTAATTTGACCATCTTTGTGAACCCAATCGAAGATCACGTGATCGGCTACCCACCACCCCTTATGCTGGAACACCTGAAAACAAACAGAGCCATCTACTTGTTAGAGCGAAGTCTAAAAACGGGTAAACCGTATCAAGACCGATTGTGCTTTTTCAGGCCACTGGCCTTACACAGAGGAGCGAAATTCACGAGTCCAGAAAACACAGCTAAAACATTGTTAAAGACTGCTTACCCCAAACAAAAGAAAAAAACATTTGCGGGTGTACCTCTTGAAGACGTCGAAAGACTAGCAAAACAATTCGAAGCGAATGTCACAGTGTATACGCCAGACGAGAATCAAGTAAGTGTGTCTTGTAGTGATTAAACAGAAGTAACAACATAACATAAACGATGTAATCATTTGATATCGAAATGGAAATATGAGATGTGATCGTTTTGTTATATGTGTTTCAGGTAGCTACTTTGGTCAAGCGAACGCGTACAAAATTCGCCTCGACCTTGAAATTGAACCTGCACGAAAATCACTTTAGTTACATAAAAAACTTTGACCTTTATAGCAAATCATATATTTGTGGTACCTGTCAGAAGCTGTGGAAAAGTGAGAAAAAACTACATCGCCACGAAAACAAATGTACTGTGGAAACGAAATACAAGTACCCAGGCGGTGTTTTTCATCTACCACCCACTATCTTTGAAGCGTTACGGGACGAAGGAATCGAAATAGAAGACGGTATTTACCCTTACACCTATGATTTTGAAAGTTATTTTGGAGAAGACAACCTACCCGTCAATTCACCCAAAGTCACCTGGGACCAAAAACACGTACCGTTATCAGTGAGTGTATGCAGCAATGTACCGGATTATACAGAACCAAAATGCTTTGTAACGGAAGGAAACGCACAAACATTGATTGACAGGATGATGATGTATATAGAGGAGATATCAAACGCCGCCTATCTACTGATGCTTGCTCAATACGAAGCTGCCCTAGCCCAGTTACAAGAGAAAATCGATGAAGCGTATCAACTGGACCCGGTCGTCAAGGGGAGAACATCCATTGCAGAAATTACAGAACAAATTCGACAACTATTTACATGTATTACCGTTAGTCGGATTCAACTCATCGAATTATGACCTCAACGTTGTGAAAATACCGTTGACAACTTACCTGCAAGAACATTCATCAATCAAGTATACCATCAAACGAAATAACTCATTCATGTGCATTGAAATGGACCATGTACGGTTTTTGGATATCACCAACTTTATTGCACCTGGATATACATACGACAAATACCTACGAGCCTTTCAATGCGAACAGAAAAAGGGGTATTTCCCGTATGAATGGGTGACACTCGATCGTTTGAACAACACAGAATTACCACCCCATGCAGCTTTTTACAGGGCGTTAAAACAAGAAAACATTACAGCTGACCAATACGCTGAATGTCAAGAAGCGTGGGAAGCAGGTCATCTGCAGACTTTTATAGACATTTTGATATATTACAACAATTTAGATGTCGAACCTTTTCTGGAAGCCATAGAGAAACAGAGTCGTTTTTACAGTGAAAGAGGCATAGATATTTTGAAGGATGGAATATCAGTGCCCGGATTAACCATGCGATATTTATTTCAAGACTTGGAAGATTATTTTACCTTACCCGACGAACAAAACAGCGACATCTATTGGTTGATAAAAAATGGAATAGTGGGCGGACCCTCAATCATCTTTCATCGTTACCACGAAAAATGAAAAACTTACATCAGACGTGAACAGAACGGAAATGAAGCAAAGTTGTGTGAAGGAATCGTGGGTTACGATGCCAATGCGCTGTATCTGTGGGCCTTGTCTCAACCCATGCCAGCCAACTTTCCCACCCGACGTCACCAATTCAGACCCGAAAAGGCGGAATATCGGACGAATGGTTGGCTTGGATAGCACACAGCTCACAAAATCAAATACAACACCGACTAAACAGAGGGGAAAAAAGAATAGGTGCCCGGCGATTACCCGTAGACGGTTAGTGCAAAGAAACGCAAATAGTATATCAGTTTCACGGATGTGTATGGCATGGTTGTCCGTGTATGAAATTGACCCATAGCCCCATCAGTGGAAAACTAATGAGTGATTTATGTGCCGAAACAGAAAGAAATACCCAGTATTTGAGAGGATTAGGATATAATGTCGTAGCTGAGTGGGAATGTGAATGGACGAAAAAACGGAAAACAGACCCTCACATCAAAGCGTTCACGTACAGTCGACCTCAACCACCACTAGCCCCTTTGACGGAAAAACAGCTCATAGCCAATATACGTGAACGAACCTTTTGTGGAATGGCTGAAGTAGATATACACGTACCAGAAACTCTTAAAGACTATTTTAGTGAGATGACCCCTATATTCAAAAACATTGAACTGACCCGAGATGAAATCGGACCCTTTATGCGAGACTATGCTGAACAAGGGACATTATGAAAGTGAGTACACAAGGTGACAAGGGGCGTGGGGATCATAAGGAGTTTTGTTGCGATCATTATGATGTCATAACGATTTTTATTATTTATTTTCATATAGACGGAATGGCGGACGTTGATAGGGAGCTACAAAGGTGTGAAAATATTGCTTGCTAGCCCACTACTGAAATGGTACTTGGAACATGGTCTGGTGATCACAAAAATATACCAAACACTGGAAAACGAACCCACAGCCTGTTTCAAACGATTTGCCGAGACCGTATCTTGTTTGTGTGTAGACGTGGGGGTGATGTCGACCCGAGTCAGACCGTTATAGCCGAAACTTTTAAGCTACTTGGAAATTCGGCCTATGGTAAACATACCAAAATGTATTATTGTAAAATATATTTATTTAATTGTTATTTTCAAATTATTTCAAATTTATGATTTGAAAAAGAAATATATATATATATATATATATATAAAATACCCGTCAAGTGCTGTTGATTTATACTAATTTGTCTATGTTTGTAGGTAAATGCGTCACGGATAAAACTAAACACCTTGATGTCAGATACGCCGACTACCGAGAGGGTCAGAAATTGATCAACGACAAAAGATTCAGAGCCTTGAATGAATTAACCCCCAACCTGTTTGAAATCGACATGGCCAAAACCATCATTAATCTCAACTTACCCCAACAAATAGGCTATTTTGTTTATCAATACGCCAAATTAAGAATGCTTGAATTTTACTATGATTTTATTGACAAGTATGTCGCGAGATCTGATTTTGGCTATGTACAGATGGACACTGATAGTAGTTATATCGCCCTTAGTAGTAGTCATCTAACAGATGTCATCAAACCAGACATGAAAGAACAATTTTGCTGAGATTACCCTCAGTGGTTGCCAGCTGTAGCGTGTGATGATCACACCAACGACATTATACAGTGTAAAACGAACGGAACACCGTGGGTACCTCAACCGTGCTGTGTGACCCGCCAAAAATATGATAAACGTACCCCGGGGTTATTTAATGAGGAGTGGAGTGGAGATGGTTTTATCGGACTGTGCAGTAAAACCTATTACTGTTATGGAACTAGGATGAAGCCTCATGTAAAGGACTCAATAAGCGTCAAAACGACCTAAAGAAGGAGAAATATATAAATGTGCTGAGAGAGCACAAATCGGGTCGCGGTGTGAACCGTGGCTTTCGGGTTAACAATAACACAATGTATTCGTATACGCAAATTAGAGATGGATTAAGTTATTTTTACCCCAAGAGAATTGTGAGTGCAGATGGTGTAAGCACTAAACCGTTAGATGTGTGATACGTTAATATGCTATTTAAGAAATTGATATGTGTTTATTATGCTATAAATTGAAGTTAAGGTATTATGTAAGAAATTGATGTTTAAATGCTGTGTGAGAAACTAAGAATAAAAACATCGTATATTTTCAACACGCGTTGTTTATTTGCCTTGAATTAAACATGTCACCAGCTTATCGTTGGTTGAATAATCGTCGGTAAATACATCCAGCAATTGGTTCAAACTTATGATGATTGAAGTCGAGCTGTAATGGTTTTGCGGGCACTTGTTGCCCGTCAACGTACAGAGCTAAAAATGTGAGGTCGTTATGCTTAAAGTTGAAGGGGTTCTGAGTGTAATCACCGTTGAACGCCCTATTATCAACACTTCCGACTACAATTCGTTTGGGTAACTGTCCCAAAAATAAATTTTCTTGATTGATCGTCATAGCTCCTTGAGATGCAGAAAACACTTTGGTTTCTATGCGTCTTATGGAGTATTTAGCTGGGCTTCGTTCTAAAGCCTTTATGTGGGCTAGTTGCACAGTGGGGTTCAACTTTATTTTGCGTACGAATAAGGTCACGGATTGCAGGACGATTTTAGGGGCAAATCCATCTGCAGGATTGGCCATAAGGGCAAAGCTGTCACCGCTGCGTACTAATCGCAACTTCAAATCCACACCGTTTAATAAATAGCGTTCTTGACTAAATAAATCTAAATGTAATTTATCCATCATATCCACAATGCGACTCTCTTGAGCTCGTTTCTTTCTAGCTATCATCCCCTTGTTGTCAGTACCACCCACGGCGTCCATGTGTTTTGGGGTGTCTTTGTACCATAAACTAGCTGTTAACTGAGAGTTTTTGGCTTCCGAACCATAGCTCAATAGCGTTTCCATATAAGCGCAATACGGATAGGTGTTTGTGGAGGAGGAGACGAGTTTCTCATTGAGAGAGGCATCGACTTGAGAAAAGAGTGAGTGTAACCATAGGTTAACTGGTGCTACAGCACTGTCAGCCTCCAAAACCTCCCCATCCTTTTTCACCACTTTGGCATTCACTTGTAAATACGTGTCGTTCAGATCGATGTAATCATCACCCGAACCGCTGATGTAGAATTCAACTGGACCCGAACCTAAAGCAGCTACCGGATGGAATTCGATCCACGATCCATGCTGGACACTGCTTTGAGTTGGGGGAATGGAAAATAGGTCTAATTCACTTTTGACGCAGGGACAAGATTGGGGGTGTACCAGTGCCATGATCTAACCGAAAATATCCTTTGACAACCTCCGAGTTGTCCCACGGCGACGACGTGAACTACTGCTCCTACCTCGTGCGAGTCGTTTTATAGAGACTGGTGGTTGGCGACGCGGTTGTTTGGGTTGAACTATTTGATCGAACACATCCTCTCCGGTTTGTAACATTCGTTTCTTAGCTGATTTTTTCAGAGACTTCCCTCCCAACAAATCTCCAACCACCCTAACTCCTGTTTTCAAGGCGTGTTTTTTAACGACAGGTAAAACTTTTTGAACCAGCGGTAACGCCATTTTAGCCAGATCCCCAAGAACACTTCCAAGCCCATGTCCACGTTGACTTCTGGCACCGGAAAACACAGGGAGTCCACCACCCGCTTGGTTCAGGTAATACGGGGTGTAAATATCAGCCATGGTTTTCAAAATATAGCTTTCTTGGTTTTACGGAAATGTAACGTCACTGTCACTATACCAGATTCGAATGGGATGGGTCGACCCGTGTCATCTCTTATATCAATTTCTATAGTAGAAAAAGTCTTGGTGGCTATCGGGTAATAAAATATCTTTTTATATGTGGGGTTGATCAACTGCCCGCGACGATCGTGATCGATTGGAATAATACGCAGAAGGGGAACCACGGTGTCTCCTACCACCTGAGCTTCGATGAGATTGCAATAGACATAAAGTCCTTACAAACCTCGATCAGGGTCAACAATGTGCTGACCGACTTGACAATTCTCATAAATCCCCATTTCAAAACCGAGTCTTTGACGCAACCCCTCGTCCATGTAAACTACAACTGACTCATTGTCTAGGGTTATAGTTGCTGTCTGTCGTGTTCGATTGTAGGTGAGACGCACTTGCTCCTCATTTTGCTACTTTAACTTGGCTGCAAAGGCTGCTATCAACGATCCGACCGTATAAAAACCAGGGGTAATGTGAAAATATTTGGGATGGGCCTCGGCAAATTCACTTACAATGTCATATTGCTCGCTACAACAGACATCCGGGGGGAGATTGAGCGCACCAGCCACGCGATCCATGACGACAAACCCCTCGTCCTCAGTAACGTTGTACCATGTGTAAGGGTACTGAATTTCCGCTAATCCGACTTCCCAAGCTCCTTCCAACTGTACAGTTTTGGTGAGTCGAGTAAAGTAACGTGTCAACGTGTTGTTGGGGTGATAATTCATTGAACTGTTGGAAGGCAGGGTCAGAAAGAAACTCATGATGGTGATGTCTTGAGACTCAAATTAAGCTCTTCTTGGTTTCACGGATATGTAAAGTCACCATCACTTGGCCGTCTTCGAATGCTACGGACTGACCCGTGTCGTCTCTTATATCAATTTCTATGGTACAAAATGTTTTGGTGCCCACAGGGTAATAAAATATCTATTCGTATGTCTGGGTCACCATTTTGTGCACCCGGTCGTAGTCCACAGGAACTGTGCGTAACAAGGGGGCCATCGTGTCACCGACCACTTGTGATTCAATTATACTACAATAAACGTACAGTGCGTACAACCCTCGAAATACATTAGACTTGTAATCAGTTTGAGAATCGTAAAGCGAAAGACATTCCTCACACCTCAATATTTGACAAAGACCTTTGGTCATGACAACTTGAAGTTTGGGGTCGGTTATTTTTACATTCACGGTCTGTGAGTGGGAATTGAATTGAAATCGAACAACGCCTCTGAGATGCGATTTGCGGATGTGCTTATTGAACGCGTCTATCAATTGATCAGCACTGTAGGAACCGGGGGTCAGGCGAACGACCAAGGACTCGACCAAAGGATCCCCTTCCAAGTGTCTGTCTATCGTATGGTACCCGGCTCGTTCATCCACTATGACAAAACCCACGTTCTCCCCGATGTTGTACCAGGAAACAGGGTACTGAATTTCTGCTAATCCCACCTCCCAATTACCTTTTAATTGTATGGGTTTAGGCAGTTGAATAAAGTAACGTGTCAGCGTGTTGTTGGGGTGATAATTCATTGAACTGTTGGAAGGCAGGGTCAGAAAGAAACTCATGACGTCACTTTATGTTTCAAAGTGGGGTTGGGAAGAATGTACCCTAAGCTACTGCTTAACAGAGCAGTCAACAAATTACTATCTCCTTTACCTGCCGATAGATTGTAGATGCTGACGATGATTACGGTATATAAAATGAGTATTTGTGAGAAAAACACGATTTCGACTTTCGGAATATCCCGACCAAATATGGTCCACACCCGATCACTTCTCTGATCTTCCATCCTAATGAAGCTTTTGTTCCCGATCTCAGTTTTTATACAGCTCCACACCACTGACCCAACTATTAAAACTGGCAGGGTAGCCAAACCACTTGACAAAGTATTGTTTTTGTCCTTTCCGTTTACGTTCTTTGATAATTTTTTCAACCCGATACCATGCTTTGTCATTCACTTTCTATAATTCGTCCGCGTAAAATGTTCCCTCTAACACTTCGTCATTATCATCCTTTATTGTATACACATTAGGGGAGCCTAAGTGAACGCTCTCCACCCGAAACAACTCCTCACTCCAATTGGAAGTGTAACCTTTTTTAAATTTACCCCGTGCTTGACTGATGCGGACACGATCCCCGATATCATACCGAGGTCGTTTAACCCCATCAGACCGTTCCCCATATAATGTCATCCACGTGTCTTCTTGATTACGCAACGAGACCGATATCGGGGTGCGCTTGATGCCGCGGTGATAGCTGAGGTTGTATCCTTTCACCAGCGAAGCCAGAACCGGTAGATAAACACTGGTGTTGTGTTTGGTAAAATAACGCCACATTTTAGTTTATAACGTACGATTAAACCGCTTGACTATGCTAGCTTTGGTTTCTTCGTTGTGGTGGTGAAAAAGCGGATCCCCTGCTGCTTAAGAAATGTCTGAAATTTACGGTTGATAAATTCTTCACCCTTATCGGTTTGTAAACACAGGGGCTTCTGTCCTTGTTTTAATATACTCTCAAAGGCTCGAATCAAACTGTCTCCCGTTTTATTTTTTAGTGGTATCACCCACACATATTTCGAGAATACATCGATACAGGTCAAGAGAAACTTCATGTCTTGGTTCTGTTTGGCTAAGCGAGCTATGTCCACTAAATCGGCTTGCCATTGATGGTCAATCCCCCCGACTATGACACGTCGTCTTCGAAATCGACAACGGATCGGTTTATGTAATGTATAGGCATCTTGCTCGCCCAACCATTGTCTGACTGCCTTTGTTTTGAGTTTCGTAGATCTAACCAATGGCTGCACCCCTCCATACGCGGCCGGTGCCTCAGGGTCGAAATACACACTTAACTTCTCCATGACGTCCAATTTTGTGTTACAGGCTCCTCCTCACCAGGTCTTTTATCTATTTGCATCGCACCCTGTCGGATATAGTTCCATCGATCGGGGTGACCTACTAAATCTTGGGGAATGTTGGAGTCTCGCAATGCTTCGGCAAATCTTTTCCAACCCTCTGGTTCAAAGTGTTTACGTCGTCTCAACACATCGTTAACTAAATCCGCCACGTTAGTTCCACTAACAGCTTTTCCTTTAATCGTTAATTCCCCTCGTTCATTCCAACCCACGTCTGGGTTTTTTTCGAACGCTTTCTAATAACAAACGCCCTTTTTTCTGAAATTTATCAGGGATGGTTTCTACAACTTCCGCAATAGACACATCTTCTTGTTTGGGTGTGTGGGGCGGGGCATTAGCTAAGGTCGTGTGAGGTGTCGGGGTTCTGTGTTGGCGGTAATACTCAGTGTTTTGTTAAAATTTGGTTATAAGATTCTACTTTAGCCTCCTCCGATAAATCACTACGATTCAGGACATCCCTCATCTCCGCATCCAAGTTGGATAACACGTTGACAGTGGGAGCTTGATTATAACGCCCACTTGACAACACCCGGGGATCAACCAACATCATTTTCTTAGCCATAATTAGCCGAACAGTTTGCCCAACAACGGACCAGCGATACCTAAAATAGGTCCTAATAACGCCGGGAGAAAACCGCCGGTTTGTAATACTCTTTTTTTTTCTTGACGTTATTTTTAGGTGAGATCAAAGCGTGCAGACCTTGTTTGTGTCGGGTTAATTTACGCTTCTGAACTGAAGTCAAGGATACGTTTCCTTTTAAAACATTGAGGGCACATTCAGATAGACAATTCATCAATTCTTTGTCAGCCGTGTGAATCAAAGCCCTATTGACAGAGGGTTTGGCTTTAGCCATTACTCGTAATGTATCAGCGTGTTTTCTGAGACGCTCTGCCATGGTCTATGTCTAACGATAAGAATGGCGGTCGCCCGATGATCGACGGTATTTATTTCTGTAGGTATACAACTTGATTGGGTCGTAGTATGTCAGTTCGTAACCGTAAGTGATCTGGCGTTTCTTGCTTCAAATCGATAAACAAATAACCGTGGGGTTGTGAAGTAGCATCCGAAAAGGCTTCTTGTAACATACTACTTGATGTTTCGCGGGTACATTTGTTTGGCTAAATGCATGATTTGTGAAGCGTCCCGAGGGTTCTTAAATACAACTAAATAATGAGCGTTCAAACTGATTGTTCGATGTTCTTTATTCTTTCCGAATAAATTTTGTACTAAATACAACACGCTAAGATTGCCATGGTGACCCCCTTTGGTGAATAGGCGAGTGACGCGTTCGTCAGTTTCTTGCATCAAATCATCGATGATCAACAAGGTTCTTTGTTGGAGGTCTGTCTCAAAATTCAACCCCTCTACAAATTCCACGTGAGGTAGTTGAGTGTACATTGCTTGCCACTCTCCGAAACACCACACGATTCGGTCGGGTGGTGGCTCAATGTGTCTAATTAACTCACTCACAAAGTAAGTTTTTCCACAGCCGCTCGGACCAGCCATCACGCAACTAAAGGGGTGTTTTAAGGCTCGATCCATTCTCATACTAAGTTATCATTCACAGTTCCCTGCTCTTTTTATAGATAGGATAGTTAGATAGTGTCGTGATAAGTAGAACTCAAAAAGAAATTCAACTCAAGTACATTATTACCATTTTATTCAATCACCAATCATATATATTCATGCGTCTAATAATTTTGTAATATTTCCAGTCATACGGTTCCCCCATTAAGACTTTAGACCAGTGTTCGGCGGTCACACAAAAACCTAACATATTACGCCGATATTCTCTAGAGAGCCAAAGGCATAGTTCAGTCATATTGTGTTGCTCACACAACAAGCGCCATAATAAAGTGACGTGATTTTCATCCACTGCAAAAGCTGATTATCATATCCCAACCATCGTGCGACGTTCCTTGGTCATCCATCTTTTGTCTGCGGGCTGTTAGTTCTTCGTAAGCTTTTATGAGCTGCCACCAATTGAAACTATCAAAGCGCATGGTCACGCTTTCACGGGTAATTTCAATATAAGGGACTGGGGCTTTCACTCGACCAATCGCATTGTCAAACACTGTGACCTCCATATCGACGTCTGATTGACCAGCTTTCACGTCAATCAACGATACGGTGAGCGATGTAAGAGCCGTCCCGCTTCTGAGAAAGGCATTTGAGGGTAATTTTATTTTATGTCCTCTCCATCGATCGCGAATGTGTATATCATTGATCAAATCATCTGGCTTACTAAACCACGGTGTGATTTGAAAGCGACCACTACGGCGAATGGTATACAACGGTCCATCAATGTAATCATACTCCTCGCTGTTCTCCTCACCCATCCTGAATGAAACAAAAATCGGTCCGTGTTCGCTTATTTATCCCCTGATCGAGCTAATGTCAGCACTTTTTTTCATGACCACGTGACGAATTAATTTCAGATCCGGTAAATCACACGCACACCAGGTTGTGGGGTTCTTCGAGCGTGGAAGTTAAGCTTTCCGATTACGTCACAACTTTCCTCTGCTTTGTTGTGCCTGTTGTTTTCCTTAAGTTTCGATTGTATATACAGTGATATTTCAAGTTTTGGGTCAAAAGCGCCTTCGTTACAAACCCACATTGACACAGAGGACAACGCCGTAACCTTAGGGTTCTGTGTTTACCCTGAGCAGGTGACTTGGGTCTATATGGTTGTTGGGTCTCAGCGACTCTCTGACATTCGTCACATTCTACACAAGTATCCATGTCGTCGCTTTAAAGATTCAAACTCTACTGCCAGTAAACTTGTTGTTAACCGATATTTATAATTAGATATTTATAATTAATTTAATCCATCTCATCTTCGGATACGAACACAGTTAACTGACGATCCATTAAACACTCTCTAGCTTCGATCGCTTTACTAAGCACCGTATCAAAATCGTAACCTTGCACCATCAAGCGCTGTTGATTTATACTAATTTGTCTATAGATCTTATTGTCTCTCAGTCTCGAGTTAGTTGTGCATGCATCTGTAACTTGTCTTTTAAAACAGACCACCTGCTATATGCATCCGTCATGTTGATGTCACTCTCAGACTATCTTAGCCATAAATGACCACCCTGCAAATTTGAACTCTTTATAACATACATTCCAAATAAAAAAAACAGTCCTGTATTTTCACTCATTTATTACACAATCTGTTAATTATACGTATTTCAATATCTGATTTCACCGACTCCAACCAATATTTCCTATAGTCCACACACAACCATTTGCTACGTTCCAACCACGAGGGGCATGGGTCGATTAAAGCTATACTTAATTCCCATAAACTTGATACATATTGTTCGTCAACACGTTCGAGAGCATCCGCCATACACATCCGAACTTGTTCTTCAGGTTCTGCCGTCAAACAAAGATTATGCTGTCGCTGACTCGGGTGGTCGATCTGACATCCGTGGCATTTTTATGGTATAAGAGTTTCTATTAAATCGACAAGCGTGTCTGTGTACACCACCGTGAGATATTCCTCCATTAATTTTCCTCTCGCCACATGGGTTCCGTAGAGCTGTTTAACTCCTCCCACGCTTCTACAAACATATACCACGAGTAACCGTCCATTCGCATTGTCACGTGACTCTTCTTTATCAGCACCATAGGGACCGGATTTCGTACACTCATCGTCACGTCTGCACCAATAGAGACTTCGACACGACTCTCCTCTCCCGCTTCTATCTGTTTCAAAGTTTCTGTGACAGCAGCTGTTTCGTAACCAGAGTCCAATACACAGTTCATCCCCAACTCTATGTGGCATTTCATGAAATTATTTTTCAAAAACACTACATCTTTATTCCAAACCACTATCGAATACTGTGCAAAGTATCGTGTGTATAGAGGTTTCACTTGCTCAGATTTAATCTGTTCCCCGGCTTTTAACAAGTCTTCGTCGCTCATCTGTCTACTGCGTTTGCTCACATCATTGAAAGCTTCTAGCTGGCGTTTCCCAGCCATGGTTATAACTGAACTCAAATCATCCTAGCCTGTTTATATACACCCTCATCACTTCACTTAGCTTAGCTCAGCAGTCGGAAACACTTTCCCAAAATAGAATGACCTCATCCCAAATAGCGCGCCTTCATGAGGTCGAAGGTCACCAAAACAATAAACAACTCAGGACATAGCCCCTAAATGAACTCACTCGAATACCGTACATCGCGTGAGGCTCCTAAGGTCACCAAAAGGTGAAAGAAATATCCGGAAGCGATCGTCAGCGAAAAATAAATTACGCAATCCACTTCGTCTATCGTTCGACGTCAAAAAGGGGTATGAAGGGGTACATACTCCTACTACTGGTAATGTTCAAAAACGGCTTAGCATAGTATCAATACTTTGTGTCTATGGTGCATTTAGAAACATCCGAGCAACCAAGTTTGTCAATCTAACATGATTAAATGATGTTAATGGTTAAAAAGGCTTAGCATTGTGGCAATACTTCATATACACTACAGATGATTGCAATTGCATTATATTTGGACTGCGTGCATTAATGATTTGGATGTCAGACTACATATGTATAAGGTAAATTTACTGCTTGCGCTGATTCCATATTGTATATTTGAAGGCAAGAGCAGAATAATATACACAATAATCAGAAGAATGCGATTGTTTATTTTCTACTTACATGTATACAATCGACACGTTATTATAAGTCTACTAACACTATAGATGCCTCTGCTTGAGTATTTGGGTGTTGGTTTCAGCACTATAACTGTGAATGTACCAGATAATGTTTGGGATGATAAATAGAGGCTGGCCAGGACTCCGTACAAAACATGTTGTTAGGCCGAAACAAGCTTCGCTACAGTTATTTTCCTTGATGATACAATATGATACAGCAACAGCTTATAGATCGATGTTGATTATGGGTTCATATGTCAACGTAGTTAATTGCTGGCATACACAGGCAATGATGAGCCACGTCGTTAAATATGTGAGACGTCGTACGTAATGAAATACAAATTGCTACCGAACGACGACATCCTAATAGTATTTATTTCGGTAAATGCGTAATATTCATGCACATTATGGACCTAGTTTCTGGCCATCGCACAAGCATTACATTTTGTATTTTATCCACAAATCAACACTTGTGATATCACCCTGGTTTAAGTTTTCTCCAAACGATTGAAAAATAGCTTCATCCCGCAATTTATAGGATTATATTGCGTCAAATTGTGTTAAGCGGCTATTTTGCTAGCCGGATTGTTTTGTTCCCGATAGTACACGATCGGCCGCAATTTCTTGCGATAATAGTCGGGATCATGCGAGCACTGTCGAGCACTATCCTATAACTTCGGGGGAAGATCTGGTGCGATCGCCTCAGTCCTCCGAAAAAGAGATCGGCTACTGTTGAAAATGTTGAAAACAGTAGCCTATCACAAACCGTCGGCCCGTTGTCTTCTTGGTCGTCCGATGGTCCCCTGAAGATCCCCTTGGTCTCGCCCGCTCTCTGGAGTTTTTGTATACCCAGGGTCGTGCGTAGTGTCGGCGGAGTGTGAGATTAAAACCCAAATGAAACAAAACACATATCAAAATCCTTAAAAGTATCACAAAGTACTTATTTATTAATACCAATGGCAGAGAATTATCAAAACGAAATATAAAATAAAATAAACCGCACACTTTTCCCCAAATAGGTACTAAACAAAACACAGGTGTGAATTCTTTAAAATTACGCAAACTCTTTTTTGAATAATTGCTCTTGGTTCTTGGCCTTCTCCTCAGCTTATTTTCTTGTGTAATAATATTTTGCTGTGCTATGACAGAACAAAGTTGTAGAGCTAATACAAGCCCCAGCACTGTTTGTTGGTCAATGATCTTCCCTGTCTGGTCAGAAAGTGATGAAAGGCTTCGATCTGGCTCGATTCATATGGTCGGGCCCCACAAAAACAACGTCCGAAGATCGTTTTAATCGTCAAAAAACCGTTTATTTTCGGCTTTCTGTGATTTCCCTGCGTTAGCATACGCCTACATTCGGCCACTCTCGTGCAAAGAACGGCGGGAGAACGGCGGACATCGGCCGCAGAGAAGCCGAAAGCGAAAAATAGATTGCTTTTGTGCCTTCCAAATCTAAAAAGTGTGCGCAATGATGATTGTGCTCATTGTGTCATGTTGGTCATTGACCTTCCGAAACTAACATCAAGGATACTGATGCCAGTCTCAAGGTCAATGTTTTGCTGTGTTATTAACGCGTTCGAAATCCATGACCTCATTCCTACAACGGAGCAGTGTTCATTTTTTATCCAGAGGAAGGAATTTTAAGATGGTTATCAACAAGGCCACCTGCTGGAATATTTTGCATACGTGTCCGATGTTTCCACTTTTTACACAGAGCGATATTCTGAGTAATAGTAGTAGATTATATTCGGCAGGTCAAGCGTTGTGTAAACTGTCCTTAGTGTATGCCTCGATGATGTAAAAAGTAGTGGCTGAAGAATTATTGAATCGGTTCGAGGAATTTATCCAATCTTCAATGTGCTACTGCACCAACAATTTTCGCGCATTGGCGTTTGATTGCGTGATGAGCTCACGAGTTAATAAGCTATGCATCTATGTAATTTCTTCCCGTAGGTACATTAACGGTATCATTACCAGAAAATAGACTTGACGAGTACAATCTTAATGGGTATAAATTGCTAACCAATACTAATGCTCACCGAGAACATGCAACCTGGTATAGGGTAAGAGCAGCAGTTTCAACCTAGTATTTAAACATGCGTGTTATTATGAGATGAAAATTTTCAAATTTATTACCATTATTGGACGTGGTTTATGTTGTGGTGTTAACATTCAAATGGAAATACGCAACTTATTGCTGATCTCCCGCTTAAGTGGGTATGGAGACTTGACGCTGTATAATGCAGTCATGTCAAGTGCGTTGTTCATATGCGTGACAGACCTGCCGTAGGCAAGTTTTCGTCCTTTTTCTGTTTTCCCCAGGTTGAATAAAAAATAATGTGAAATATGTATCTGAAGCCGTAGATAATTGCTGTGCCCATTTGTTTACCGAGCACCTAAATTGGATTACTAAGCATGACCTAAATGAGCGTGAATAACATATTTGGTGGTTTACAGAAAGCAATAATCGCCAGAGTTTTAATTCATAGGCGACACGCATTGGATCTTCAAACAATTACACAGAACTGCTTAGCAGCCTCTTGTGAACGTCCGATCGAGCTCAGCACTGAACGATGCGCTATTTATAAGGTAAGTAACTGGTTCATATACCCGTCAACAATTCTTGCATAAGTTAAAATAACGAATATAAACGCTCTCTCTGTTTAGCTTTACATTACTACGGACGTATGCACTAGCATTCAGAATTATATTAAGAAACGCTCGGTGAAATATGATATCCGATGGCTGAGTTAATAGGACATATACCAGATTGCACATGCTTGTTAGTCGTACTATATAGACTTTTAAAGTTGCCATTGACATGGGTGTGGAACTTTGCATTCAACGGTTTGTTTCTTTGTGATTCACAAAATATCTTAGTTTCCTAGATACGCGACCTTAAAAAGGTAGTAAAAGGATAGATAAACAGAAATATCCATGAACAGCTTCATAAGATATCGTTAGAATCCCGTTTGCATGCTCTAAACAAAAGCAAGCTCACGAGAACTACAAATGCTTTGGCTGTCTTTTTAGTCACGTATTCATATCTTTTAAGCTACCCAGTTTGATTGATAGTCGTAATGCGTTCTTTATAAATGTATTTCTCACTACCGCGATTATGTGTTTAATAGTAAGCATGATGTTACAGAGTACATGGTACGTGTGGTTTGGTACCCTCTGTTCGCGATTAGTGCAAATGACTGCCACATAAATATTCTTTCTCTTTTTATTATTGCGTATGGCTTTTATGCAGTTAATGCATTACGAATTTGCGTGGGCCACGTATCACCAAAGTAAATAAGTGAAATGCTGGAGCAAAGCCTCAAAGTACAAGGAGTAAACATGTCCCATTCAGCATCGTACCCCTTCGGCAAATACAATCCCATTCAAAGCTGTAGAACCCACGCAGCATCATATAAAACAAGATACATAGGTGCATGGCTTAGTTTTTATTACTGCTCATCCCAAGGCGATTGAAAGCGTCAAAGCCCTTCAATGCCCTTCCAGCTAACATAAATCAATAATCCTGGATCAGAACCTCGCATTAAATACAATAGCGCTTTGTCCTGAAACCGCTATTTAAGCTTCAACAAATCAGAATCATCGTCAAATCAGCATGCCTTAAATGGGAAAAACAGTCCTAACTTTATATATATATATATATATATATATATATATATATATATATATATATATATATATATATATATATATATATCATATAGCGTCATATATATATATACATATATATGATTAGATACATCTATATATATATATACAACACATATATATATATATATATATATATATATATATTTACTTATAGAGATATGTATATGAACATATACATATATATATATATATATAAAATACATATATATATATATATATATACATATCATATATATACATTTATATATACATATATATATGAATATCTATGTATATATATATATGAACAGATTATACGCAGGTATATATATATAGATAGAGATAGATATATAGAGATATAGATATAGAGAGAGAGATAGAGGCAGGGATATAGATACAGCGAGATATCGATAAAGAAGGGGAGAGAGAGAGGGATAGAGAAAAGACCTATATAGAAATATAGATATATATATATATATAGAGGGATATATGATATATATAGATAGAAGAGAGATATGAGAGATCGATATATATATACATATATTATATATATAATAAATATATATATATATATATATATATAAACATATACATACGTTTGTATATAAAAAGATATATATATATATATCTAACTAATTTTCCCTTTACGCCGGAATTAACTAGCTGCTGTTGGATAGGTATGGCATGGATGACTAAGTGGCCAATAATCGCACGCTCTTGGCTCCAGATAACCACATCTATAGTGCAAAGTCGTAAGATATGCCACACAACGGCGTGGTGTACACTGCGATATGCCGATTAAAGTTAATGTATTTGCTTTAATATTATCAACAAGTAGAATGCAAGTTTACCTTCAGAAAAGATTGTTGAGGCGGAAGTATCATGTTACAAGTGTCCGGACGTTGCCAACGGTCAACCGTTTGCATTATGACTAATTGAATACAATCACCCTTGACTTGACTTGACTTGACTTTGGTAGTGTGCCCTAAAATATAATTTATATACTGCATGCAAAACCACGTAGCAACACCCAAGTTGATGGACAGAACACTGAAATCGTGCGACCTGCGTTATCCTGTGCTCTAATGCAGTGCAAGAGTGTCCAAACAAAATCTGCCTTGGTCAATAACGGGCATCAGTACATTACCAACGAATATAACAAATCACGATCAACTGTAACTCCTCACAATGATAGAGAAAAAATCCCTACCCGCACAAGTAACCTAATCAATGAGGTGTCCTTTGCAACTGTTACATTTGCTGCTAAGTAGATACGTTAGTGGCCACAAATATGGTTTTTCACTGCCAGCTTATCCGCATACCATATGTGCTGTCGTCTCACATCTGAGAGCAACCGTTTACGCTTTGGTTTTAAACAATTATGTCATGTAATCTCGGGACGTGCTCGTGAATTTAACATACGTGTAGGGCGACTTTTAAGAGAAGTAATTGCACTTCAGGCCCTGTTTTTTGACATATCTATGTACAGAAGACGGTTGATGGAGACAAATCAGAACACATTGATATGTTAATGCAATTAACACGACCAATTAAGGACTGTGTAACGTTTTTAATCGAACCATTTTTTAATTTATACACTAGGATTCAAGGATATTCTATGATATTACATTCTGACTATGTTCCTCGGGAGGAAGGTGGCACATTTAAACTGGCCAGCAAGAGTTCATCGCAGTGTTTGGGTTCTCGAAGTAGTTCGCAATTCTCATGTAAGTTCAACATTTGAAAATCGAAACTCATTCGCAAGTAAAAAAACCGCTTCGTCATATTATTTCAAATGCTCGGAATCGGAATTATTTCTCTTCAGCAGAAATATTTGTAAAATCTAAGGCTTGTAGGAAGGTACATGACCTAGTATCACTACCCTTCCTTTGAGATTAATATTGACGGCACTTCTAAGACCCAATCCACATCACTGTGATGTTGGAATACCCGAAACAGTAAATATGCATGCACATGCGAGATCAAATGAATGAAAAGCAGGAATTTTACAATGTCATGGGAAGGGTTGTACTCTTTTCATAATTTATCCCATACTTAAAAGGGAACCTACATCGTCTGCCGCGCATGCATTTTGTTAGCTAAGTAGGCACATGTGCATTGCTTTTGGCGTAAAGGGCCTAGAAATGATACGAGGCTATTTTTCAGTGAGCGAAAACCGACTTCTGAAGCTGAAATCTAGTTCTTACCACTCTTGTACTTCGCGACGTCCCCGCTAGCAGTTATTTATTTACATACAAAATGGAACGGCTTGTAAATGCTAATGTTGTCTGATCGTTAGTTTGCACCGCTGCAAACTGCCATAATGCTATGTTAATGACGAACTTAAACAAAGTAAAGTCCAGGCACAGTTAACCTGTATAACTTCAACCAGGTGTGTATATAGATATTTTTGTTAAAATGCACTCTTGTAATAGCAAACGGGGTCGTATTGGGCAAATCAATATCAATACATAATCCTGATTTGATGTGCCGGCGCATGTATACAATTTATTCACTTTGTTATGCATTTTGACCTCACGTTTATTTCTTAAAATAGAATAAAGTTCCAACATGGCGATGATCGTATCGAGCAAACTGACTTAGTATGCAGATGATCACGATGTTTGTCAAGGTTTAACAAGACACATTGTCTTTTCTGGTGCTAGATTCGACGTGACCTGACTTAAAGAGACGCCACAGACGCTTAAAAGTTATGGCAAAATCACGACGGAGTGCCAGAGATCTAGGCCCAAAAACAATATCTGTAGGTTCTAATGGCACGATTCGCAGAAACACATCATGTGTATCAATGTTTTAACAACCAATTAATTGAAATATAGGTGATTGGTTTCCGTATTACAAACAACTGACATAGGCATTACTCAACAACTCATTGAATGCATATATAATGAAAATCATCTCTATAGGCAATAACCAATTCCACAGCTAATAATATATGTGTGCCTATTCTTTTAGACTTAAAATAGCTTATGGTTCTAAAGAATCAAGCCAACCGTTTATAGGATGATTATTATTGATGTTCTGCCACGATTCATTCAGATTATACTAACATGCTCACGGTTTATGAATATGTATTCGGTTGCTTTTATCTGAGCAAATTGAAGTAATTCATATGAAGAAGCAGCAGGTCTCAACGATCACAATTTTGGCGACCTCATTCGTGGCTCGGCGTCGGGAATCAAATTAGGTATATGCTATAACAATTATATGGCTAAGCCTGTGTGGACAGTGGTCTTCATGCATGGTTCAAAATATTTGCTGAAAGAAGACATCATAACCCTAACACTCTTCACAATGGGAAGACGTCTGGTACTCAACCCTTCGGTTGCACAAATTTATAAGTAATCCTTATATGCTTCCTAACGTAGGCGTCATGTGTTTGTTTAGGTAGCGTACAAAGCATTCCAATGGCTGAATCTAAGCAAAACAAATAATTGTGATCTCTTCTTTATTAATTAATTTTGTAATTGACAGAAAATGTTTGAACGCCGTACAAAGTATTCCAATGATTGAATCTAAGCAAAACGAATAATTGTGATCTTTTAAAAATGTTTTGGGGAAAAAGTCCGATTTAACATATTTATATGTTGTCAACGCACATGGTTTATTATTCCAACTTGTCAGCTCATGTCAGGCGGTAGTTTTAAGAAATATTGAATCTATCATAGAATGTGGTTTAAACATGTATGTGTTAGAACACATTATATGAGTCAACATTTGTGTATTGTATACGCATAGATATACTGTGCCCATCAAGCATGGCTAAGGCAAATACATATTATCTTAATGAGTGATAACATTTCCGGTATACGCTGAAAACAAGTCAAAATGACTATTACGCTGTAAGTTACGAGTGAGTTGAACATGTCGCTTTATTAACGTTTGAATGGGTTTCGGCTATCGAATTGGCTTGCATTAATGCTCATGGCTTGCTGCCAGCATATAAAGAATTAGTATAAGAAGTTAAGAATACTGAGTAAAAATAATGCTAGCTTCTTTGGGTACTGCTGCTCTGTTGCTGACAATGTTATTGCATCAAACAGAAATCATGCGGTTATATATTGTCACTCATGATTTGAGTGACGTTTTATTACCGATTTTAAATTAAATACAGACAAAAATTATATACAATACAATGTGCTAAAGATATACATATATATTAAGCATATCATGGTAAGTTATACAATTCATACAATATAATACAAGAGATGGCAGCAAGGTGGGGGCCAGAATACGGCCCCAACCCAAATTGTACAATTAAAGCCAGCGGAGGAGACAGGGGAGGTGGTGGGATGAGAACTTTTTGCTGCGAAGTATTCCAATGGCGAGCGCGAAGAGAACAGACCACGTGACCGGAGCAACGCCTGTGATTGATTGGTCGCTACCGCCTCTGGCGGGAGTGAAGCGATTTACCAACTTGGCGAGCGAGATAAGGGAAACCGTCGAGAACAACCATGATGAGGCACAAGCCTTCACATAAAATACATTATGACATGCCATTGTTTAATATCATGCTCATGGCTTGCTGCCAGCATATAAAGAATTAGTATAAGAAGTTACGAATACTGAGTAAAAATAATGCTAGCTACATTGGATACTGCTGCTCTGTTGCTGACAATGTTATTGCATCAAACAAAAATCATGCTGCTATATATTGTCACTGAAGATTTGAGTGACGTTTTATTACAGATTTTAAATAAATACAGATTAAAATTATATACAATGCAATGTGCTAAAAATATACATATATATTTAGAATATCATGGTAAGTTATACAATTCATACAATATGATACAAGAGTTGGCAGCAAGGTGGGGGCCAGAATACGGCCACAAGGCAAGCAGCTTGCCTTCCCCCACCTAAAGTATCCAATGTAATAGACAATAGCGTTATAATCCATATCTGGATTGTACAAGACAATAACAGAGAGCAAGACAGACAGATGTGTAATGGTAAAATAATAACAATAACTGAAGCTAAGTGAGGGAGCAGTTTTGAGTTGCAGGAGGAAAAATATCACTGAGCCTCTTTAGTCTGACGACGGTTAGCCAACTAAAAAAATTTGGGGTTTTAACCATCAGCAGGGAAGTATCAAGGAAATGATTCCCCAGCTAGCCACCAGGCTACAACTGAGACGTGGATCATGCTGTTAATACTGAATTTTGTTTTGGCCCTTAACAAAAGTAAGAATATTAAGCCCCAGCTAGACACCAGGCTACAACTGTGACTTTGTTACGGTGATTGATTGGCAAAATTGATAACTCTACAATCCAGTGGTCAGCTAGCCACCAGGCTACAACTGTGACTTTGTTACGGTATTTGATTGGCAAAATTGATAGCTCTACAATCCAGTGGTCCGTTAGCCACCAGGCTACAACTGATGCATGGATCATGTTGCTAAAATTGATTTATTTTGTTTGGCCTTTAAAAAACAAAAGTAAGAGTATTTAAGCCCCAGCTAGCCACCAGGCTACAACTGTGGCTATGTGTAGTGTTTGATTGGCAAACTTGATATCTTTACAATCCAGTGGTCAGCTAACCACCAGGCTACAATTAATGCCTGGACCATGTTGCTAATATTGATTTATTTTGTTTGGCCCTTAAAAACAAAAGTAAGAGTATTTAAGCCCCAGCTAGCCACCAGGCTACAACTGTGGCTATGTTATAGTGTTTGATTGGCAAACTTGATAGCTCTACAATCCAGTGGTCAGCTAGCCACCAGGCTACAACTTATGCATGTACCATGTTGCTAATATTACTTCTGAGCAAACAAATTGCGTAAGGAGAGCGACACACTTTTGCACCTTGTCCATTGGTAGTCCTGTCTGCATTGCCAATGATCGAGCTTTTGAGGTTTTCTGCTGTTTTATGGGGCATTTTGCAGCGCGAGGTGCGAAGCCTCTGTATAAAGCATGAGGTCAACATGGCCCCACGTAAGGCTAAGGTCAAACTGCTTTGACCACCGAAAGTTGTCATCGTAGTGGCGCCACGCCTCTGCCCCTTAGGTTTTAGCCAGTTGGGGCTCCTGCTTACATGCAATGGATATAAATATCTCAAAAGCTTCAGCCAATTACCCAATTGAGAGCAATTGCTTGGGTTTATCTTTACCATCCTGGGGTTTTTTGGGGATGAGATTTGACAAGCTCCTGCAAGTGAACAAAACGCCCTTCCCATATTAGTTGCTTAGTAAGCAATGGGATATGCGCACCCAATGGAGCGGAGAGTCTAAAAGGGTTTTTGGTTGAGGCTTGAGGCTCAGTGTCCTGCAACTCACCTGATCCTAAAATCGACGCCAATGCCTTGTTAACCACTTCTGGTTCCTGCTGTATAATTGGCGGCGTAGGAGATGGTTGTGGTTGAGACACCACAGGCGTAGAGAATGATGGGAGAAATCCATCACGACGCATCCTAGAATAGATGCCATCGATGAGGGTCTCCTGGTCTAGATGAAAATCTGCTGCAAGTAACTGAGGCGTCCGGGGAAAAGCTGGGAAAGGGGTGGCTGCAGCGACTTCAGCTCCGGTGCCAGTAGAAGAAGATGGGCCATCAGGCTTGTCCACTGTGACTGCAGAACGCCCCCGTCTATTCATCTGTGTTGGTGGCATTCTGAAAACATACATGCCCAAACCAAACCAGACGAAGTTTAAGATGATTTTGAACAGAAAAAAAAGGATCTGAATGTACTGTGACCCAGCATGCCACAGCCCCAACACAATAGTTGACAACCAAGAAACTGACTACTTGGCCCATCTGTGCATATGCCAGAAACTGCCTCACACAAGTGGCAAGGATATACAACTGAAACACATGACAGCACTGGCCGCCTAAATGCACTGTACTGTAGACCAATAATGATCTAAACCACATAATACATCAACAAAGCAAGACAGTATGAATGGTGCTATGTCAGCTAAAGAAAACAGCAGAAGCACACAACATCTAGGTCAGATATTAAGTATACAAAGAAGGCAAATGCCAACCCAAACTTCGCAATCCAGCCAAAGAGGGGCTTGCAAGGGCAAATAACCAAGCAAACCATCACTGACCATAATAATTTTTTAATGAGGGAAATGATATTGCTATTTGTTGTGAACAACACTTGTGCATATTTCTCCCCAACTACCAGCTGAACTGTCTACTTAGCCCATCCGAACACGTGCCAGGAATTGCAGTGTCTAGATGGTTAGGCTATCAAACTGTAACACATGACAGCACTGGCCGCCTAAATGCACTGTACTGTAGACCAATAATGGTCTAAATCACATAATACAACAACAAAGCAAGACAGTATAAATTGTGCTATGCCAGCTAAAGAAAACACAGTAGAACACAACAACTAGGTCAGATATTAAGAATACAATGAAGGCAAATGCACACCCAAACTTCGAAATCCAGCCAAAGAGGGGCTTGCATGGGCAAATGACCAAGACAACCATCACTGACCATAATAAATTTTTAATGAGAGAAATGCTATTGCTATGGGTTGTGAACAACACTTGCACATATTTCTCCCCAACTACTAACCGAACTGTCTGCTTCGCCCATCTGAACACGTGCCAGTAATTGCAGTGTCTAGATGGCAAGGCTATCAAACTGTAACACATGACAGCACTGGCGAAAAACATTAGCAGTGCAAACAAACAATGGTTTTTGTACTAAACAACTATGTGCATCAAAAGTTATGAACAGGTGCACCATTACCATGACGAATGAAAAGGGGATTAATGAATCTGACTACAATTCTCTTGGTTTTATTGCACGGATAATTGCGCCTCTTATACCATTGAACAGTTTTTGGTTCCCAAAGTTATTGCCATCACTCAAGAATTGAGACTTGTAAAGGTGGGCCAAACCTCGAAGAGAGGCAAAATGAATTGAGTTTCCCGGGTAGTCATTGATCACGAAACGAAGGAGCTTGTTTGCTTCAAGAACTCGGTCATTAAAACCTTAGTCACCGGTTATTCTGTAGTGGACCTGGCCAATAACACCTGTTGAGACATGATAGCAATTGATGATAAACTTGGCAATGACCAACAAATCTCCCGCAACCGCCTCGGGTTGATACGACTAATTGCACATGTCATTGCTTCCTAACTGAAGAAACACAACCTTCCAGACCCGGGACCCTAACCAGCAATGTAAAATGGATGTAAATGGGGTACTATTGATTTTTGGGCCACGAACTTTAGCACCTCCAAACCCATGCCGAGAACAACTATGATGAGGCACAAGCCTTCACATAAAATACTTTATGACATGCCGTAATGTAACATTATTCACAAAATAATTGCCGTTGTCCGTGAGTGATCTATGAGACCACAAATATTCAGTTAACCTATTATTTAGGCTCTTGATGAGGTTTCCGACATTGGTAAATAACAGCATTTAGTGTGGGGCAAGTAAAATATCGATGGATGATTGATGCTATCGCAACGTTTTTGTAATTGACTCTGATCACAGAATCTACATTCAACGTATAGTTTTCTGTATGATATTTAAACCATGTTTGATGTATGATATTCGTTATGAGCATAGATGTAGTTGATTGGCTGTTGTTGTTGCAATGCAAAAAGCATAAATCAAGTGTCAATGTTTATAAAGTTAATATAGCACCAGTTGAGAGTGAATTAAACATTGTACGATGAGCCTTACAGGATGGTTTCACTCAGGGACGTATATGTTCCCAGGAAAAAAAATTGTTAAAGCTGCAACGAACATCAGAGACAGCGTTGATGTATTTATTTCGTAGACCAAAAACCTGACGCAAGGATTGATTCGCAGCCTTGACGTCAAGGGCTTTGCTATCCACGTGGTCATTTATTTAACGGCGATCTTATTTTTCATTTTACCCACAGCAAAATGCCGAAGACTTCGATATGTTTGTATTTTAGAGAGTTGTTTGTTTGATGATAATTGTGAAATAGTATGCTCTGCAGCGTTTGTTCCATACGTGTAGGGCTACTCCTTTACTAAACCATATTGGAACTAACAGATTTGAAATAAAAATATATAGCTTAGGTCAAATTCACGATTCTGCTTATCAGCTGAACACACCATAGCAAATAAATCTACTTATTTCAATACAGATCATAAAACTATTTTCACAGTGCCGTGGATGGCAACTGATTGTTTGCAATAAAAAAAGCAGAATCGTAATGAATATTTCCGACAAATGGTTATGTTTTTTGTTAGCACGTGTGCTTTACTGAGTAACCGAAGACACCATTAGGTTGGCAGCATCCTCTTGGGAGTCTCCAAACAGACAGATTTTTTTTTAATCTAGTTAGGCAAAGTCATCATTCATTGTCACTAGATTCACCACATATGGGAGACTATAGCAGTTGAATGGGTCTTCTTTGCATATTCTGCTGTGCTATCCGTCTTTTGGTGTCGAGGTACATAGATGTTGGTCTTTATGATCAAGCAACTAAACCTTGAGCTCATGAAAGCTATGGCTCATTCTCAAAATGGAGATGTATGCCACAATCATGTGCGAATGTTGTTGTAACATCAGGTTGGTTAGCAGGCTTTTTTTATCTTCGGCATCGGTGTTGAATTTCCCTTTATCATCGGAATGGCAGCTTTAGAAGAAGCAGAGGGGCTCGATCCAGAAGACACTTCTATTATACGTAGCATCCGACCGAGTAATAACACGGGATATCTACAGCCACATGTAACTGAGCCTAAACAACCGATCGCTAAGCCATGCCCACGTTTTGCTTCAGCGCAAATAGTCTGTATGTGTTTCGGTGAGGCTTTTCTGGAGGCTAACCTCTTGCTGGAGATTGTGTTTGCTGCTAGCACCCTTTTACAATATAACGTACCACGCATGATAAGGTCACCATTCATAGTATCACTAGATGTACCTACTGAAAAGTCTTCTTTGCATATTCAAATGGGTCCGGCTCCCTCTTTTTCGGCTGTAGCAAATAAGGAATCTTGTGAATTCAGACACAACGCTCACCAGAAGGTTCTGGTTGTTTCGTGGTCTGCCTTTTTATGATCCCGTTCCCGAGCCTTCTACCCATGCATAGTTTCGCAAAAAAGGGTTTCAACTTAAGATTTGGGAATCTGGTAGTCATTGTATCACCGAAAGAGGCATCCCGCACACTCACAGTTTCTAGACGAGTAGTTGGCACCCCATCGATCATGTTGTGTTTGACCTGATCTAGGTTGCATAAGAGAATATTTAATGTGCTTACGATGAAGGCTCGTGTAGGTACTGGATCGATCCGTATCTCATCCAGGCCGTCATCAAAACCAAGCATTTTAATGTTTTAATGGATCGTGAGGGTAATAACCCCATCTGTAGAATTCAGAGGTCATTAAGGCGGGTATTTGATGTTCCGGTGATATGTGAAACATGAACGCGTAGCATATACGCCAGACATCTGTTTTGATGACGGTCATAGCAGCCGCTATAGTGACCTCGACCATGTCGTTAAGGACAAGCGCATCAGCGTGATTTGAAGATGGTATCTAGATCACAACGGACTGCCTGCGGCTGTCCGTGAGATGAAACAGTAGCAGCACTAGCTGAGTTAGTGGGTAGCTATCCTCGTGTTTCAATGCAGTATTGATCAATGCAGCAAGTATGATGTCCTTTGTCAATGCTAAATGACCCATCGCTTTTAGGCGGATTTTCGCTTCGCTTGGTCAGGGCTATGATGGCGTCGAGGATGCGGTAATCTATACATAATCATGGCTTTTAAAGGGTGGAACTAATCAACGAAGTTTCAAAATACTACAGTACATATATGTCTCTAAGCAATTTTCATCAGTCATGATGAGGTAAAAATGCTTATGTCAAAAACCGCAGCGCGAATGATTGAAATAGATAAGCATTGCGAACCGCTGTGTTATCAACACGTATTCATTATGAATGTGCCTATGTTGCTGGTAACAATGTTTTTGAATGAATGTATTTGAATTCAAACGGCTGATTAATCATCTTCGACAACTTGGCAATGAAAATCAATAACCTCTCTTGCACAAATCGCGAGGGCATATTGTGTAGTATAGGCTAAGATTCAACAACATGTCGCCAGTTGATGAGCCATGCATGCGTCAGGCATGAACATATTCACGGGCAAAACGGCTGAACTGGTTGATGTATTGTATATGTCCTCCCACGCGATTGATGCTAACTGCAAGATTAAATCCTATCAGATAGAGCTCATTTCACTTGCAGTGCTGCGGCGTCCCGCTGTGCAAGTTTATGAGAGGCTTAATTTAGGGATAAATTAAACGATGTCCTTGTGATATTATGATCATGAGTGCTTTTTATGAGAACTCGCAGTTTTTAAGCAGGCGTTTGTTAATCTTTCTTCGTAACCTACAGGTGATGCGAACATTTTGATTTCGGATTTAAACATATCCGCCTTTGTCCCAATAGGACTCGATACATATCATATGTTTCATACATATCAAACCAGGAACTGAGCACTGAGTTAGCAATATGCGCAAGAGGAATTGTCAAATCGTCTCATCTGCACCCAAACATCGCATATAACCTAAGCCCTGTAGTTGTGTACTCGCCGTGATTATATGGTAACTGGTATAGCATGTGACAATAAACTTCCGCCAATATTCACCGACGAAAACATTTTTCTATAACAGCATTGATGCTTTTATAGTAACTTCTTTGTGCATAAAGCCGAACCAGCCCTTTGAACTGATGCAACTGCATCATGCTAACCTTGAAAATGCGGAATGTCACTGACTCCGACACAGCGAGCACCTCGCATATGCGAACAAAAGACTCGGCTAAAGTAATTTATGTGGTGACCTATGAATATTGATTATGTACCGTAAAAGCTTATATTTAATACACGGCATATTGGCCGACAAACGTGGCATTCAGCTTCGAAAGAGCTTTTGTTTGACATCAGAAACATAGATGCTGCTATAAATATTCTAATTTTCGACGGGTCCTTTACTAAGGCGGTGATAGTGACGTGTGCAGCGGCAATCTAGATTCGCAGATTCTTCTTGCGTCTGTTAACTTACTAGTGATATGGGCATCGCGTATTGGTTACTCATTGTTGATGATACCCCAGGCACAGGATGATACCATTTGCTTGAATGTGATACATGACTTCATGGAAGTAGATTAAATTGATATCGCTCCTTTGGGTCTCCCGATTAACGACTTTATTCCCTAAGAAAGTGACGCCTAAATATGACTGACTGTAAATTGTGCATCACTGTACTGCCATACCATGCATTCAGATGGATTGCATATTGATATATGTAAATATGCCGTGGGTGCTTGTGCAGGAACATTGACCATGGGTAGGATTCTTTTGTGATTCAGTCTTCATTCAACATTCCGCAATTCGTATCATAGGCCGGAATATTTGTGATATTTTATGATATATTAAGTACATTATGATTAAATACGTTATGACAAGGTGAAGGTTGACAGAACATGCGCAGACAGACATGGCATACGTATCAAGATTGAACCTTTCTTATCATTGTCAAATGTGGATTGCTGCACTATTTGATATGATTTCTGTTGTGATATATACGTTAAAATTGGGACTCGCAATCTGTTGCTAAGAATTAAACACGACATTTCGATGGTCACCGCATGATGCTGTCATCTATAGTGGTTCATATGCATTACAAAAATGACGGATGCAAATAGTTTTCCTGATTCTGTTTTCCAAAGGTTTAACACGAGATATCGTGAACTATACATTTGAGGTCCAGTAAAGCTAGACTTTGGAACCGCACGAGCAAGAACAAAATTGCGCATAAAAATATACATGGATGGTAATTCTATGACCTGTCCAGTGTTGCTTATAGATGTTTGAATATTTTTGCAATTCTAAAAGCTGGGTGAAAGATGACATCTGATGACTGTGGGGAAATATACCAGACCACGCATGATTGTTAGTCGCACTAAATAAGCTATTAAATTTCCATTTACATGGGAATGATGTATGTCCAGGATTAGGCCATACGCAAGTTAACTAGCCTCCTTTCACCGGCTTTGTGTTTTGCTATTCGCAAAATATCTTGTTCTGTATACACTCGGCTCCGACAAATGAAGTACAAATTTTGAGATGAGGCACGTCCGATAGGCGATAATCTGTATACAGCGGCTTCATTGAAGAGCAGCGAGCTGCCTAAAATATCGACCTTAGCCCGTTTGTATGCAAATAAAAATAAGCTCTTGAGACGAACACATGCATACGTTTGTTTTTGCAGATACGTATTCTAGAAAAACTAATTGTAGTTCGGTAGCTAGTTTTAATGCTTTTTTCAAAGGTATGTTTTGCCCTTAAGCAGTCGTTTATAACTCAATAGAGCGAAAATGTTTGTAATAGCACGCAAAATGTTAATACGCATATTATTTATGTTCATGGGTATCTGTTGTCTGTGAATGGAGCAGATGGCAGCCCCATATAAACTCGTTTTATTCTTATTGTATGCTGCATATGACTTAAATGCAGTGTTTATCTTGCACAATTCTGCTAGCAGCGCTTGACTGTACAAAGCTGCAGAGCCCGCGCAATACCGTTAAGAAATATCGCATACGAAGGTGCATGGCTTAATTTGAATTACTACTCAACCAAAGCTGAATGAAAGCCCTACCACGCGTTTTAAGGTAAGATTAATCGGTAGTCCTAAATCAGAAGCTCGCATGAAATACAAAAGCACTGTGTCTCGGAATGGCAATTTATGCTTCAACAGATTGTTGAATTAGCATCAAAGGGCTAGACTTGCGGTGGTATTATGCACATTATGTCTAATTGTGACATTATAGTTAATTGTGGCATCGATAATATATATATATATATATATATATATATATATATATATATATATATATATATATATATATATATATATATATATATATATATATATAATATATATATATATATATAGAAATATACATATATATAAAAAACATGTATATGTACATATACATGTGAATATATTTATATATATTTATACATATATATATACATATATATATAAACATGTATATGTATATATATATGTAAATATATTTATATATATATATATATATTTATATATATATATATATATATATATATATATAAATTTATATATATATTTATAAGTTTATGGTTTTTTGTGTGTTTGTGTGTGTGTGTGTGTGTGTGTGTTTATGTATGCGTGTTAGTGTGTGTGTGAGTGCGTGCATGCGTGTTAAAAGAAACTGAAGATATTCCAGTTGCATAATGGTGTTTTAAGTTCGATCCCGATTCTAACATATCCGCCTAAACATCAATAATTGGGATATACAGGCTCTCAATAGGAGCTCTTGGACCCTAAGCAGTAGCGCAAATTAGCAACAGAGTGGTAGCTATCGCTACAAATGTCTATAAACTATGTTCATTAGGCTATAACGAACCCCATTATGAGCTCCAGACAATAAACGTCCACTTTGATATCATAAAGGCTTTCAGGTGATGACCTTGCCGCAATAGAGTGCATTATGGCGTGATAGCTATCTATTGTTGGAATTCGATCATCGAAGATCGCTGCATTCCCCTCATCGAATGTTGCAGGTGGATTATCAAACTGTTCTATTCACATCGGGGACACTTAATCACTCAAAGAAACCGTAACATTCATTGAGGCGATGATACAATGATATTCTTAATTCTATGTCATTTTCTCCACCGGTGATAGACCATCCAACAAAAACGATAGTACAAAAGTAGCAGCTTCATTGGCGCACTATGAATCTATGACCTCACTGATAGCAACTGATCGATGGCCTAATGGAAGCAAGGATGCAAGCTTATATTTATGTAATGTCTACCTGCAGCGCCACCTGCGATAACGTTCGTCACTCGGTGTTCCACTCTCACTAAGACTCAATTGACACTCAACGGCTGCCCAAACGAAACATTCAAGATGTTGGTGAGTAGGTTGAATGTGATTCGGCCATTAAATTACTTTGCTAATTATGTTATTGTTGGATTGTCTATCAGTATATTTCTAAAACGTATTGCATCATCCATACTAAGGTTGTAATGTTTGTTTGTTTGTTTGTTTGTAGGTAAGTCGTTTATGGTTTCATTGACCTTCTACGACTGAGGTTGTAATAAGTATAACACAGTGTGATGTAGATTGGTTAACGCAGAATAAGTGGGTGTTGATTTTCGACCCGAGCTAACATTTTCTTTGGGATAGTTACATACATATGCCTTGTGCAACCACTCCAAGAGACGATGCAATTTACTCTCGATGGTTGATTTATGTTATCGCAGCGAGGGATAGTTGCGGCTTTAGGTATTTGTTAACCGTGAGTATGAGTAACTCGGATCCTGTAATTTACATTTAACGTATAGTTTTTTGTATGATATTGCAATAAGCTATATACCCAGTCTAATGCCGTACAAATATTCATTATGTTTCATGCGGTTGTTAGAAATTGAATATATCAAATGGGTTAGGACATTCATAATAGTAACTGCAATTGCAGTAAGCTTGTAAATGTACACTTAGTGTAAAACGAGACACGAATGGCAAAATCACCGCTTTGAACCCTATTCAAATTGAATGACACCTTGAGGCAAAAGGCAGTTTTAACGTTTGCGCCGGGCATGAAAAGTTTGGTCGGTTAAATCGCAAGTTAACCAATTGATTACTGCTTTCGAAGTGGGGTTTGCGCGACAGGAATCAATAGTGAATCACTGCAGCCCACACAAATAGTGATCTATACTAGCCCCAAATGGTTTAAATCGTTAAAATGCATACAGCCAAGATAGCTGAATTTTCTATGTTAGAGATATTTATCCAGACAACATTTGTAGCATATTGATCAATAGAAAGGAAGCAATTCGAATTAGTGGTGGTAAGATCATCTATTTGTACAATGCCAAAGTGGTTAACTCTCCCTAGGGTATATCAATGCCGAATATCGAAGCAGTCAATCACGGCCTTCTTGTATACATTTGAATGCCTTAAAGCACGAAAATATTAACGCATTTCAAGGGGCCTTCGGTATAACATGCACTGTTGGACTCCATTATGTCCTTAAAAAGTGCATAAGAATAAGATTATTTTTGGCTGATCAAGTATTAACGTTTGCAGCCCAAAACTAGTAAAAATATTCATCACACGCGCATTCTGATTTTACCATTACGGCATGATTTCAACTGCGATAAATTAAACGTTGCAATGGCTATAACAAATCACCTGCTCTTTTATAACCAACTGGTAATATGCAGAAAAATGGCAAATGCCGTGCTTGTAAAGCCATATGGCCAAGTCAGTAAAGATATCTCCTGAAAAACCTAAGTAAATGTTCAAAGTAGTATTAGGTTGACGAATTAATCAAAAACTGTCATGTTACCAAACAGCTACTGTTTCATTAGCTAATTGAGTGTTGATCCAAGTTTCATCTCTCACGCTAGAGTAGTCGAATAAGCCGCTTGGCCTAATTGCATGGGATATCTGTGTTATAATGGTGGACCCGGAATAGTGGTCTCAGGGGAATCCGAATGATAACGAGCACTTCTTAGTCCGTCCATTACTGAAAATCCTAAAGGGCATATTTGGCGAAGCTCGAGGTGATAACAGAATTTTGCCTGATGATTTTCTGGATTGAAAAGGATAACTTGACAAGCAGTTGATACAACCTCTATGATATCAATCGATGAAATAAATATAAAATTATTTTGGCCTTTAATGCTTTAGTGGCCTAACTCCACATTAGATCATTTTGCTATAACAAACGCCTTACATTAATGTGTGCATCGCATGCCGTAGATATAACTTGCGACTTTCAAGTTTTCTTTGGATGGCTATTTTGTGCAACGGCAAATAATTTTTCCATGCAAATACGTGTTAAAATGCGAATGTCTAAAATGGTCGAGCATGAACGGAGATGCCAGAGGCTAGGAGTTCCTCTTTAAAGCATACGCATGTTTCATGTAAATGTTATTTTCTCCTCCGGTAATTGACCCAGCCAAAATAATATCAAAGCAAAATTTATTACCTGTTCCAAGGTCGCATTTCGCAGTGGCGTTGGCAGACTATAAATTCATGACTTTACCATGAGCGATACGCCGGTGCGTCAAATTGAACAAATGGCACAAGCTAAGATTTATATAATGACTATCTACACGACCACCTGCGTCATCATCCTTCAATCAGCGTTCGACCTTTAAAACGCCCCTATAGACACTCAAAGGTCGGACAAACCACAATCTATGGTTTTTAAATGATGAATAACATACTAAAAATCTGAGGAATAGTTCAGCTGTATGTTTATCCGTGTAATGAACGATTAAATTATTGTACGTTTTTTATTGCATGATCAAAATCATTTAAATTTAATGTGTATGGTGTAGTAGTATATTTACGTGCCCCTTCACACCTTGTTTTGACATCGAACACTGTACGACGTGGACGAAGTCGATTGTGCAATATATGTTTCGTTGGTGGAGCGTTGGCGGATTCGGTGCGCGGTATTTGGTGGTGACATCATTCTATTTTGGGTGTTTTCGGCTGATGAAATTCCCTCAGATATTTCATCATCGACCTTGGGTAAGTGACGTAATACCTCATGTCAATACATTGTGATATTTGGATGACATCATTTTCGACAGGTGTATTTTGGGCTGGTGTTTGCTGATCTAAGCTAAGTGAAGTAATACCTCATATCATGGGGAGTATATAAAAAACGCGAGAGGGTCTCAGTTCAGTTATAATCATGGCTGAGAAGCGGATGAGCGATGTCGACTTGTTAAAAGCCGTGGCGCAAATCGAAATGGAGGAAGTGAAACCCACTATACACGCGTTACTTTGCACAGTATTCGATAGTGGTTTGGAATAAAGATGTAGTGTTTTTGAAAAACAATTTCAAGAAATGCCACATAGAGTTGGGAATGAACTGTGTATTGGACTGTGGTTACGAAATAGCTGCTGTCACAGAAACAATGAAACAGTTAGAAGCGGGAGAGGAGAGTCGTGTCGAGGTCTCTATTGGTGCAGACGTGACGATGAGTGTTCGATACCCGATCCCTATGGTGCTGATAAAGAAGGGCCAGGTGACAATGCAAATGGACAGTTACTCGTGGTATATGTTTGTAGAAGCGTGGGAGGAGTTGAAACTGCTCTACGGAACCCACGTGGTGAGAGCGAAATTAATGGAGGAATATCTGATGGTGGTGTACACAGACACGCTTGTCGATTTAATCGAAACCCTAATACCAGAAAAATGCCATGGATGCCAAATAGACCACCCGAGCCAGCGACAGCATAATCTTTGTTTGATGGCCGAACCTGAAGAACAAGTTAGGTTGTGTATGGGGGACGCCCTCGAACGTGTTGATGAACTGTATGTGACAAGATTATGGGAATTGAGTGTAGGTTTAATTGACCCCTGCCCCTCGTGGATGGAACGTAGCAAATGGTTGTGTGTGGACTATAGGAAATATTGGTTAGAGTCGGTGAAATCAGATATTGAAATACGTGTAATTAACAGATTGTGTAATAAATGAGTGAAAATACAGGACGGTGTTTTTTATTTGGAAAGTATGTTATAAAGAGTTAAAATTTGTTGGGTGGTCATTTACGACTAAGATAGTCAGAGAGTGACATCAACATGACGGATGCGTATAGCAGGTGGTCTGTTTTAAAAGACAAGTTACAGATGCATGCACGACTTACTCAAGAACTGAGAGACAATAAGATCTATAGACAAATTAGTATAAATCAACAGCGCTTGATGGAGCATGGTTACGATTTTGATACGGCTCTTAGTAAAGCGATCGAAGCTAGAGAGTGTTTAATGGATCGTCAGTTAACTGCGTTCGTGTCTGAAGATGAGGTGGATTAAAGTAATTATAAATATCGTTTAACAACAAGTTCACTGTCAGTAAAGGTTAAATCTTTAAAGCGACGACATGGATACTTGTGTAGAATGTGATGAATGTCAGAGAGTCGCTGAGACTCAACAACCATATAGACCCAAGACACCTGCTCAGGGTAAACACAGACCCCTGAGGTTAAGGCGATGTCCTCTGTGTCAATGCGGGTTTGTAACGAAGGCGCTTTTGACCCAACACTTGAAATATCACTGTAATTATAAGCTCTACATTCACAATCGAAACTTAAGGAAAACAACAGCCACAACAAAGCAGAGGAAGGTTGTGACGTAATCGGAAAGCTAAAGTTCCACGTTCGAAGAACCTCACAACCCCGGTGTGCGTGTGTGTGTGTGCGTGATTTACCGGATCTGAAATTAATTTGTCACGTGATCATGACAAACCGCTGACTACAGCTAAATCAATTCGTCACGTGATCATGAAAAAAGCGCTGACATCAGCTTAATTAAGTCGACACGTGATCATGAAAAACCCCTTACATTAGCTCGATCAGGGGATAAATAAGCGAACACGGACAGCTTTTTGTTTCATTCAGGATGGCAGAGGAGAAAGGCGAGGAGTGTGATTACATTGACGGACCGTTGTATACCAGTCGTCGTAGTGGTCGCTTTCAAATTTCACAGTGGTGTAGTAACCCAGATGATTTGATCAATGATTTACACATTCGCGATCGATGGAGCGGACATCAAATAAAATTACCCTCAAATGCCTTTCTCAGAAGCGGGACGGCTCTTACATCACTCACCTTATCGTTGATTGACGCGGAAGCTGGCCAATCGGACGTTGATACGGAAGAAACCATTTGTGACGATGTAATTGGTCGAGTGAAAGCCCCAGTCCCCTATATTGAAATTACCCGTGAAAGCGTGACCATGTGCTTTGATAGTTTCAATTGGTGGCTGCTCATAAAAGCTTACCAAGACCTATCAGCACGCCCACAAAAGATGGATGACCAAGGAACGTCGCCTGATGGGTGGGATATGATAATTAGCCTTTACAGTGGTTTGATGAAGCCATTGTTATCTGACATAGCTCAAGAACCATGCGTCGTGTGTGGAACGGGCGTATGTCAAGCCGAGAACCAACAAAAGATGTATTCACATTGCGTTGGAAGAGCCTTGGATAAGGTGGACGAACATCACGTCACTTTATTATGGCGCGTGTTGTGTGAGCAACACAATTCGACTGAACTGTGTCTTTGGCTCTCTAGAGAGTATCGACGTACCATGTTAGGTTTTTGTGTGACCACCGAACACTGGTCTAAAGTCTTAATGGGGGAACCTTATGACTGTAAATATAATAAAATTATTAGACGCATGAATATATATGATTGGTGATTGAATAAAAAGTGATGATATACTTTAATTGAATTTCTTTTTGAGTTCTACTTATCACGACACTATTTACCTATCCTATCTATAAAAAGAGTGGGGAACTGTGAATGATAACTCAGTATAATAATGGATCGAGCCTTAAAACACCCCTTTAGTTGCGTGATAGCTGGTCCGAGCGGCTGTGGAAAAACTTACTTTGTGAGTGAGTTAATCAAAGGTAGTCACATTGAGCCACCACCCGACCGAATCGTGTGGTGTTCGGAGAGTGGCAAACCATGTACACTCAACTACCGCACGTGGAATTTGTAGAGGGATTGAATTTTGAGACAGACCCCGAACAAAGAACCTTGTTGATCATCGATGATTTGATGGAAGAAACTGACGAACGCATCACTCGCCTATTCACCAAAGGGAGTCACCATGGCAATCTTAGCGTGTTGTATTTAGTACAAAATTTATTCGGAAAGAATAAAGAACATCGAACAATCAGTTTGAACGCTCATTATTTAGTGGTATTTAAGAACCCTCGGGACGCTTCACAAATCATGCATTTAGCCAAACAAATGTACCCGCGAAACATCAAGTATGTACAAGAAGCCTTTTCGGATGCTACTTCGCAACCCCACGGTTATTTGTTTATCGATTTGAAGCAAGCAACGCCAGATCACTTACGGTTACGAACTGACATACTACGACCCAATCAAGTTGTATACCTACAGAAATAAATACCGTCGATCATCGGGCGACCGCCATTCTTATCGTTAGACATAGACCATGGCAGAGCGTCTCAGAAAACACGCTGATACATTACGAGTGATGGCTAAAGCCAAACCCCCTGTCAATAGGGCTTTGATTCACACGGCTGACAAAGAATTGATGAATTGTCTATGTGAATGTGCCCTCAATGTTTTAAAAGGAAACGTATCCTTGACTTCAGTTCAGAAGCGTAAATTAACCCGACACAAACAAGGTCTACGCGCTTTGATCTCACCTAAAACTAACGTCAAGAAAAAGAAAAGAGTATTACAAACCGGTGGTTTTCTTCCGGCGTTATTAGGACCTATTTTAGGTATCGCTGGTCCGTTGTTAGGTAAACTGTTCGGCTAATTTTGGCTAAGAAAATGATGTTGGTTGATCCCCGAGTTCTGTCAAGTGGGCGTTACGATCAAGCTCCCACTGTCGACGTGTTATCCAACTTGGATGCGGAGATGAGGGATGTCCTGAATCGTAGTGATTTATCGGAGGAGGCTAAAGTAGAATCTTATAACCAAATTTTAACAAAACACCGCGAGTATTACCGCCAGCACAGAACCCCGACACCTCACACAGCCTTAGCTAAGGCCCCGCCCCACACACCCAAACAAGAAGATGTGTCTATTGCGGAAGTTGTAGAAACCATCCCTGATAAATTTCAGAAAAAAGGGTGTTTGTTATTAGAACGCCTTCGAAAAAACCCAGACGTGGGTTGGAATGAACGAGGGGAATTAACGATTAAAGGACAAGCCGTTAGTGGAACTAACGTGGCGGATTTGGTTAACGATGTGTTGAGACGACGTAAACACTTTGAACCACAGGGTTGGGAAAGATTTGCCGAAGCGTTGCGAGACTCCAACATTCCTCAAGATTTAGTAGGTCACCCCGATCGATGGAACTATATCCGACAGGGTGCGATGCGAATAGATAAAAGACCTGGTGAGGAGGGAGGCTGTAACACAAGATTGGACGTCATGGAAAAGTTAAGTGTGTATTTCGACCCTGAGGCACCGGCCGCGTATGGAGGGGTGCAGCCATTGGTTAGAGCTACGAAACTCAAAACAAAGGCGGTCAGACAATGGTTGGGTGAACAAGATGCCTATACATTACATAAACCAATCCGTCGTCGATTTCGAAGACGACGTGTCATAGTCGGGGGGATTGACCATCAATGGCAAGCCGATTTAGTGGACATAGCTCGCTTAGCCAAACAGAACCAAGACATGAAATTTCTCTTGACCTGTATTGATGTATTCTCGAAATATGCGTGGGTGATACCACTAAAAAATAAAACGGGAGACAGTTTTGATTCGAGCCTTTGAGAGTATATTAAAACAAGGACGGAAGCCCCTGTGTTTACAGACCGATAAGGGTGGAGAATTTATCAACCGTAAATTTCAGACATTTCTTAAGCAACAGGGGATTCGCTTTTTTACCACCCACAACGAAGAAACCAAAGCTAGCATAGTCGAGCGGTTTAATCGTACGTTAAAAACTAAAATGTGGCGTTATTTTACCAAACACAACACCAGTGTTTATCTACCGGTTCTGGCTTCGCTGGTGAAAGGATACAACCGCAGCTATCATCGCAGCATCAAGCGCACCCCGATATCGGTCTCGTTGCGTAATCAAGAAGACACGTGGATGACATTATATGGGGAACGGTCTGATGGGGTTAAACGACCTCAGTATAATATCGGGGATCGTGTCCGTATCAGTCGAGTACGGGGTAAATTTAAAAAAGGTTACACTTCCAATTGGAATGAGGAGTTGTTTCGGGTGGAGAGTGTTCACTTAGGTTCCCCTAATGTGTATACGATAAAGGATGATAATGACGAAGTGTTAGAGGGAACATTTTACGCGGAAGAATTACAGAAAGTGAATGACAAAGCATGGTATCGGGTTGAAAAAAATTATCAAAGAACGTAAACGGAAAGGACAAAAACAATATTTGGTCAAGTGGTTTGGCTACCCTGCCAGTTTTAATAGTTGGGTCAGTGGTGTGGAGCTGTATAAAAACTGAGATCGGGAACAAAGGCGTCATTAGGATGGAAGATCAGAGAAGCGATCGGGTGTGGACCATATTTGGTCGGGATATTCCGAAAGCCGAAATCGTGTTTTTTACACAAATTCTCATTTTATATACCGTAATCATCGTCAGCATCTACAATCTATCGGCGGGTAAAGGAGATAGTAATTTGTGGACTGCTCTGTTAAGCAGTAGCTTAGGGTACATTCTTCCCAACCCCACTTTGAAACATAAAGTGACGTCATGAGTTTCTTTCTGAACCTACCTTCCAACAGTTCAATGAATTACCATCCCAACAACACGTTGACACGTTACTTTACTCAATTGCCTAAACCCATACAATTAAAAGGTGATTGGGAAGTAGGATTAGCGGAAATTCAGTACCCTGTTTCCTGGTACAACATCGGGGACAATGTCGGTTTTGTCATAGTGGATCAGCGAGCTGGGTACCATACGATAGACAGACCCATAGAAAGGGATCCTTTGGTCGAGTCCTTGGTCGTTCACCTGACCCCCGGTTCCTACAGTGCTGATCAATTGATAGACACGCTCAATATGCACATCCGCAAATCGCATCTCAGAGGCGTTGTTCGATTTCAATTCAATTCCCACTCACAGACCGTGAATGTAAAAATAACCGACCCCAAACTTCAAGTGGTCATGACCGAAGGTCTTCGTCAAATATTGCGGTGTGAGGAATGTCTTTCGCTTTACGATTCTCAAACTCAATACAAGACTAATGTATTTCGAGGGTTGTACGCACTGTACGTTTATTGTAGTATAATCGAATCACAAGTGGTCGGTGACACGATGGCTCCCTTGCTACGCACAGTTCCTGTGGACTACGACCGGGTGCACAAAATGGTGACCCAGACATACGAACAGATATTTTATTACCCTGTGGGCACCAAAACTTTTTCTACCATAGAAATTGATATAAGAGACGACACGGGTCAGTCCGTAGCATTCGAAGACGGTCATGTGATGGTGACTTTACATTTCCGTGAAACCAAGAAGAGCTTTATTTGAGTCTCAAGTCATCACCATCATGAGTTTCTTTCTGACCCTGCCTTCCAACAGTTCAATGAATTATCACCCCAACAACACGTTGACACGTTACTTTACTCGACTCCCCAAAGCTGTACAGTTGGAAGGGGCTTGGGAAGTGGGATTAGCGGAAATTCAGTACCCTTACACGTGGTACAATGTTACAGGGGACGAGGGGTTTGTCGTCATGGATTGCGTGGCTCGGGCGTTTAATCTCCCGGATGTCTGTTGCAGCGAGCGATATGACATCGTGAGTGAATTTGAGGAGACCCGTCCCAAATATTTTCACATTTCCCCCGGTTTTTATACGACTAGATCGTTGATAGAAGCCTTTGCAGTCAAGTTAAAGGAGCAAAATGAAGAGCGAGTGCGTCTCACCTACAATCAAACACGACAGACAGCAACTATGACCCTAGACAATGAGTTAGTTGTAGTTTACATGGACGAGGGGTTGCGTCAAAGACTCGGTTTTGAAATGGGGATTTTTGAGAATAGTCAATTCGGTCAGCACATTGTTGACCCTGATCGAGGTTTGTACGGACTTTATGTCTATTGTAGTATAATCGAAGCTCAGGTGGTAGGAGACACCTTGGTTCCCCTTCTGCGTATTATTCCAATCGATCACGATCGTCGGGGGCAGTTGATCAACCTCACATATAAAAAGATATTTTATTACCCGATAGCCACCAAGACTTTTTCTACTATAGAAATCGATATAAGAGATGACACGGGTCGACCCATTCCATTCGAATCTGGTAAAGTGACAGTGACGTTACATTTCCGTAAAATCAAGAAAGCTATATTTTGAAAACCATGGCTGATATTTACACCCCGTATTATCTCAACCAAGCGGGTGGAGGGCTCCCCGTGTTTTCCGGTGCTAGGAGTCAGCGCGGTCATGGCCTCGGTAGTATGCTTGGGGGGTTGGCTAAAATGGCGTTACCGCTGGTTCGAAAAGTTTTACCTGTCGTTAAAAAACACGCCTTGAAAACAGGAGTGAGGGTGGTCGGAGATTTGTTGGGAGGGAAGTCTCTGAAACAGTCGGCTAAGAAACGAATGTTACAAACCGGAGAGGAAGTGTTCGATCAAATAGTTAAATCCAAACAGCCGCGTCGCCAACCAGCAGTCTCTATAAAACGACTCGCACGAGGTAGGAACAGTAGTTCACGCCGTCGACGTGGAACAACTCGGAGGTTGTCAAAGGATATTTTCGGTTAGATCATGGCACTGGTACACCCCCAATCTTGTCCCTGCGTCAAAAGTGAATTAGACCTATTTTCAATTCCCCCAACTCAAAGCAGTGTCGATCATGGATCGTGGATCGAATTCCATCCGGTAGCTGCTTTAGGTTCGGGTCCAGTCGAATTCTACATCAGCGGTTCGGGTGATGATTATATCGATCTGAATGACACGTATTTACAAGTGAATGCCAAAGTGGTGAAAAAGGATGGGGAGGTCTTGGAGGCTGACAGTGCAGTAGCACCCGTTAACCTATGGTTACACTCACTCTTTTCCCAAGTCGATGTCTCTCTCAACGAGAAACTTGTGTCCTCGTCCACCAACATCTATCCGTATCGCGCTTATATGGAAACGCTATTGAGTTATGGTTCGGAAGCCAAAAGTTCTCAGTTAACAACTAGTTTATGGTACAAAGACACCCCAAAACACATGGACGCCGTGGGTGGTACTCACAACAAGGGGATGTTAGCTAGAAAGACACGAGCTCAAGAGAGTCGCATTGTGGATATGATGGGCAAATTGCATTTAGATTTATTTTGTCAAGAACGTTATTTATTAAACGGCGTAGATTTGAAGTTGCGCTTAGTACGCAGTAGTGACACCTTTGCCCTTATGGCCGATACTGCAGAGGGGTTTGCCCCTAAAATAGTGCTACAATCCGTGACCTTATTCGTACGCAAAATAAAGTTGAACCCCACTGTGCAACTAGCCCACATAAAGGCTTTAGAACGAACCCCAGCTAAATACCCCATAAGACGCATCGAAACCAAAGTGTTTTCTGCATCTCAAGGAGCTATGACGATCAATCAAGAAAATTTATTTTTGGGACAGTTACCCAAACGAATTGTAGTCGGAAGTGTTGATAATAGGGCGTTCAACGGTGATTACACTCAGAACCCCTTCAACTTTAAGCATAACGACCTCACATTTTTAGCTCTGTACGTTGACGGGCACCAGGTGCCCGCTAAACCATTACAACCAGATTTCAATCACCATATATACACCCGCAGTTATGCTAATTTATTCATTAGCACTGGACAACTCTATCAAGACGAAGGCAACGGGATAAGTTGGAGCGATTATCCCAATGGCTATACACTATTCGCTTTTGATCTGACCCCCGACCTGGCTGATAGCGGGACTCATTTTAATTTGTTGAAACAAGGAAACGTGCGCTTGGAAATGCGTTTTGGTACGGCCCTAGAACGTACCATTAATGTCATTGTATACGCCGAATTTGAAAATATGATTCAAATTGACCGAAATCGTAACGTTCTGTTTGATTACGCTGCCTAACAATGGATACCAGACAATTACACGAGCTCTTACAAAAAGACGCTTTCACTCGAGCTACTGTGTGCGGAGTATTTGCACGGAATAAATTACCCCGCCATGTCAACTACCCCAGCGGTTTTGTTTGTAACACCGATCCTGCTTCCAAAAAAGGCGAGCACTGGGTCGCTATTTTCATTGATCATAATGAAAGAGGCGAATATTTTGATTCTTATGGACTGCCTCCTATACATAACGTATTTGGGAAGTACTTGAACAAGCATTGTGTGAGCTGGACTTATAATTCTAAGACATTGCAAGACTTAAATTCCAGTACTTGTGGACTTTTATTGTTTGTATTACTTAAAGAGACGATGTCGTGGAATAAGTTTGAACCAATTGCTGGATATATTTACCGATGATTATTCAACCAACGATAAGCTGGTGACATGTTTAATTCAAGGCAAATAAACAACGCGTGTTGAAAATATACGATGGGTGTTTTTATTCTTAGTTTCTCACACATCATTTAAACATCAATTTCTTACAGAGCGCACATCCATTGATTACATAACACCTTAACTTCAATTTATTACATAATAAAACATATCAATTTCTTAAATAGCATATCAATTTATCACACATCTAACGGTTTAGTGCTTACACCATCTGCACTCACAATTCTCTTGGGGTAAAAAATAACTTAATCCATCTCTAATTTGGGTATACGAATACATTGTGTTATTGTTAACGCGAAAGCCACGGTTCACACCACGACCCGATTTTTGTTCTCTCAGCACATTCATATATATTTCTCCTTGTTCAGTTCGTTTTGACGTTTATTGAGTCCTTTACACGAGGCTTTATCCGTAGTTCCATAACAGTAATAGGTTTTACTGCACAGTCCGATAAAACCATCTCCACTCCACTCCTCTTTAAATAACCCCGGGGTACGTTTATCATATTTTTGGCGGGTCACACAGCACGGTTGAGGTACCCACGGGGTTCCGTTCGTTTTACACTGTATAAAGTCTTTGTTGTGATCATCACACGCTACAGCTGGCAACCACTGAGGGTATTCTCTGTAAAATTGTTCTTTCATGTTGGGTTTGATGACATCTGTTAGATGACTACTACTAAGAGCGATATAACTACTATCAGTGTCCATCTGTACATAGGCAAAATCACATCTCGCGACATACTTATCAATAAAATCATAGTAAAATTCCAGCATTCTTAATTTGGCGTATTGATAAACAAAATAGCCTATTTGTTGGGGTAAGTTGAGATTAATGGTGGTTTTGGCCATGTCGATTTCAAATAGGTTGGGGGTTAATTCGTTCAAGGCTCTAAATCTTTTGTTGTTGATCAATTTCTGACCCTCTCGGTAGTCGGCGTATCTGACATCACGGTGTTTAGTTTTATCCGTGACGCATTTACCTACAAACATAGACAAATTAGTATAAATCAACAGCACTTGACGGGTATTTTTTAAAAAATTTTTTTAAATCATAAATTTGAAATAAATTTGAAAGTAACAATTAAATCAATATATTTTACAATAATACATTTTAGTATATTTACCATAGGCCGAATTTCCAAGTAGCTTAAAAGTTTCGGCTATAACGGTCTGACTCGGGTCGACATCACCCCCACGTCTACACACAAACAAGAACATTATCAAAAATAAAATTCAACGCTTGAAAGAGTTTATCACATATAACTATAAGAGTATATCATATATATATTCGTACATACCTGGCGTCTGATACGGTCTCGGCAAATCGTTTGAAACAGGCTGTGGGTTCATACTCCAGTGTTTGGTATATCTTTGTGATCACCAGGCCATGTTCCAAGTACCATTTCAGTAGTGGCTAGCAAGCAATATTTTCACACCTTTGTAGCTCCCTATCAACGTCCGCCATTCCGTCTATTTGAAAATGAATAATAAAAATCGTTATGACATCATAATGATCGCAACAAAATTCCTTATGATCCCACGCCTCTTGTCACCCTTATTAACTCACTTTGTGTACTTACTTTCATAATGTCCCGTTGTTCAGCATAGTCTCGCATAAAGGGTCCGATTTCATCTCGGGTCAGTTCAGTGTTTTTTTGAATATAGGGGTCATTTCACTGAAATAGTCTTTAAGGGTTTCTGGTACGTGTATATCTACTTCAGCCATTCCAAAAAAGGTTCCGTCACGTATATTGGCTATGAGCTGTTTTTTCCGTCAAACCGGCTCGGGGTGGTTGCGGTCGACTGTACATGAACGCTTTGATCTGAGGGTCTGTTTTCCCGTTTTTTTCGTCCATTCACATTCCCACACAGCTACGACATCATAACCTAATCCTCTCAAATACTGGGTATTTCTTTCTGTTTCGGTATATAAATCACTCATTAGTTTTCCACTGATGGGGCTATGGGTCAATTTCAGACACGGACAGCCATGCCATACACATCCGTGAAACTGATATACTGTTTGCGTTTCTTCGCACCAACCGTCTACGGGTAATCGCCGGGCGCCAATTCTTTTTTTTCCCCTCTGTTTAGACGGTGTTGTATTTGATTTTGTGAGCTGTGTGCTATCCAAGCCAACCATTCATCCGCTATTCCGCCTTTTCGGGTCTGAATTGGTTTAAACTCAGGTGCGTGACGTCGGGTCGGAAAGTTGGCTGGCATGGGTTGAGACAGTGCCCATAGATAAAGCGCATTGGCATCATAACCTACGATTCCTTCACACAACTTCGCTTCATTTCCGTTCTGTTCACGCCTGATGTAAGTTTTTCCTTTTTCGTGGTAACGATGAAAGATGATTGAGGGTCCGCCCACTATTCCATTTTTAATCAACCAATAGATGTCGTTGTTCTTTTCGTCGGGTAAGGTAAAATAATCTTCCAAGTCTTGAAATAAATATCGCATGGTTAATCCGGGTACTGATATTCCATCCTTCAACATATCTATGCCTCTCTCACTGTAAAAACGACTCTGTTTCTCTATGGCTTCCAGAAACGGTTCGACATCTAAATTGTTGTAATATATCAAAAAGTCTTTAAAAGTCTGCATATGACCTGCTTCCCCCACGCTTCTTGACATTCAGCGTATTGGTCTGCTGTAATGTTTTCTTGTTTTAACGCACTGTAAAAAGCTGCATGGGGTGGTAATTCTGTATTTTTCAAACGATCGAGTGTCACCCATTCATACGGGAAATATCCCTTTTTCTGTTCGCATTGAAAGGCTCGTAGGTATTTGTCGTATGTATATCCAGGTGCAATAAAGTTGGTGATATCCAAAAACCGTACATGGTCCGTTTCAATGCACATGAATGAGTTATTTCGTTTGATGGTATACTTGATTGATGAATGTTCTTGCAGGTAAGTTGTCAACGGTATTTTCACTACATTGAGGTCATAATTCGATGAGTTGAATCCGACTAACGGTAATACATGTAAATAGTTGTCGAATTTTTTCTGTAATTTCTGCAATGGATGTTCTCCCTTGACGACCGGGTCCAGTTGGTGGGCTTCATCGATTTTCTCTTGTAACTGGGTTAGGGTAGCTTCGTATTGAGCAAGCATCAGTAAATAGGCGGCGTTTGATATCTCCCCTATATACATCATCATCCTGTCAATCAATGTTTGTGCGTTTCCTTCCGTTACAAAGCATTTTGGTTCTGTATAATCAGGTACATTGCTGCATACACTCACTGATAACGGTACGTGTTTTTGGTCCCAGGTGACTTTGGGTGAATTGACGGGTAGGTTGTCTTCTCCAAAATAACTTTCAAAATCATAGGTGGCTCTGTAAGGGTAAATACCGTCTTCTATTTCGATTCCCTCGTCCCTCAACGCTTCAAAGATAGTGGGTGGTAGATGAAAAACACCGCCTGGGTACTTGTATTTCGTTTCCACAGTACATATGTTTTCGTGGCGATGTAGTTTTTTTTTCTCACTTTTCCACAGCTTCTGACAGGTACCACAAATATATGATTTGCTATAAAGGTCAAAGTTTTTTATGTAACTAAAGTGATTTTCGTACAGGTTCAATTTCAAGGTCGAGGCGAATTTTGTGCGCGTTCGCTTGACCAAAGTAGCTACCTGAAACACATATAACAAATCGATCACATCTCATATTTCCATTTCGATATCAAATGATTACATCGTTTATGTTGTTACTTCTGTTTAATCACTACAAGACACACTTACTTGATTCTCGTCTAGCGTATACACGGTGATATTCACTTTGAATTGTTTTGCTAGTCTTTCGACGTCTTCAAGGGGTACACCTGCAAATGTTTTTTTCTTTTGTTTTGGGTAAGCAGTCTTTAACAATGTTTTTGCTGCGTTCTCTAGACTCGTGATCTTCACTCCTCTATGTAAAGCCAGGGCCCTGAAAAAGCACAATCGGTCTTGATACGGTTTACCCGTTTGTTGACTTCGCTCTAACAAGTTGATGGCTCTGTTTGTTTTTTCAGGTGTTCCGGCATAACGGGTGGTGGGTAGCCGATCACGTGATCTTCGATTGGGTTCACAAAGATGGTCAAATTAGTCACTTCCTCTACACTCCATTTCGAATCCGGTCGTTGGTTCTGGGCGTAGGTTAAAATGTCTCTTTGTGTTATTTCACGCATAGCCCTCTCAAAATCATCGGCATTCCGTACGACTAGAGGGGTTGGTAGCATTCGATGGTTGTTGACGGACGAGTGAAAGTACCGCAATTCATCTGTTTCTTTGTGACGTAATAAGAATCCATAACTCCCGTTGATTTTAAAGGCTGAATCGCATTCCTCAAATATATTCTGGTCGAGGTTGGGCACTTCTTCAGATAAATTATAGTTGTAAACAGTTTGTAGCCTTCAAAAGCGCGTATGAGTACGAATAGCTCTTTCATTAGCAGCCAACACAGCTTCTGTCAACATAATCATCGATAATCTGTCAATATAAAGATCACCCAAAATCATAAAGCTTTCCGTTATGTCATACCTCAATTCTACCCTGTAAAAGACCTATCCTTTAATAGACCTACCCTTGGCATTGTCGACCGCAACCCCAGCTCCAGTTTGTGTCGGGGGGCTGTGTTGAGCGTTGTTTAACAAATCCAATGCTGTATTCGCCTGTTCTATTTCATACTCGTCCATAGCGACATGTAAAATATCTTCGTCTCCCGTCAACACTAAAACACACACGCGTAACAAAAATAGAATGATGTCACCACCAAATATCTGAGGTGAATGCGAAATCGACAGGGGGGCAACTCACAATGACTAATTTATCAAATCGTTTGACATGAGTCGTTATCTAATTACGATAGAAGCGCTTCGTGAATTCGACAATAAGTAAATCACATTACCAACTTGTGTAATTATACCACAGATTCATCGAGTCCGATTAATAACACAAACACCAGAATAACATTTATATATTTATATTTATTTAATTTTAAAAATATTTAAATTTTCTTCTATCTTCATCCTACAAACAAAAACAAATTATTTTTGTTTTAATCTCTAAGAATAAAATAAAATTCCAGAGAATCTTAAACATTTGCGGTACTCACTGTTTTTTAATAAATGTTTGGGTTCCCTGCAAACAAAGAAATATAGACTTATAACAGATACAAAAGTCAACGAATCTATACTATGATAGAGCGTGTTTTAAGCGAATACTCACAGTACGGGATAGCCTGTTATGAGGGAACCGCCCTTTGTTATAACTTTTACCCACTTGGTGGGGGCTGAGTCGTATCCAGGATACGATCCTGTCACCCCAACTACATATTTGAATCGCTTATAAAAACTATTTTAAATCCAAATTGCTCCTCCAAATCAGGATTTGCCATTGTAATGTTCACTAATTCCGAATAGTCGGAATTATTAAATCTTGATTTTGATGGGTCTGTAGAAACAAAATGATTTTTATAAATATGCTCCATACTTGTTATTTTGAAATATTCCAGAGGAAAACTATTTTGAAGTAAAGTTACCATCCGCTATTTGTAACCCATAACTCCACCCCCATTTTGAGAAATATCCAATGGTCAACTTTTAATCCACCTGCAAGTTATTAGAACACACTTCTTTCAAAGTAAAATGTATTCAATAGTTAATGACGTTTTAATATATCACCTTGTTAATAGCCCCATTCAATAAAGACCATCTTCATATCAACAGAAACAGGTGAAAACTCACATCACCAATAACACTACCCTTGTCACCCCAATCTACCAAGAACACCACCACTTGGTAAATACCTCATAACCTGGCTAGAGGAAATTAATGATCACTTACAAACTCCTTTCAAAGACCCCACACAAAGTCATCATTAGCATATCTTCAACACTTTATAAAACTTTTCAATAGACAACTTATCTCATCAACCAAGAACACCAACCCACCAGCCCAAAATACACCTGTCGAAAATGATGTCATCCAAATATCACAATGTATTGACATGAGGTATTACTTCACTTACCCAAGGTCGATGATGAAATATCTGAGGGAATTTCATCAGCCGAAAACACCCAAAATAGAATGATGTCACCACCAAATACCGCGCACCGAATCCGCCAACGCTCCACCAACGAAACATATATTGCACAATCGACTTCGTCCACGTCGTACAGTGTTCGATGTCAAAACAAGGTGTGAAGGGGCACGTAAATATACTACTTGGTGTTTGGTAGAACGTTAATGCGTTGAAGCGATGGCGCTTCATGTGATTAATATTATATTGCATATCAAGCACTTATGTGTACTCCATACGTATAGGCGTGATTGGATCATTGTTATAGATTAGGTTACGCGGACTAAATGAGTATGAATATTTCCTTTGATCTTGCAAGCGCAAACACAAATTTCCATCTTAATCGGACCCTGTTTTTCGACTTCGTATGCAGCCAGGCTAAATACGTCATCTGACGCAGGCTTAAACTGATAGCAGGCCACAAGCCACGGCTGAAATTGCAATCCCTATTATTACAATGGGCGCCGTGACTAGGGTGTAGAGCAGCATCCCCCCTACCACACCTAAACATAAGCTTACCGACAAAAGGTAAACAGGCTTTGTTAGCTCCATGCCCGATATAGAACTTCCCTCAGTCATAGAAACGACAGCTATAGAAGCAGCTGAGGGGGCCGTCCCGGAAAACACTACGATACGTTGCAACTACCAAGTGATAGAACAGAAAGAGACATCCTGCACACAGACAACTTCAAAGAGGGGGGGGGGCACAATATCAAACATGTTTTCCGTTGTACTGACCAGATCTACGGGAAGTAAATATAATTCAAGATGTTTAAGTTGGTGGTCCGGTCGTCCTTGTAATTACCGGAGTGATCTGCCTCTCATCCAGGCCTTCATCAAGACCCAACATTTTTAACAATTCATCGCCACGGCGCGCTTCCCCAAAATCAAGAAATGTGAGGAAAATCAACCCATCTACAGCATCAACTTCCAAACTAAGACCAATCGCTACAATCGCATATGCTCCGTCAGGGCTTTGAAGGCGTCGTCTTTTGTCCCCGTATTTGAAGGTGACCTCCTTGTAGTATACCTTTCCGCAGAGCAAATCGTGGCTCTCCCGCGAATGGAGGTGACTGGCCCTAATCGACACAGCAAATGGCCTGTATGCTACGTGATTCTAACCATGAAAGAAGGTTTGCAGCTTATGGCATGGTACTGTGCAGATGACAATACGTGTGATGTAGTTCTATTTTCCACTTGAGGTTTGTTTTCTGCATTAACATAATTATATTGTGATTTCAGTGATTATTGCAAATAAAGGACAATAGGAAAAAATAGCGACATCAACTTTCAACTTTTCAATCCGTTTCAAGTCGATGTCAAAGCAACATTAATCCAACGTCCATTTACAAAAAGTCTAGTTTACTGCATTTCTTTGAGGCAGATACGTTAATCACTTGGTCAACTTCGATGTTCATGTCATTGTGTACATGTTGTTCGCAAGTAGTTTTTTATGCGTTTCATTCCACTAAATGACCCCGATGATGGAACAAACTGAAGCCTTAATGTCTGTCATACTCCATCTAACTCTCCACCTAGCAATTTCCGACTTGAATATCTCGTATGTTTGAGGAAGGTCGGTCGCAAAATTCGGCATATATTGTCGGCAGCATATTTTTTAAAAATATACTTGTGAGTTATTGTACTAAGCACACAATTTAATAGAACTTATTAAAGGTTTGAAACTAAGAAATAGACTGACCGTGTTGAAAATGAGAAATGAAGACATGATGGCCAGGTTCCATCTAACAACTTTTGTTTGGTGGCTTTGTCTACAGGAGGTAAAGTAAGACTCGGGCTCCAGTCTTCCGCACTCTTCCTTGGGGTACAAAGACTATAAACCATTCCATACGTGTAGATTCCGATAAATCAATCACTGTCTGTTTTTGTCAAATTTTGTTTCTGGTGTTCCATTACCCCTACCCCCCTCCGATTTTTATTGCGTTTTTGGCAATTTTATTTTCTGGGGAAATGTGTAGGCCGCGGCATACGCTGCCTATAGAACTACGCCCCTACTCGCTGTCTAGCTTCTCACTTAAATAATGTGTGATTATTCTGGGCACGCTTCTGTTTCGCCTATCTTTACCAAGACTGTGGGTAGGCGGGAACATTGTTGAATTTTCGATTGAAATAGCGTGACAGCGGGTTTGGTCTTTCCACTTCTGCCATCTGTGGTGATTAACGGAGCGGATGTTTTGTCAAGTGATCGTTGTGCCGCGGTGCGTTGTTGGGTTGCTGCGCATGCATGCCTATTATGTGTGCGGGTTCCTACGCGGTGAACTTCTCTGGCGAGTACAGATGACGGTAAGGCGCGTCCAGCTTACATAAGTCTGTTGGCTACAGTTGCACAACCGCGGTACCACGTAGGCCTTGATGTTGGCGAGCATGTGTAGCTTAATAACGTATATCAACGCTCTCTCTCTGTGTAGCTTTACATTACTACGGACATATGCATTAGCAAACTTCTGGACAAATGTATATAATAAAAACGCTCGGTGAAATATGATGGCTGCGTTAATAGGACATATACCAGATTCCTCATGCTTGCTAGTACTATATAGGCTATGAAAGTGCCCATTGACATGGGAGCTGGAATTTTGCATTCAACGGTTTATATCTTTATGATTCGCAAAATATCTTAGTGTCCTAGATACGCGACCATGAAAAATGAAGTAAAAGGATAGATGAACAGAAATATCCAGGAACAGCTACAAAAGATATCGTTCGAATCCCGTTTGTATGCTCTAAATAAAAGCAACCTCCTGAAAAATACAAATGCTTTGGCTGTCTTTTTAGTCACGTATTCATATCTTATAAGTTACCCAGTTTGATTGACAGTCGAAATCCGCTCTTTACAAATGTATTTCGTCGTATTGCAGCTGAGTGGGATTGTTTTTTAACCACTAGCGCGTTTATGTGTTTAATGGTATGATGATGCTACAAAGTATATGGTACGTGTACTTTGGTGCCCTCTGTTTGCGATTAGTCCAGATGACTGCCACATAAATATTCTCTCTATTTTTATTATTGCTTATTGCTTTTATGCAGTTAATGCATTACGAAATTGCGTGGGCCGCGTATCACCAAAGTAAATGAATCAAATGCTGGAGCAAAACCTCAAAGTACAAGATTGCTGTGCTGAGTAAACATGTCCCATTCAGCATCATACCCCTTCGGCACATAAAATCCCGTTCTAAGCTGTAGAACCCACGAAGCATCATATAACAAGATACATAGGTGCATAGCTTAGTTTGTATTACTGCTTAACCTAAGGCGATTAAACGCGTCAAAGCCCTTCAATGCTCTTCCATCTAACATAAATCAATAATCCTGGATCAGAACCTCGCATCAAATACAATAGCGCTCTGTCCTGAAATCGCTATTTAAGATTCAACAAATCAGAATGATCGTCGAATCAGCATGCCTTAAAAAGGGAAAACAATCCTGACTTTATGGTCAATAGTGTCATTGTTTAGACTGCAATATATATATATATATATATATATATATGAATACAAGTACATATATATAATATATATATATATATATATAATATATATATATAACATATATATATATATATATATATATATATATATATATATAGGCATTTATATATATACATTTATATATTGATTATAAATCAATATATAGGTATATATTATATATATGAATAAATAAATATATTATATATATATATATATATATATATATATATATATATATATATATATATATATATATATATATATATATATATATATATATATATATATATATATATATATATATATATATATATATATATATATATATATATATATATATATATATATATATATATATATATATATATATATATTTATAGATATATATACGCTGATTTTCACTTTAAGCCGGAATTAATTAGCTGCTCTTGGATAGGTATGGAGTGGATGACTTAGTTGCCAATAGTCACACGCTCTTGGCTACTGATGCCCAGATCTATAGTGCTGAGTCGCAAGATGGAGATATGCCATATAACGGCTTGGTGTACACTCCGATGTGCGATTAAAGTTAATGTTTTTGTGTTAATATTATCGACAATTAGAATATAAATCTAGCTTCAGAAAGGAATGTTGAGTCAGAAGGGTCAGGTTGCAAGTTGTCATCCGGACGTCGCCAACGGCCAACCATTTACATAATGACTAACTGAATACAGAAACACTTGACTTGACTTGACTTTGGTACTGAGCACTAAAATATAATTAATATACTGCATGCAGAACCACTTAGCAACACCCAGGTTGATGGACAAAACACTGAAATCGTGCGTCCTGCGTTATCCTGTGCTCTAATGCAGTGCAAGAGTGTCCAAACAAAATCTATCTTTGTTCATAATGGGCATCAGTACATAACCAACGAATATAACAAATCACGACCAACTGTAACTCCTCACAATGAAAGAGAAAAAATCCCTACCCGCACAAGTAACCTAATCAATGAGGTATGCACCCTCGATCCTTGGTAAGTGGTACTTCTGCTGCTAAGTAGATAAGTTAGTGGCAACAAATATGGTTATTCACTGTCAGCTTATCCACATACCATATAAATGCTGTCGTTTCACATTTAGGGGCAACCGTTTACACTTTGGTTTTCAACGATTATGAAATGAATTTTTGCTCGTAATTAACACCTCAGGCGTTGTTATAGACATATCTATGTATAGAAGCCGATTGGTTTTGAATCCAGGTTGCAAGAGACAAATCAGAACACTTTTATATGTTAATACAATTAACAGGACCAATTAAGGACTGTAACGTTTTTAATCCAACCATTTTTGAATTTATACACTAGAAATCTAGGAGATTCTATGATATTACATTCTCGACTTTGTTCCTCAGGAGGAAGGAGGCACATTTAAAGCGGCCAGCAAGAGTTCATCGCAGTGTTTGGGTGCTCGAAGTAGTTCGCAATTCTCATGTAAGTTAAACATTTGAAAATCGAAACTCATGCGCAAGTAAAATAACCCCTATTCATATTATTTCAATAGCTCGGAATCGGAATTATATTTGTAAGAAGCAATGCATAACTTCAACCAGGTATGTATATAGATATTTTGTTACAATGCACTCTACCAATTGCAGATATTTTGTTACAATGCACTCTACCAATTGCAAACGGGGCTCAACGATCACAATTTTGGTGACCTCATTCGTGGCTCGGCGTCGGGAATCAAATTAGGTATATGCTATAACAATTATATTGCTAAGCCTGTGTGGACAGTGGTCCTCATACATGGTTCATAATATTTGTTGGAAGACGACATCATAACCCTAGCACTCTTCACAATAGGAAGACGTCTGGTACTCAACCCTTCGGTTGCACAAAGTTATAAGTAATCCTTATATGCTTCTTAATGTAGGCGTCATGTGTTCGTTTAGGTAGCGCACAAAGCATTCCAATGGCTGAATCTAAGCCAAACAACTAATCGTGATCTCTTCTTGAATAATTAAGTTTGTAACTGACACAAAATGATTTAGATCGCGTACAAAGTTTTCCAATGGTTGAATCTAAGCAAAACGAATAATTGTGATCTTTTAAAAATGTTTTGGGGAAAAAGTCTGATTTAACATATATATATATATATATATATGCCGTTAACGCACATGGTTTATTATTCCAACATGTAAGCTCATGTCAGGCGATGATTTTAAGAAATATTGAATCTATCATAGAATGTGGTTTAAACATGTATGTGTTAGAACACAATCGGATTATATGGATCAACATTTGTGTATTGTCAAACTGACTATTACGCTGTAAGTTACGAGTGAGTTAAACATGTCGCTTTATAAATGTTTGAATGGGTTTCGGCTGTCGAATTGGCTTGCATTTATTCACAAAATCATTGTCGTTATCATTTGTTGAGTTGTCGAACGCAACATATGTGGGTGATAATTTTCTGCCTGATATAACCTGCGCTATATTTACATACTTATGTCTTGCATAACCATGCTAAGAGGTGGGGCGAATATTATCATATAGTGAAAGCATTTTACTTAGTGATGAGACCACAAATATTCAGTTAACCTATTATTTAGGCTCTTGATGAGGTTTCCGACATGGGTAAATAGCTGCAATTGGTGTGGAGCAAGTAAAATCTCGATGGTTGATTTATGCTATCGCAACGTTTTTGGTAATTGACTCTGATCACAGAATCTACATTCAACGTATAGTTTTCTTACAAACCTTGACAGATGCATTGAAAATATATATATAGCTTATCGCACCATTATAGATGCTTATGTTAGGAGTCAAATTGAGCCACTTTTTGAGCTATGGACAAGTGACGAGTGACTAAGGACATTTATGGGAGTAACTCCTCTACAAAAGTAATTAAAACGATGTTTGATGTCTGATATTTGTTATGAGCATAGATGTAGTTGATTGGCTGTTGTTGTTGCAATGCAAAAAGCATAAATCAAGTGTCGAGGTTTATAAAGTTAATATAACACCAGTTGAGTGTGAATTAAACATTGTGCGATGAGCCTTAAAGGATGGTTTCACTCAGGGACGTATATGTTACCAGGAAAATAACGATAGCACCTACTAATTAAAATATATCCTCAGAGTAATTGTCGCAACAATCTGATTGAATATGATGTGCCGGCGAATATTGATAATTGATAGATGGTTTCTTGCAATATTGTAGGTAGAAGTTTGCCGTAGCATTAATGTGTCACGCACATGCATCCGGATGGTACAAGTATGTTTGCAAATACCTCACACATATTCATCGGGAATCACCCTCGACTAATGCGCCTACAGATACATCTGCGAACTGTTTGGGTGTAAAGATCACTATATATATAAACAATCTATTTGTTAAAGCTGCAACGAACAACAGAGACAGCGTTGATGTATTTATTCCGTAGACCAAAAACCTGACGCAAGGATTGATTCACAGCCTTGACGTCAAGGGCTTTGCTATCCACGTGGTCATTTATTTAACGGCGATCTTCTTTTTCATTTTACCCACAGCAAAATGCCGAAGACTTCGATATGTTTGTATTTTAGAGAGTTGTTTGTTTGATGATAATTGTGTCGAGGTACATAGATGTTGGTCTTTATGATCAAGCAACTGAACCTTGAGCTCATGAAAGCTATGTCACATTCTCAAAAAGAGGAAGTATGCCACAATCATGTGCGAATGTTGTTGTAACATCAGGTTGGTTAACAGGCTTTTTTTATCTTCGGCATCGGTGTTGAATTTCCCTTTATCATCGGAATGGCAGCTTTAGAAGAAGCAGAGGGGCTCGGTCCAGAAGACACATCTATTATACATAGCATCCGACCGAGTCATAACTCGGGATATCCACAGCCACATGTAACTCAGCCTAAACAACCGATCGCTAAGCCACGTTTTGCTTCAGCGCAAATAGTCCGTATGGATTTCGGTGAGGCTTTTCTGGAGGCCTCCTCTTGCTGGAGATTGTGTTTGCTGCTAGCACCCTTTTACAATATAACGTACCACGCATGATAAGGTCACCGTTTATAGTATCACTAGATGTATCTACTGAAAGGTATTTTTTGCATATTCAAATGGGTCCGGCTCCCTCTTTTTCAGCTGCAGCAAATATATACTTTTTTTGACATCTTGTGAATTCAAGCACAACGCTCACCAGAGGGTTCTGTTTGTTTAGTGGTCTGCCTTTTTATTATACCGTTTGTGTGCCATCTACTCATGCATAGTTTCGCCAATAACGGGTTTCTCCTTAGGATTTGGTAATCTGGTAGTCATTGAATCACCGAAAGAGGCATCCCGCACTCTCACAATTTCTAGACGAATAGTTGGCACCCCATTGATTATGTTGTGTTGACTTGAACTAGATGGAATACAAGAATATTCAATGTGATTACGCTGAAAGCTCGTGTAGGTACTGGATTGAACCGTATCCCATCCAGGCCGTCATCAAAACCAAGCATTTTAATGTTTAAATGGATCGTGAGGGTAATAACCCCATCTGTAGAATTCAGAGGTCATTAAGGCGGGTATTTGATGTTGATGTCCGGTGATATGTGAAACATGAACGCGTAGCATATACGCCAGACATCTGTTTTGATGACGGTCATAGCAGCCGCTATAGTGACCTCGACCATGTCGTTAAGGACGAGCGCATCAGCGTGATTTGAAGCTGGTATCTAGATCACAACGGACTGCCTGTGGCTGTCCGTGAGATGGTGGAGTAGCAGCACAAGCTGAGCTAATGGGTAGCTATCCTCGTGTTTCAATGCATTGTCATTGATCTTCTGGCGGCTAGCAAGTATGATGTCCTTTGGGGATCAATGCTAAATGAACCCATCCCGGGCGATACATTTAGGCAGCGATTTTCGGGATTCGCTCGGTCAGGGCTATGATGGCGTCGAGGATGCGGTAATCTATATATAATCATGGCTTTTAAAAGATGGAACTAATCAACGAAATTTCAAAAATACTACAGTACATATATGTTTCTAATCAATTTCCATCAGTCATGATGAGGTAAAAATGCTTACGTAAAAAACCGTGGCGCGAATAATTGAAATAGATAAGCAGCGAGAACCGCTGAGTAATCAGCACGTATCAATTATGAATGTGCCTATGTTGCTGGTAACCATGTTTTTGAATGAATGTATTTGAATTCAAACGGCTGATTAATCATCTTCGACAACTTCTATTGCACAAATCGCGAAACATATTGTGTTGTATAGGCGAAGATTCAACAACATGTCGCCAGTTGAAGAGCCATGCATGCGTCAGGCATGAACATATTCACGGGCAAAACGGCTGAACTGGTTAATGTTCTGTATATGTCCTCCCACGCGATTGATGATAACTTCAAGATTACATCTAATCACATAGAGCTCATTTCACTTGCAGTGCTGCGGCGTCCCGTAGTGCAATTTTATGATTCAACAAATCATACTTATAAGTGGCTTAACCTTGGGATAAATTGACGATGTACTTGTGATATTATGATCATGAGTGCTTTTTATGAGAACTCTCAGTTTGTAAGCAGGAGTCTGTTGATCTTTCTTCGTAACCTACAGGTGATGCGAACACTTTGATTTCGGATTTAAACATATCCGCCTTTGTCCCAATGTATCATATGATTCATACATTTCAAACCAGGAACTGAACACTGAGTTAGCAATATGCGCAAGAGGTATGGTCTAATCTTCTCAACTGCACCCAAACATCGCATGTAACCCAAGCCCTGTAGTTGTGTACTCGCCGTGATCATATGGTATCTGGTATAGCATATGACAATAAACTTCCGCCAATATTCACTGACGAAAACATTTTTCTATAAGAGCATTGATGCTTTTATAGTAACTTCTTTGTGCATAAAGAATTTGCCGTACCAGCCCTTTAATCTGATGCATCTGCATCATGCTAACCTTGAAAAGGCGGAATGTCACTGACTCCGACACAGCGAGCACCTCGCATATTCGAAACAAAAGACTAGGCTAAAGTAATTGATTATGTACCGTAAAGCTTATATTTAATACATGGCATATTGGACGACAAACGAGGCATTCAGCTTCGAAAGATCTTTCGTTTGACATCAGAAACATAGATGCTGTTACAAATATTCTCCTTTTCGACGGGTCCTTTACTAAGGCGGTGATAGTGACGTGTGCAGCTGCAATCTAGATTCGCAGATTCTTACTTGCGTTAACGTACTAGTGATATGGGCATCGCGTATTGGTTACTCATTGTTGATGATACCCTAGGCACAGGATGATACCATTTGCTTGACTTTTTGGAAGTAGATTAAATTGATATTGCTCTTTTGGGTCTCCCGGTTAACGAAGAGAGCATGCTTTTGTAATAACAACTTTATCCTTAGGAAGGTAACGCCGGAATATGGCTGACAGTAAATTGTGCATCACTGTAGTGCCATGGCATGTATTCTGATGGATTGTATATTTCTATATGTAGATATGCCGTGGGTGATTTTGCTGGAACATTGACCATGGGTGGGATTCTTTTGTGACACAATCTTCATGCAACATTCGGCAATCCGTATCATAGGCCGTAATGTTTGTAATACTTTTTGATATATTTAGTACATTATGACTCAATACGTTATGACAAGGTAAAGGTTGACAGCACATGCGCAGACAAGCAATGGCAGACGTATCAAGTTTGAACGTTTCTTATCATTGTCTATTGTGGATTAAATCCTTGCTGCACTATTTGACATGATTTATGTTATGGTATAAACGTTACAATGGGATTCGTAATCTGTTGCTAAGCATTAAACACGACATTTCAACGTTCACTGTTTGATGCGGTCCTCTATAGTGGTTCATATGCATTACAAATGTGACGGATGCAAATAGTTTTCCAGATTCTGTTTTCCAAAGGTTTAACACGAGATATCGTGAACTATACATTTGAGGTCCAGTAAAGCTTGACTTTGCAGCCGCACGAGCAAGAGCAAAATTGCGCACATATACATGGATGGTAATTCTATGACCTGTTCAGTGTTGCTTATAGATGTTTGCATATTTTTAAAATTCTAAAAGCAGGGTAAAAGATGACATCTGGTGACTGTGGGGAAATATACCAGACCACGCATGCTTGTTAGTCGCACTAAATAAGCTATTAAATTACCAATTTACATGGGAATGATGTATGTCCAGGATTAGGTCATACGCAAGTTTACTAGCCTCCTTTCACCGACTTTGTGTTTCGCTATTCGCAAAATATCTTAGTTTTGTATACACTCGGCTCCGACAAATGATGTAGAAATTTTGAGATGAGGTACGTCCGATAGGCGATAATCTGTATACAGCGGCTTCAAGGTATCGACCTTAGCCCGTTTGTATGCAAATAAAAATAAGCTCAAGAGACGAACACATGCATACGTGTGTTTTTGCAGATACGTATTCTAGAAAACCTAATTGTAGTTCGATAGCTAGCTGTAATGCTTTTTTCAAAGGTATGTTTTGCCCTAAAGCAGTCGTTTATAACTCAATAGAGCGAAAATGTTTATAATAGCACGCAAAATGTTAATACGCATATCAACTATGTCCATGGGTATCCATTGTCCGTGAATGGAGCAGATGGCAGCCCCATATAAACTCGTTTATTTCTTATTGTATGCTGCATATGGCTTAAATGCAGTGTATATCTTGCACGATTCTACTCGCAGCGCTTCCCTGTACAAAGCTGCAGAGCCCGGGTAATAACGCAAAAAAATATCGCATACAAAGGTGCATGGCTTAATTTGCATTACTACTCAACCAAAGCTGAATGAAACCCCCCCACGCGTTTCAAGGTAAGCTTAATCAGTAGTCCTGAATCAGAAGCTTGCATGAAATACAAAAGCGCTGTGTCCCGGAATGGCAATTTATGCTTCAACAGATTGTGGAATCAGCATCAAAGGGCTAGACTTGCGGTGGTAGTATGCAAATTATGGCTAATTGTGACATTATAGTTAATTGTGGCATCGATAAAAATATATATATATATATATATATATATATATATATATATATATATATATATATATATATATACATATATATATGTGTGTGTGTGTGCATGTATGTATATAAATAAACATGTGTGTGAATGCAAATTTGTATATATATCAACTCATATATATATATATATATATATATATATATATATATATATATTATACATATATATATATATATATATATATATACATATATATAAACATGGTGATGTATATATGTATTGATATATATATTCATATATATATATGTATATATGCATAAATATATATATATATATATATATATATATATATATATATATATATATATATATGTGTTTAAATGGAAATTTATACATATATCAACTCACATACATATATATATATATATATATATATATATATATATATATATATATATATATATATGTAAATATATTTATATATATACATGCATATATATGCGTATATATATATACACATATATATTATAATGTACAAATATATGTTTATTTGTGTGTATTTGTGTTTGTGTTTAGGTGTCGGTGTTAGTGTGTGTTTATGTCTGGGTGTTGGTGTGTGTGGGTGTGCGTGCATGCGTGTTAAAAGAAACTGAAGATATTGCAGTTGCATAATGATCGGTTCTTTAAGTTCGAGTCTGATTCTTACATATCCGCCTAAACATCAGTAATTGGGATATACAGGCTCTCAATAGGAGTTCTTGGACCCGAAGCTGTAGCGCAAATTAGCAACAGAGTGGTAGCTATTGCTACAAATGTCTATAAACTATGTTCATTAGGCTATAACGAACCCCATTATGAGCTCCAGTACAATAAACGTCCACTTTGATATCATAAAGGCTTTCAGGTGATGACCTTGCCGCAATAGAGTGTATTATGGCGTGATAGCTATCTATTGTTGGAATTCGATCATCGAAGATCGCTGCATTACCCTCATCGAATGTTGCAGGTGGATTATCAAACTGTTCTTTTCACATCGGGAACACTTAATCACTCAAAGAAACCGTCACATTCATTGAGGCGATGATACGATGATATTCTTAATGCACAGCAAAGATGACGTCATCACGATGAACTCGAAATTTTGAAAATAAATCAACCGACTATTTCGCTGAGAGTAGGTTGAATGTTATTCAGCCATCGAATTACTTTGCTGCTTATGTTATTGTTGGATGGTCTATCAGTATATTCCTAAAACGTATTTCGTCATCCATACTAAGGTGTTAATTAGTATAACACAGTGTGATGTAGATTGGTTAACGCAGAATAAGTGGGTTTTAATTTTCCTATCTGAGCTAACATTTTCCTTGGGATAGTTACACACATATGCCTTGTGCAACCACTCCAAGAGACGACGCATTTTACTTTGCGTGACACAGGAATAGTCTCGATAGTTTATTTATGCTATCGTAAAGAGGGATAGTTGCGGCATTAGGTATTTGTTAACCTTGAGTATGAGTAACTCGGATCATGTAATTTACATTCAACTTATAGTTTTCCGCATGATATTGAAATATGCTATATACCTAGTCTAGTGCCGTAAAACTATATATTCGGCCTATTTTATTGTTTCATGCTGTTGTTAAAAATTGAATAAATCGACTATGGTCGATTGGCGAGTGGGTTAGGTCATTTATTAGAGTAACTGCAATTGCAGTAAGCATGTAAATGTACACTTGGCGATGGTGTAAAACGAGACACGAATGGCAAAACCACCTCTAACATTTTTATATTCGAAGCTCTTAAAACCCTATTCAAATTGAATGACACCTTGAGACAAAAGGCAGTTTTAACGTTTTCGCTGGGCATGTATGGTTTGGTCGGTTAAATCGCTAGTTAACCAATTGATTACTGCTTTTTCGAATCGGGGTTTGCGCGACATGAATCCATGGTGAATAACTGCGGCCCACACAAATAGTGATCTATACTAGCCCCAAATGGTTTAAATCATGAAGATGCATACAGCCAAGATAGTGGAATTTTCTATGTTAGAGATATCTATCCAGACAACATTTGTAGCATATTGATCAATAGAAAGGAAGCAACTGGACTTGGCGGGGCTAAGATCATCTACTCGTATAATACCAAAGTGGTTAACTCTACATACGTTATCTTAATGCCGGATATCGAAGCAGTCAATCACGGCCTTCTTGTATTCATTTTAATGCATTAAAGCACGAAA
>CM067358.1:32556278-32633030 GCA_034190875.2 Urechis unicinctus
CACAATGTCTTATTGGTGATATTTTTATCCAATTCCATGGCACGACTCGTATCTAAGGACATAAAGAGCAATTTAACTATAGGATATTATTGTGCTTCAAGGAATCTAAGGAAGTCTTTTTAGTCTGAATCTCTAAAATGATATATTGCATCACCTGGTTTAATCACCTTTTGCATCTTTCTCGACCGGTTGACTGAACATTATATGTATATACCAAGCATCCAAATGGAAAATATTTAAGGATAACCAGAGCAGGACCACAGTCATTCTCTTTTTCCTAAAGAGGAGAGTAAGAATCTGAAAATCCGAACAAAGTTGTTGTTTACAGAACAAAGTTACGGAAAAAAGTAAACGTGTAACTTAAATGTGCTTATTCAAGCAGCTATACTCGATTTTGGATGTTGCATTATTTTATTAGAGGATTAGCTTAGTTAAATTTATTTCGCTGATGATTTCAAAAGGAGTGGATTTCTAAACATAAATTAATACACAACTTGTTTTCACTGCTTGGGTTCGTGGGGGCGTCATTAATCTAGCTGGATAAAACATTTTTATAGATTATACAGTCATGCAAATGACGTCACGAGAATTTAGTCAGCTGACCTCACTCGCTCGATGATCTCTTTGTTTTGTCGAGTTACATGGATCAATCAAAGTTTTTGCTATTGATATCTTCACAAATTGGTGAAATATTAAATCGAAGTACGCTCATTCTATATATGATACTTTATTATCGCCCGAACACCACGTAATTCATTTATAGAAAAAAGCGGCAGGCTACTGTGGCTTATAGCATTCGAGGGAGATAACCCAACCAATGTTATATTTACATTATTATAATCCAAATGGAACATGATCCGATCAGTCTGTTAGATTAATTGTAATTTACCTGCCATGTCTCCAAATTACAGAGTGCCCTCGCCTAACAAACACAAGTGGAATATTTGCTGTTTTCAAACGAAACTAATGTCATCTTCAATGATTGTGTCGTATATCTGAATATTGAAACCTTATTGTGCTAACCAAACGGCAAACTTCTCCACGTCAGATCAATAGATCTCTGCGAATTCGCAAAATAGGACGAGCCAAAACTGTTGGAGCCAAAACCGTTTTCAAAATGGACCGGTCAGCTGCAGCCAATCACACGCGTAGGCGGCATGTCAGAGATACGGCTGCTCCCAAGAGGCTGGATCATCTGGTTACCTACCTTTCTATATATATATAAGTTAGGGGAAATAGATCACGACCGAACGCGCTCGTTTAATTATGGCATCGATAATATATATATATATATATATATATATATATATATATATATATATATATATATATATATATATATATATATATATATATATATATATATATATATATATATACATATATATATGTGTGTTTGTGTGCGTGTATGTATATAAATAAACATGTGTGTGAATGCAAATTTGTATATATATCAACTCATATATATATATATATATATATATATATATATATATATATATATATATATGTATATATATATATATACATAAATATATATAAACATGTGATGTATATATGTATTGATATATATATATATTCATATATATATATATATATGTATATATGCATAAATATATATATATATATATATATATATATATGCATATACGTGTGTTTAAAATGCAAATTTATACATATATCAACTCACACACATATATATATATATATATATATATATATATATATATATATATATATATATATATATATATATATATATGTAAATATATTTATATATATATACATGTATATATATATGCGTATATATATATATATACAATATATATTATAATGTACATATATATATGTTTATTTGTGTGTATTTGTGTTTGTGTTTAGGTGTCGGTGTTAGTGTGTGTTTATGTCTGGGTGTTGGTGTGCGCACATATGCCTTGTGCAGCCACTCCAAGAGACGATGCAATTTACTCAGCGTGGCGCAGGAATAATCTCGATAGTTGATTTATGCTATCGTAACGAGGATAGTTGCGGCATTAGGTATTTGTCAACCGTGAGTATGAGTGACTCGGTTTTATATATATTACATTCAACTTATAGTTTTCTGTATGATATTGAAATATGCTATACCTAGTCTAATGCCGTAAAACAATATATTCGGCCTATTTCATGCTGTTGTAAAGATTAAATAAATCAACTATGGTCGATTTCCGAGTGGGTTAGGACATTTATGAGAGAGTAACTGCAATTGCAGTAAGCATGTAAATGTACAATTGGCAATGGTGTAAAACGAGACACGAATGGTAAAACCACCTCTAACATTTTTATATTCGAAGCTCTTAGAACCCTATTCAAATTGAATGACACTTGAGGCAAAAGGTTTGACGTTTTCGCTGGGCATGAAAAGTTTGGTCGGTTAAATCGCTATGTAACCAATTGATTACTGCTTTTTCTAAGCGGGGTTTGCGCGACATGAATTAATGGTGAATAACTGCAGCCCACACAAATAGTGATCTATACTAGCCCCTAATGGTTTAAATCATGAAGATGCATACAGCCAAGATAGCGGAATTTTCTATGTTAGAGATATCTATCCAGACAACATTTGTAGCATATTGATCAATAGAAAGGAAGCAACTCGACTTGGCGGCGCTAAGATCATCTATTTGTATAATACCAAAGTGGTTAACTCTCCCTACGTTATATTAATGCCGGATATCGAAGCAGTCAATCACGGCCTTCTTGTATTCATTTTAATGCATTAAAGCACGAAAATGTTAAAGCATTTCAAGGGGCCTTCGGTATAACATGAACTGTTGGACTCTATTATGCATATGCATAAGATTGATTTTGCTTGTAAGGCCATATGGCCAGGTCTGTGAAGGTATCTCCTGAAAAACCTATGTAACTATTCAAAGTAGCATTAAGTTGACGAATTATTCAAAAACTGTCTTGTTACCAAACAGCTACTGTTTTATTAGCTAATTGAGTGTTGATCCAGGTTTCGTCTTGTAATCTAGAGTAGTCGGATAAGCCGGTTGTTCTTATTGCAAGGGATGTATGAATAGATCTGTGTTATAATGGTGGACCCGGAATTGTGGTCTAAGAGAAAATCTGAATAATAACGAGCACTTCTTAGTCCGTCCATTACTGAATATCAGAAAGGGTATATCTGGCGAAACTTGGGTCGGAAAAGCCGATGCGTGTTACATTGCGAAAGTCTGAAATGGTCGAGCACGAACGGAGATGCCAGAGGCCAGGAGATTCTCTTTATAGCATACGCATGGTTCCCGTAAATGTCATGTTCTCCTCCGGTAATTGACCCAGCCAAAATAATATCAAAGCAAAATTTATTACCTGTTCCAAGGTCGCACTTCGCAGTGTCATTGGCAGACTATAAATTCATGACATTATCATGAGCCATACGCCGGTGCGCCAAATCAAACAAATGGCACAAGCTAAGATTTATATTATGACCATCTACACGACCACCTGCGTCATCACCCTTCAATCAGCGTTCGACCTTTAAAACGCCCCCATGGACACTCGAAGGTCGGACAAACCACAATCTATGGTTTTTAAATGATGAACAACATACTAAAAATCGGAGAAATAGTTCAGCTCTATGTTTATCCGTGTGATGAATGATTGAATTATTGTACGTTTTGTATTGCATATTCAACATCATTTAACTTTAACGTGTATGGGGTTTGGTAGAACGTTAATGTGTTGAAGCGATGGCGCTTTATGTGATTAATATTATATTGCATATTTAGTACTTATGTGTACTCTGTACGCATAGGCGTGATTGTATCATTGTTATAGATTAGGTTACACGGAATAGACTAAATGAGTACGAATATTTTCTTGGACGTCATCTGACTTCCTGCTATAAAGACGACAACTGGCGACCACCTTCAGCTTTCTCTCGGTTTAAGTTCTTTGTGTGTTTTTGCTTTTAGTAAAACACTGCAGCTAATGCATTTTCCAGCAACTGATAGCAGGCCACAAGCCACGGGTGAAATTGCAATCAGTAGTATAGGTAACGGCGGAGCTGGCGCACCGCCTTATTTATACTACCGTGGTCCCCAATTGGAGACCAGCTGCACGGGTGGATTTGGTTTCGGTGGTAGCGGGGTAGGGACTTCGTTAAGAGCCTTTTTTTTTTTTTTATTTTTACCTCTCCCCAATTGAACTAATGGTACTCTAGGGTACAGCTGACTCATAGTACACGAGCCCGAATGGCCCAAGCCGACCATGTCGAAATTCACGGACAAGCACCTCCCCCCTACCCACGCATGAAGGTTGCCCTTGAAGCGCTTGAAAAACAAAACGTCTTCGATCGCAAGTACAAGTAGATATATACAAGGCTGAGGGGTAAGGTGGCGGGCACGACCCCTACGGCCATGGTCACCCCTCCGGTTCCGAAGCCGCAGCAAAGGTAAAACCAGTACTGCGACCATGACCACTTCCAAGGTTATTCTCTCCCAGAAAGAAGAAAAAGGGCCAGGTTCCCACCCCCCTCCTCAAGTTCAGAATGACCAAGCGGGCCGTTAAAGAACTACTTACGGGGATGGGTGGTGGAGTCCTACTGCCCAGCTGCAGACCTCATGAATTTCCAGAGAGCCGTATGCCTGAAAATCTGACCGGGGAGCTGGATGAGCTAAGCAGCCTCAAGTGTCAGTTCGCAATCAAGGCAAGACTCTACAAGCATGATAAAGAGGGCACCACAGAGTACGTAGAACCAGTCTTGCGAAATAAGCAGGAGGTGGTTCTAGAACTCGAAGACATCAACACCTCGCTGAAGCAGTCCAACGTTGAAATTCAGGAGAGGCTGGAGAAGTGGACAAACCAAGGTTCAGTGTGGGTCTTTGAGGCGGTAACAACTATCTAAATCAACATCGCCAAGTATCAACCACTCAACTGCGGCTCCCACATTGAGCTACCACCATCCCTATCAAACAAGAAGGCCATCATAAACGTAAAGAGCCAAGACGACTTCTGCATACTATGGTCAATAGCAGCAACCCTCCACCCAGTTGCTAACGATCCACAGCGGCCCACAAAATATAACCTTTGCAGGTTGCTAGATAAGCTCGAGGGTGAGGGAGTGGAGTTCCCTACCCCGGTCTCCCACGTTGGAAAAATAGAAAAGCATCTTAACCTAGCCCTGAACGTATTTGGCTTGGATGGGAAAACCACCTTAGGACACCGGATCAGCAAGCACCCCGGCACCCGCATTAATCTCATGCTGATCGAGAAAGACGATAGGTTTCACTATACTCACATAAAAGACCTGAACCGCCTACTCTACGACCAGAATAAACATCAGCACCGCAATTTCTTCTGCGAGCTTTGCCTCTACAGGTACCACAACGGGAAACTGCTACTGTCCTACAACATGCCTGAGTGTGCAGGGGTAGGGCAAACTGTTGTGCGGGTGGATATGCCTGAGGAGGGGAAAAACATATAATCCTTCCAGAACTGGCAGAAGCAGCTTCTGGCCTCTACTTCATCTACGCTGACTTTGAGGCGCTCACAATCCAGGGCCGGCTCTCAATCCTGAAAAGAGTAACACCCAGATGACCCAGGCTTACCAGGGTTGCGGGTACGGCTATATAGGGGTCAGGTGGTGAAAAGACCTCGCCCCCAGTAGTCTACAGGGGAAGAGACACTGTGGAGAAGTTCCTCAAGGCCTTACAGCGGGAGGAGGGCAGTTTTCTGCCAGTCGGGATGAGGAATAAGTATGACTGTCTGCCACGTCTGCAGCAAACCACTCGAAACCGACCGGCCACGCCAAGGCAAACAATCCCAACATAGGAGACTTCGACACTCCCAAATCCCACGAAAGGTAGAGGGGGACTATATACCAAGTACCCTATCGACTCCGCTTCAACATCTATGGATGGACAATGAGCCAGGCCCTAGCCACCTCAAACATTGAGTGGGTGGATTCTCCTCCCTTGACAGCACCCGGCAACAATATTGATCCCTATCCCTCGGAGAGCTCCGCATCCAACAACCAGAGTCGCTCTCCAGCCCGCCCCATCCAAGACTTCTACAGCAAGCTCTCGGGGCTGGGCATATCAGCCACAGGGCCCACGCGCAAAATGTCAGCACCCATGTATACCCTCCTCAATATGACGCATGCCGAGACTGGGTACACTCCTGGGACGCTCTATCAGAGCCTTCATGGGTCGACCTACCGACTACGTATTCAGCTCGAGCCAAGGCAAACATTCACGACGACAAGCACAACGACTACCCTCAACATCTATGCCCCCCTAGATGGACTCCTTGTCCAGACCGAGTGGCTCTCAGACTACCAGAGAACACCTCCCCTTGACTCCTTGTCCAGAAGTGGCTCTCAGACAGCGGAAACCACAAATACAGCGGCCACGGGTCGAGAAGCTGGTTCCGAACCTGAGGAACAAGAAGAAGTACGTACTCCACTACAGGAACCTCAAACTGTATCTGGCCATGGGGATGAGGCTTACCACGATACACAGTGCCCTATCCTTCACCCAAAGCTCTGGATGGAGCCCTACATCTGGCAGAACACATATCTCCGCAATGCTGCATCCAGCAACTTCGAGAAAGACCTCTACAAACTAATGAACAACTCTGTTTTTGGTAAGACCATGGAGAACCTCTGCAAGTGGGTTGACGATAAGCTGGTTGGAGCCGCAGACAGCAACAAAATAAGAAAGCTAATCGCCAGCCCCGCCTTTGCCAGGCAGAAAATCTTTGACGAAGACGTGGCCGCCATCCACATCCATACGACCCATCTGGTCCTAAATCGCCTAGTCTACGTTGGGATGTGAATACTCGACCTGTCCAAGCACGTCATGTACGACTTCTACTACATCACCATGAAGCCCCAGTACGGCCGTAGGGTCAACCTACTTTGCATTGACACCGACTCCCTCCTCCTGGAAATCCGCACACCAGACATCTACGTCGACATGAAAAAAGACAGTGCCCTATTCGACACCAGCATCTACGACCCAGCCCACCCGCTCCACAGTAACAAGAACAAGAAGGCTCTAGGAAAGATAAAGGACGAGTGCGGCGGTGTACCCATCAGGGAGTATGTAGGCCTAGGCCCAAAGATGTACTCCATCCTGATATCGACCCGGGACGAAATCAAGAAAGCAAAGGGCGTAAAAAAGGTAGTGGTCAAGAACCATCTGCGTCATGCCCTATAACTTGAGTCGCTGATCGACCAGAAGTGGTTCTGCCATGGGATGAACATGCTACGTAGTGACAGCCACAATATAAATGGGCTGCACGTTAACAAGGTGTCTCTATCCCCCTTTGATACAAAGCGATGGATAGCTTTAGGTTGTGTACACACCCTGGCCTACGGGCATAGCTGTACGATATAGGCCTTATCCTCACCACCAAGGCCCAGGCAGGGCCAGGCGTATTCAACCGAGGGGCTTCCCACCCACACAGTTTCCCTCACCTAGGCACAGGGGTGCGGCTGGGATATTCACACCACTGCGGGGCCACTCTTTCTCTCCGCAACCATGGGTCCATCCATCTTGCCGAATATATTGAGAACGGGGTGACCTTCCTGAGCCGAGAGGGTTTAGGGGTGGCGTCTACTGGTACGCTTTTCTCTGTCTCAGGTGGTGTACCTTTCTCTAACAGAAGTCGTGATGTACGTTTGACCCGGCTTTTTCCCCCGCCTCAAGTCTCCTCTCATCATGAAGGCGCTCATGGTTAACCCTTTCAAACCCGCAGTCCATACACAATCCTAGGTTATTTTTTATGCACTTCTGGCACTCTGCACAAAGCTGATTTACGATTCCGTGCTTAATCTTAAATCTGTGCATTGCACAAATGTCAAACTTACAGGGCTTGCCACAGGGGTCCCTCTTCCCGAGTAGAATCCAGGGACATTTTCCAGTTGCTTCCATTACTACCGATCTTTCTTTTGTCTAATTGGTAATACCGTCTGGTGGCAGCTGGGTATCGGGCGGCACCACAAGCAACGACTCCTTTACAAAGCCACGGAGTGGTCCATCCAACAAATAGTATAGTGCAGGCTCACCAGTTTTAGTGACAGAGCGTCCAATCCGGTAAACATTGAGTGACCACACAGGATCAGTGGCCCGCCGCCGGTGGTCTTGCTCGACCTCACCAGGCTGGTAAAGGTAGCGAACGTCAACATCAGAGGAAAACTATTGCTCTTTGACCCCCAGCGAGCGCCCTGGTATGACTGAAGAGGGCTTTTGTGCAACTCGTTTTGCCCTTCTAGCATCTTTAGTTTTTTTCCCAGTCAAGTGGGTCACCTCATTATTTATCAAAGAGACTACAGCCTACGGTTGAGAAACCCACTCAATGGATCGTTTTCCAGTATCCTTTAACTCTACGGCATACTGGTGTCCTAAGAGTAATTTAGCAAGTGTTCGGTTAAAGCGTCTACTATAGCCTGGTCTCGATGGATATTCACACGGCCGCGCCTGACTGATACTCCATGTTCTTTTAGCAGCTGATTCACTGCTCCCATACACTCCAGTCCGGAGTCCGCCTGAAGCAGTTTAGGCCACTCCAGCGGCCCTCGCTTGTATATCCTTTCAAGCGCATCTGCGACCTCTTTAGCCTCCTTTTGTAGCCACCGCCTCGGCCGCCTTGTGGTGCAAAGCCACATCCACCCCTCTGAGAGCATACTTGTAAGTCCGACGCTACACAACACAACAACGTGTACAATAAAACCGAATTGGTACAATGAGATGCTCGTGTAAGATAATTCAGTGCTCACCCAGATTGAATGATCCAAGCTTTCATAGCACCATGTGAATAGTTGATACCGCAAGCTGCCAGCGATAGTATTAACTGGTTTTGAAAATATACATTGATTAAACGAATATACCTACAACCAAGGATAAAAACGTATATGAAAATATCAAGCAGCGAGCTGCTCAATTGTTAGTCACTGACACTGGTGGTTCCCATTTAAATACAGGATCCTTTCATTTACTCATGGCTTAGATAAATATATACGTGAATTCTTTATTTTAGCTATGTCTGATTAGGTAAATACTTTATGCAGATAATTTTGACAGATTGGCACAAAAACCCGAGTCTGCCAGGAATAGAAAAGTATTTCATAATTGAACTATATAAAGAATTGTTCCAAGAGCTGCTTTAACATAATGATCCTTATAACCAAACAAGTGCTAAAGCCATTACGGAATGAACCAACTGGTCCGGTATATTTTTCTGCAACAAGGCCTTGCCTGACTCAACACTAAAGCTGCAGAACTTGGCTCCATATTTCGGAAGAATTCAACTCTTGATTAAAAGTAATATAATAACGCCAGATATTGCGTGCATGCTTAAATGCTCTTATCCTGTCATATGCTTTGTTGGGCCTGTTATTATCGTCGGATATATTCATGCAATAATATCATCACGCACTGCTGTCAGAACCAGTAACCGCTCATGGGGAGTTTGAATAGCTTTTCCCCCAATATTGCATCTATTTGATAGTGCTTGGAGTGTAATACGTTGGGGCATGAAACCATTCGCAACAACATACCGTGACAGCTACAAGACAAGTAAGACCGCTGAGAGGTTATCAAATGGAGGTAGACATAATAAATGATTATACTCGGTGAACAGCAGTATCATTCGCTGAGATGGGAAGTACCTCAATGTCCCTATCTGGGTCACCCTTAATTAATGTGCTGCATCATAAGCAGGTATATATGGTCACAATTGTTTTGGTTCGTTGGCCAGAGTAGTATCACGAGTTCGTGATGCAGCGTTCGCCTAGCACGAATTAATATGAAAGACGCTACAGGTATTCCGAATGGAGTTGCTCGGCATTATTCCATTCGGATTAGTCCTTGTTAGCGATATGGGCATTAAACGACGCGAATAATTCAGTAATTATACTATGGAACTGATTCACGCTATATACCAAATCGTTTACTTAGCAATTATTTTAATTTGCGCCCAAGACAAGTATATGGAACAATAAAAACTGGTTCGCCCAACAAACCTGCGCTGGCGCTATTGAAGGTGCAAATCGACGAATCATCTAATAAACTTACGGTCGATACACCTCCATTCAATCGTGAGTAATCTTGACTTAAAAGACCGTAGAAGACGTCCTTGGTTCAACACCATTTGATGAAATTAGTTACGATGAGGCATAATTGAAGTAAATGCTATTGAGCCATTTTCATTGGGTTGTTACAAAACATAAGCGCCTGTACAAGTGGACACCGTTCTTGCTATCATTGGGCGTTTTAGAGCGTGCTCGTCGCTGTATTAGTCTACTTGCTGGCATTTGACGCATGCAGGGTACATTAACTGCGAAATGTTGTCTGAAATGACGACTATCGCGAACGCAAATATACCACAGCAATTAGGGCTAAGGCAAGGGTTCAATATTAGCATTACATGGCTGCGTTGCAGAATAAGCCGGGGCCAGGGGTGGGTAGGGAGAGAATTGTAAGATGGAAATTATACGTGTTTGGTTACGAATCATTGTGAGCTGTTTTAGGAATTGGGATAGTGCAAAAACACTGCAAAACATCTGATTGCTCTGTTAAATCATCTCTTAACTCCAAACATTATTCATGACGCACTGCACAGCGAATGTCATCATAATGAGCTCGTAATTGGCACGATGTTATTTTCTTCAATGGTGATTGGCCCTGGAAGAAAATAGGGCAGGGACCTTGCTTTCTTACAAGTAATAAGATAGAATAACACCCTATTAACCTATTACCCATTGTTACGCCAGGGAGGATTTATATGTTGTCTATAGACAAAACCACCTGCGTTATCATTCTTCATTCAGTGTGCACCCTTCACTTAGTCTCTATCGACATTCGACGGGTCGAAAAATGATAATCAATGCGTTGTTGATTTCTTCATTAAATAAGATGTTTTCAAACAATTAGAACGTGGTATCCTATTTTGGCACAATTCCATCTTGAATAAAACATTGAACATCTAGCCTAAATAACTGCGCAGGCGGATTCTGATGTTGCTTAGATTGTCACACCGCAATAATGGTGTGTACTACAAATAATGACACACTGTCTTACTAACATAATACATAAAATTTACTCCTTCTGCATTAACATTCACAACATTTCTTTTCTAACAACCTCCTCGCCCTTATCCATCTCGCTAGAATCGCTTTAGATTGAATAAAATTGCGTGCAATTAGGAACATTTATGCGAATCGTAGTGGTGACCAGTTACGTATATGAGCTATCGAAGATATATAATAGGGCGATCACGACTTGCATGACAAACATAATTCTGAAATTTACTTGCCCTAGGTGCATTCTCCAAAATATAGCCCCAGATAAAACATTGCTAATATCAAACTGTTGATATCAGGAGATATTCATCCAACCATAGCGATTCCTTGATAGTTGGTCTGCAGATAATAGAATTCACCTTGTATGAAGGTAATCGTTTATAATGTATTTTTGTTTAGCGACTTTGTTCAACCGATCAGTGGCTTTAGGTATTAAATATATAATCGTTATTAAGCAGCTGCTATGTCGGATTTTTAACTTATTATAGAGTGTATGGTTTCGGCACCTAAGATAACCTCTCCCAAGGAAGTAATGAAGCAACAGAATATGCAGGTACAAATACAAATTAAACAATGCATCATGTAATTGTCTGTTGTTCCAATCCATGTACACCAGCAGACATTTGATAACCCAGCCGATTCGCACCGCGTATTTCATATCTTGGGCGCATGCTAATGTTTTACTTTAAACTCCAAATTTACTGTATAGGTCGTCGGAAAGATGATGCAGTAATACGTTTTATTTTATACACCATAACAGAAAACGATGAATCATGTAGTATTAATCAGTTCTTTGTTTAATTTTGTGGCTCAAATGAAAAATTGTTCACATAATTCGAACAACAACTCTTGTAGAATTCTAAAATTTACGGCATCTTATCAGCAAATGCATAATGTTCTTCAGAAAATGGCAGTGACCCTCATTTTGGTTCTATGCCTGTTATTCACTACATATATATCAGTAGTTGAGGTAATTATATTAATGCGCAAAAAATATGGTTTAATATTTGACAAAAGAACTAAACGAACAATCTTATCAATATTATCAACTCCCTCGAGGTATTAAACAACATGGTAAAATGAAAAACGCTCGAAACCGCAGGGTATTCCTTTGCATTCATAGAAATCCTTAATTGAAGCAGTTTGGATATAGTTTACTCCAGTGACATTATGCTAAATTGAATCAAATTGCATCAATGTGGTGACTTGCAAAGTTCGATATTCGTTTACATCAAATGTTGACACTGTATCCTGCAGCGATAACCACATCACTCAAACGTAGACAATGTTAACTAAATTATCACTGTGTGTTGGTTTTTCAGATAGCTATACAAATAGCTAACTGTTATATATATATTGGGCGTGTTGCTGCAAGAAGCACGACAAAAAGTATTGTGAGTCGCGATTTGTACCGGTAAGCATCGCAACTGTTGCTACATGTTAATGTTGCTTTTCATTTGGATCAACGAGTTTCATCCATACAAAGAGATATTCCGTTATACGTTAACGGTGAATTATGGATGGCAGGTATTGATCATAAAAATATCTGCGATGATAAGCTGTTATATTAATTGTCATCGCACCCTAGACTGTAAGACCATTTTTAGATAAGACAGAAAAGGACCCACCGAAAAACCAATGCTACAATTACACTCAAGACAATCCAGAGCTTGATGTTGAGTGGATCGTCACTCTTGGCCGCTTGACGTGTCATCAAGGGTTGTGCAACGCGGTCCCATTGTGTGAGGATGGCATCACGCGCACCTGACCAAGCTCCAGGTCCATTCAGACGATATTGATAAGGTGTGCAAGGTCCAAACAAAACATTCGAAGCCAGTCGAGGATCCTTCAGGAACATTTGCGCTGAAACAAACAACAACACACAAATGAATGGCATCATCATACTACAGGGAATGATGGTATATAGTTTATAACATCAACGCCATATGCGTGCATTTTTCAATGAAATCAATATATGGTGATTTTATACTTATGTTTGGTTTGCACCCTGTTAGTCCCGCCACTTCATCCATGAAAGGTATCCAATCAACCTGTATTGTATGACGCGGAGAATCGACATATCGTTCAGCCAACATGGCGGCTTTCATTTGTATTTCCTTCTCCATGTTGTCTCTGCAGGGCAGCTTAACAAGTCCCTGTAAATTAAGTTAAATGGATGAGAGCATCGCACGAATAATATTATCAGCTGTTTAACTTGCTGGTCAAGGAATTGTGATACCTTAAATACTCTCGTTGCTAGACGACATTGCAGCTCGGAAAGTGGCATGATGGCACCTACAGGCTGGAAAAAGCCAATGGCTGCCATGGTGTGGCGCGCCATTTTGGGAGCGAACATATATTTGTACAAATGCGGAACATTGTCGTTCACTGCGAATCCAGGATGTTCGACGTACGGATATCCATGTAGCACATCATCTCTTTACTGGTGTTGATCACCGTAGTTTTCATCACGCAACCGACATCGTCGTTCACTTCATCTGTATAGTACCAGAGCCCGCCTATGTGGTCCGTCTGCTCAAAGCAAACGGGATCTAAACCTTCATCCAGACAGCATTTGATCGCCGTGATTCCACTTGCGCCCGCGCCCACAATCGCCACCTTCTTCGTCATTGCTTCTACAGCGGTGCAAATGATCACTGATCGTAATGGAGAGGACGGCCTGATTTATCTTGCTCTAAAATGTGTAGCTCCAACTTCAAGAGGACAGTTTACTAATGCACGCGCTAGGACGCAACACAACGGCATCTTGAACTTTGTCGATCACGCTGTGTCTGGAACAAATGCGAACAAACTCCATTGACAAAAATACGACGGCCTGTTGAACGTAACTGAATCAATTTTATGGACTTTGGTTAGTGTGAGTGCGAGTACTGACTTAGTGCCTAGGGGACTTGAACTACCAAAGTGTTGTTGCAATAATACATCAGATATCAATGTTGTTCTCAACTATGTGTAACCAGTACACGCTAGCCGCAATGGCAAAACAAGTTTGTTGAACCATAACATGCATTTACGAGAGTTAAAACTTACTCGAGATAGCTCTTGACTCCAAAGCAAACATTTGCTTTCTATGACAGCTATATAACACGCACTAGCTATGCTTCAGCAGAGATTTAGTGTTGACCCCGATAACTGAAAGAAGATAAACCCCGAATACGCATGTGCCGGCGTTGCTTTTAACGCATGTGCAGGGTGAAAGAATGCTCATCAGAATCATCACATGTCGTTTGTTTCGATTAACACACGAATCATCTGTCTCGCTGGATTCACAGGGATAGGAAAGGCGCAACATAATCCCCAATGTCTGCCATCTTAGTGGTCTTCGGCAGGCGTCTCAATATATGTGCCCTCTTGTCCAACCCTCTCACTTCTGAAAACCCGTTACAAACCAACTCTCTGTCTACAAACTCCGCCAGATAAACACACGTTGATATGTAAGAGGTCCGTCGATATTTCGGAGCATTATGATAGACACTGGAATTATAAAACCTTCAAAAAGTTTGTAATTCAAAGGCACTGCGTGCTTGTGTTACATGCGTTGTAATCATGAATGAACTAATGAATATAGTATTCCTTGGTGGCTAAATTGAGGTGGACCAGTTGAGCGCCCTTGCTGGTCTCCCTGCATCGGATGACAGCATCATGCCATGTAGCTGTCCCGTACGAGTTGAGGAGGCAACCATGCACTTCTCACAGGAACACGTAGCCAGAGGGGCACATGTTAAGGATGGATAATGCCGAAACAACATATTTACCCGCAGGTAATGAGACTCATTATCCACGGAATCAGATGCTAACAGAATGATTTATTGATTGATCAATATATCAATTATTTGTTTTTTTAATGGTTTGATCGATTGGTTGAATAAATAATTAATTGTTTGCTGACTGATTGATCGATCGATAGAGTGATTGATCGATTGATTAATCTATTGACGGTATACTCACATTCACAGAAAAACATATACATTTCAATTATGCAGTCGCATGGGCCCAGTAATAAGTCGAGTAAATATCTTGTTGGCATAAAAGGCGGTGGTTAAAGAAATATTGAATCGATCATAGAGTTTTGATTAAACATGTATGTGTTAAAACACAATCGCATCATAATGATTAATATTTGTGTATTGTACACGCATAGATATATTTTGCCCATCAAGAATAGGTAAGGAAAATATAAATTATCCTTATGAGTGATAACATTTCCGTTATACGCTGAAAACATAGATGTTTGTCTTTATGATCCAGCAACTGAACCTTCAGCCCATAAAAGACATGATACAAGTTCAAACAGGGGAAGTATGTCACAATCATGTGCGAATGTTGTTGTAACATCAGGTTGGTTAACAGGCCTTTTTTATCTTCGGCATCTGTGATGAATTTCCCTTTATCATCGGAATGGCAGATTTAGGAGAAGCAGAGGGGCTCGATCAAGAAGACACACTACTATTATACGAAGCATCCGACCGAGTCATAACACGGGATATCCACAACCACATGTAACGGAGCATAAACAACCGATCGCTAAGCCATGCCCACGCTTTGCTTCAGCGCAAATAGTCCGTATGGGTTTCGGTGAGGCTTTTCTGGAGGCCTCCTCTTGCTGGAGATCGGCATTTTGTTTGCTGCTAGCACCCTTTTACAATATAGCGTACCACGCATGATAAGGTCATCATCCATAGTATCACTAGATGTATCTACTGAAAGTCTTCTTTGCATATTCAAATGGGTCTGGCTCCCTCTTTTTCAGCTGCAGCAAATATGGCATCTTGTGAATTCAGAAACAACGCTCACCAGAAGGTTGTGGTTGTTTCGTGGTCTGCCTTTTTATGATCCCGTTCCCTAGCCTTCTATCCATGCATAGTTTCGCCAATAAAGGATTTCAACTTAAGATTTGGGAATCTGGTAGTCATTGTATCACCGAAAGAGGCATCCCGCACACTCACAATGTCTAGACAAATAGTTGGCACCCCATCGATCATTTTGTGTTGACCTGATCTAGGTTGAATAAACGAATATTCAATGTGCTTACGTTGATGGACCCGTGTAGGTGTTGGACTTACCCGCATCTCATCAAGGCCGTCAACAAGACAAAACATTTTAATGATTTAATGTATCGTGAGGGTAATAACCCCATCTGTAGAATTCATGATCTTTTCCATTTGATCAAGCTCGGCTTTCAGTTTAGGCTTGAAGTGGATGCTGCACTTACGAGCTGCATCGATACTTGGTGATGCATCTTCTTTGAGGTAAATGTGGGCTTTACCTTTGAAGTTCCCAAGCGTGTTAAATTGTTTGGGAAACCTGCGCTTGAGGTCGTCGATCGAGTTGACTGGTCCTGGGGAATCGACGCGGTTGTCGACGGTTTGGGCTAGGCATGCAGGCTGGTTGACGGGGTTGATTGTCACAACCTTAAGCTCTTTGCATAGAGGTAGACCGGCAATGACTGGGCCTGGAACGTCGACCACATAGAAACGTTGTTTAGACCATACAAAATCTTTGTATCGGCACATGATGTCCATACTTCCCAAGCATATGATGGTTGTACCGTTGTAGGCAGTAAGCTTTGCTTTGGCTGGCTGGATGCGTGATCTCCAGTCATCACCATACATTTGCTTGATGGTGCGGAGAAGCAGGGTGCTGGCTCCGCTACAGTGTCAATCTTTATGCGGAGTTGCTTCACTCCTAGTAGGTCTGGACGCATGATATCAATGGTTGTGAATGCCACGTTGTTCGATTTTGTGTCAGTCGCGGTCACATCTGACACGGTGATGGAGTAAAACACTCCCTCACTCTCCATGGCAGACATGTTTGACGCTTTGCTAACATAACATCTCTGCAATAGTTCACGAGGCGCATGCGATTTGACCCGGTCTGACCTATGACCGGGCGATGAAAAGCAGCCGACCGCACGCGTCAAACATAAACAAATATGAATGGTCATCCCTTCAGCAGTCTATACCTAGTCGGCAGGCAGTGAGGTTGCGCTGCCGAAGCTTATGGAGCTGGTCGGCCTTAATGATATTGAGCGGGCAAATCACTATTACCGACGAGCGTTGACTTCCATCGGGGGCGGGTAGAAAATCTGGGAGCAAATGGTAAATCAGGCTCTTCCCATATCCTGTTGGCAACAACGTCTTTTCCAACGAACAACTTCGCCAAACACTCTCGTTGCTTATCTTTAAGTTCCAATCCTGGCTTGTAACTCTCTATCGCTTTTTTCAGTCGACTTTCGATAACAAAATCGTTTTCACAGCTGACTGCCGCCATTCTTAAAAACGCTTTACGGCCATGAAACTTCCGCGGAACTATGTTTTCCGATAAATGCCTCATATTGGGCCTATAAAAAGGTTTTCCATAACAAAATGATTATTATTCTTCTAATCACACACAACAGAAAATGTTTTTGTAATATTTAAGAGATGACATTTCGTAATAATATTTCGTCGCGTAATGGCCCAAATTTGGCCCAAAGCGATCAGAGTGGTGCAGAGGCGAATCCCAGCCTGCGCAGAAGCCGATGCGCAGGAGATCGACACTCCCTTTGAGGGGTCATCACTGAGATTGGCCGGGTTGTCTTCCTAAGCTTGTTCAGCATTGGTATCGTTGTCGTCGGTCACGTGGTCCACCTTCCTGTTGGTACAGTACCCCGTGCTATCTCTTGGGTTGCGCGAAGTTGACCAGCTGCACTTTGGTGGTTCGCTGCGTGGTCTATTTGAGGACCTGTTTTGGCGTTGCTTGTGCTTACTCTTCCTGCAATATTATGCCCAGTGGCCCTTTGCGCCTCAAGATTTGCACGTGTAATTATATGCTGGGCATCTGTGTGGCGGATGGGAGGAGCAAGCTATTTTTGGCTGGCGTATGGCATTGCTAGCAGCGTTGTCTAGGGTCTGTAGGCGTTTTTGGCTCGCCGCCATGGCTTCGTATTTGCGTCCCTCGCTTAAAAGCGCATCAAGAGTGAATCCGTTCGGTTTGTCAAGGAGGTCTTTCTGGAAAGTCTCAAAGGGCATTGATGCGACCACGAGCTCTAGCACGCGTTCAGTTAGCTCGCAAGGCTGGAAATCGCACTATTTGGCCTTTTCGCGGCACCTCTTGACAAATACATCTAGGGGTTCACTTAGTTTCTGTTTCATTAATAACACTAATCTAAGAATTCGAAAATTAACTTTGACCTGTAATTGGTCTTCAAACAGTTTCCACAGTCTTTGTGGGTCATTTTGTTCATCATCAGTTAAGCCTGATGAGTTTATCCTTTGCAGTCCTTCGTTGCCCACTGCAATCTTTATCTTCACTGAAGTTTTCTTGTTGTCATCAACTTCGTTGTCCAGCAGGCACAGGGACATACGCTGTTTGAAGAGTTTGAACTCCTCTGGCAAGTCTGCTGCGTCCCAACACGTTTCCGGGTATTTCGCCATGGTGAACTGGTATCAAGTTTATGATGCACAGTTCCGGTCCGCGAAGTGATATATATCATCAGGTTGCTCGGTGACACACCAAGTGCGTAGTGATACAGTCAAAGGTCAAACACAGTTTTGCCGTTGGAAATGCCGAGCAGTTAACTTCTGTGTAGTTATGTATCCCTACGCGTCGTTGCAACACAGGAAAAGTAGTGCCGCGTCTTTATTCTTGGCAAGATTTATCTGGGTTATGTTCGTCGATGTACGGCGAGTCTGGGTAGTCAGCGGTAGGTAGGCTTCGTAGCATAGACCGTAGACCCCTGTATGGTACGCGGTCGTCGTGGTAGCGCACCGTTGCTCCTCGCAGCAACTATTTGTTGTCGGTCTTCTGACTCACAGTTATTGGTGATCGGTGGAAGATCTCTGGCCTAAAGTCGACGAGTTGTACGGGAAAAATGTTCTATTCTCGGGCTGATTGGTCGATTGTGACCGCTTATCGGTTACTAGGTCGAAATTATGAGTTTGAAGCGATATTTGTAGCCTTTTCCGCTGCAACCATGAAGTGATCGTAAGACGGAGTATTTATTCCCAACTTCCACATGTGTGCCTCCGCACATAAAGTAGTATTACAACACTATTGAAACAAATATTCAATAATAATTAATCGAACTAAATACTCATCCAGCGTTAACTCTTAAAGCCCTAATTTCTTACCTCTCAACGCGGTCCAAACTGCGCTACTGTTTCTCTGTCTACAGCTCTGCCTGTTGTTCGAATTCGAGAAAGTTAGAGACGGACCAGAATCAAGCTCTTAGGCTATACCTCGGAGTCTTTAGGACCTCTCCCACCCCTAGGCTTCACATGGGGCCAGTGAAGTTAAAATGTCACCCGTACAACCCAGTCTTCAATGTTACATTTCAACACTTAAACATTTTCGTTAAAGCAGGCATATTATACCTATTTATATAGTTTGCGAGTCAGGGTGGCCCTGGGTAAGTCTCCTCCGAATGTGGATAGTGTGGTGGCACGAAAGGCTTCCCCATGCCGTCGTAGGACCCCAAAAATAGATACACCTACGTTAGATAAAAGAAAATTACCACTGAGCCATCTGCTTTTATTAGTTTCCGTGAAATCAATTACAAAGAAGGAGACAGGGATGGGGCTGTGTCTCTTCCATGTGCGCATGCCAGTTGTCAATTATCTATGCCAAGCTAAAGACTCAGTCGGTGGCACTGGGCCTTGTTGTTGTCTGGTCTCGTATATCCCATAACTACCATTGATTCCCTGTCTGTGCATGAGGCAATTACAGGAATCGATTTACGTAATGTCCTCATTTCAATCTTGATATGTATTATTCTTGACTAATTGATCGAAGAGGCCATCCTTTATCGTACAGATTACACCCAGGACAAGCCCATCCCTGAATGCAATCCTTACTCAAGCACCGACAATGTCACCCAAATTTTCATCGAATGTGCTGATCTGTTTCTTATAAGCCTGTCAGAATTGTGCGGAAGGGTTGATTCATGTTAGATTCTTTGTTCTACCAGAGAAATCGGATTGTAAAACGTTTTTTTTTAGTAATATGATAAAGTGAATTTAACATCAGCATATTAAATTATTAAAATAATTCAAGGTTTAATTTAAGTGAAAATTTTACTTCTTAAAGGTTATTATGTATTCGTTTGTCTCCCATCATATAGCAGATCTATGTATGAGTACCGTTCTACCATGGGAAAAACATAACAAGAGGGATTGGGTGGGGGGGGGGTGCGTGGTTACAGCTTGGTGACAGACTTTGATGGTACAATCGCGTTATCGTTCTTTAAAGGAAGTTAACAAGAGGTATATTGCATTTTCAAACTACTATTTAATATAAAATTATATAATACACCATAAAATAGTCATGGTTAAAATGAGCCCATCTGCTGGTGAAAAGGGAAAGCATCTCTCTTGGATTATGCTTTGATTATGGAACTTCAGAATCAGACAGCCCAGAGCCAAGGTCATCTTATATCGCTCCTTGCATATATATCGTATTGCCTTATGCGAGAGAAGTACCTTTGGCAGTCTGGCACACATCGTAATTTAAGTTACTTACATGCATTTTGAGATTTCTTCCGGGACATTTTCTTTAGTATTTTCAGTTTTGACTGGTCATATTCAATATCCGCTGCTAATATTATCTCCATTGAGAGAAATTGGCTGGGGTTTGTTAGGGTCTGGAGTTGATCAGTTTTCAGACTTGAAGATCTATACACCACTTTTACTTTAAATACCCAAACAATCTGTACTTCAACATGGTTTCGTCCATTTCGTATCTCTTGAGGAATGTCATTGGCTTAGGAATAAACATTTCGTCCATTTCGTATCTCTTGATGACTTTCAGTGGCTTGGGGATATACATTCAACGTCATGCATGCATTCTTCAAACAGGCCAGGTATAGCCTTACGCAGCAGGCTAAAAAGTCGATTTAAAACAGGTCCGGGACCGCTGCGGCCCGGGACTGCGATTTTGGCCCCGCCCACTTTATCCAGTACAGCGCAAAATTACATTTCGTCATTAATGACGTGCAATTTATTGCGGGTTGAGTATGATATCGTGGTAGTTTTCGTTTTGCCTGGCAAGCGCGCGAAAAATGGCACGAAAGATGAGCAAGAGAAAAGTGAGTTTTCCAAGTTGGAGCCTCATTACATCATTGCTCAGCTGAGGGTCCTGGAGCCTCAGCTGAGCCTCTATATGTTCATTGAGACTTGTGATGAGGCTCCAGGAACCTCATCATTCTCCAAGACTCCAGGACTCTCAGCTAAGCCTCAATATGCTCATTAAAACTTGTGCTGAGGCTTCAGGACCCTCATCATACTCTGAGGCTCCAGGAACCTCAGAAAATAATGAGGGTCCTGGAGCCTCATCACAATTCTTAATGAACATATTGAGGCTCAGCTGCGGGTCCTGGAGCCTCAGAGAATGATGAGGGTCCTGGAGCCTCATCACAAGTCTTAATGAACATATTAACACTCAGCTGATGGTCCGGGAGCCCCAGAGAATGATGAGGGTCCTGGAGCCTCAGCAAATTATGAGGGTCCTGGAGCCTCATCACAAGTTTTAATGAACATATTAAGGTTCAGCTGAGGTTTCTGGAGCCTCAGAGAATGATGAGGGTTCTGGAGCCTCATCACAAGTCTTAATGAACATATTAACACTCAGCTGATGGTCCGGGAGCCTCAGAGAATGATGAGGGTCCTGGAGCCTCATTACATCATTGCTCAGCTGAGGTTCCTGGAGCTTCAGATAATGATGAGGGTTCTGAAGCCTCAGCACAAGTTTTTTTAATGAACATATTAAGGCTCAGCTGAGGTTCCTGGAGCCTCAGAGAATGGTGAGGGTCCTGGAGCCTCATTACATCATTGCTCAGCTGAGGGTCCTGGAGCCTCAGAGAATGATGAGGTTCCTGGAGCCTCATCACAAGTTGTAATGAACATAATAGGGCTCAGCTGAGGTTCCTGGAGCCTCAGAGAATGATGAGGGTCCTGGAGCCTCATCGCAATTCTCAATGAACATATATAGAGGCTCAGCTGAGGGGATCGCTGGAGCCTCAGAGAATGATGAAGGTCCTTGAGCCTCAGAGAATGATGAGAATCTACGTTCTGTAGGGCTAGGTAAGATTTAAGCTGGAAATGTTGTATCGACTATGCGTAGCATATACGGATATATTATAATAAAGGGAATCGTATCATATTATACTGTTATAAGGACCTCAGTTCAGTTGAATGAGAAAGCTGTACATAATCGATGAATGCGTGGGCAGAGACGTCATAACCCACCACAGTACCTACATACATTCATCGAATATGCACATCTTTCTCTCTAAAACTTACATTCTGATATGTAATGTGCATTTTTTCGATGACTGAATAAGCGATAATAATGAAACCAAAGAGGAATAAGGTCGTCTAGTTCAACCATCACTACCTCAAACCACTAAGGCACAAAAACAATGCAAACATCATATGTAAAGAGCACATTAAAACATATTATATATGGTTATGATGATCAGTACGGTAAAGTTGCGCACCTCGACTAACAGTCTGTTCCCATTGTTTTCCCGCTCAGGCAGTGTTATGATAAAGGCGAACGTCTTTAAATGTCAGGTGCCGAGGGGCGTAGATTTGGATGGCGTCATCGTTTCGTGTTGGCTGTGGGCGGGGCCAAATATGCGGCTCCCGGCCGCTGCGGTCCCGGACCTGTTTTAAATCGACCTTTTAGCCCGCTGCATAGCCTTACACAGACACGGGACAACCTCTCTATATTTCTGCTGAATAATGCAGCACGTCTGAATGTGGCTTCACGACAGTGAATTATTAATATGGGTCTTTTCCCACAAGAGTTTAGCAGGATATTCCCCTATGGTAACACTATTCACATTAAGTCCTGGAAAAAATTGTTATAAAAATACGGTGGACTCAATCAACACTACTTTGTTGCCTGTTGCCATGGCGCATTTTGCCCTAAATAATTTATTGACCATTTCTTATTAATTATATGTGTTGATAAAAGGACGACTTATTTGCCGCCATTCAGTTATGCACCATGTTCTAGGTATTTATCTTTGTGAAGGTTCTATTTTGAAATTTGTGATGCACATAACTTTGTAGAAATATTGTTATCACACAATTGTAAACATTACGTCAATAAGGATTTTATGCGTTGTCGTCTGATTTAGTGTCAATATTTGTGTAAAATTTCGACAACATCAGTTGATGAGAGCTTTTTATAATTTGATGTACATATCAATGTATATGATACGATCGTTGTAATGTTTACGTGTTTGTAATTAAAACGCCGGCTAGCTTAAGTGACCCAATTTTATAAGTGTGTGCTTAATGTATCTTTGAGAGGAATTGGTGGCTGATTTCAACGTAACAATTGATTGGTATTTCGACTGATTTGTTTAGCATCTAGCATAAGAGCATAGGCATTCACGAAGTCAATATCAGGAGAGGAGATGCCTCTGCATAATAGTAAACACAGCCAGAAAATACTGCAGAATCGCAAACAGGTTGGCGCATAAAGGCACAGTGTCCAGACATCACAATCTACCTATCGCAGTTGTATCATCCTGCAACATCATACAAGACGAGTTTGAACTAATTTTCCATATTCCAACGTTGTTGAAACCAGGTCGGCTGTGGTATAATATTTTCTCTATGCCGGAAGGCAGATCTGATCATGATTTTTACTGTCAAATCGGCCCCTGAGTAGCCCACAAGCAGCCCCTGCAATGCCCATAGCAGTGGCAATAACAATGAGAACTATTGTAAGCATCACACCAGCGCCACCCTGCGAAAAACACATACCAACAATTAATAATGGAGTGTTTACAGCGGCCACTGAATTAACTGGACGCTTATATTTTTTGTACATGGTGGATTATGCTTGAGGTACTGCTCCTAGGAGGGTGATTTTATTTAGCCGATATGACTGCCCCTCCTTTTCCTTCTATCGGTTTTCCACGTGATGGATTCGCAGATAGTCAACGGAAAATGACAATGCAAGCATATAATTTCAATGACAAGGTCACATACAAGTCATTGTCAGTGATTCAGCACCTATTTTCTGCTTCTGGAACGGGGTCAACTGGGATGTTTAGTGCAACACCCGGGAGTTGCTCCGATGTATGTCTTTCAGCAAGCAGCTCATTGAGAAGGACGGTCACTACTTGTCGGCTTAGGGTGTGATGGGTCCTCTTAGAGGCTACTGTGTGTAGCTGGACTGTTCGCATATGAGCAATCTCATTTCCTCGAAGTCTATCGGCATGCCTTATCTTGAAAGAATATAAGTTATGAAAGGCCAATCGAGCTTTTCTTATGTAACTTAAGATAGGAGCTTGGGCAGGGAATAACAGCTAGGAACTAAATCACGAGAATGGGGAATATGTGACTGGCGAGTTTCTCGGCATATATCAGTTTCTGTTGAACTTGCAGTCTGGGCGTAGCATTGCTTCGCTCAACATACCCACTCCTCATCTGCGGCAGTGACACAATAGCGGATCCCCACGCCTCTGATGGCCCTATACTCGCTGTCAAAAATACGTACCTATTGGTATAACAGGTCTTGCCAAAAAAACCGACCCATTGCTTTACCTGTCTTCAAGAAATAACGACCCATTTGTATACCGAAATGCCAAAAAAACCGACCCAAATTGGCGGCACATCCCAAATAACCTCCACATTTTGATCGTAGATGAGCGACCAGCGTGCTGCGTCGCTGTTTGTCTTTAAATGAGCCGGTTATACTGGCTTGGCTAATTCCTTGTATCCGGCCTGGGAGGCGTGGACGGATGGTCGGGCGGACGGGTGGACGGGCTTAAGGGGGAAATTCCAGCCCGTCAAAATCGACGACTCACCCGTCCAATGGACGGGTGGACGGTTCTCTAGCTAAGACCCTGAGATATATATAGAGATAGATAGAGAGATATATATATATATATATATATATATATATATATATATATATATATATATATATATATATATATATATATATATATATATATATATCTATATATATATATATATATAGATATATAGATATCTCTAGATCTATCTCTCTCTCTATCTCTATATCTCTATCTATCTATCTCTATATCTCTATCTCTCTCTATCTATCTCTATATCTCTCTCTCTCTATCTCTCTCTATCTCTCTCTCTCTCTCTCTCTCTCTCTATCTCTCTCTCTCTCTCTCTCTCTCTATCTCTCTCTCTCTCTATATATATATACCGTTGTCATACCGCTCACTGGTGATAGGGATGCGGGATCGGGAACGCTTGCGAGGGGAGGGCTCTCATCGATTTCGTTGGTGGCTGGTTGGCCGAGGAACCCTGCTATGGCTCTTGCCACTTTTATTATTGATATCTATCAATAGCATTACACAATGGCAGCAAACCCACCCTGTGACGAAGATGAATTAATGACCTTCGTCTTGGTTTAAAAGGTCTATGTAAGAAGCGTCAATTCACAGGAGCATTTAAATCGCAGCGCTCTTCTAAATTCCGCAGAGAATCTAGCCACTGTTCTGATGTTTCTTGTCGCTATGGTGTCTCTAAGGAAAAGTCCCTTCAATTTGCCATGCCTTATTGATGACATCATTTATTCTCAAGAGAACAGCTTTGCTGCCATTCTTTCAATGTATAGTTGATTTCACAGGAGCTGCTTAGCACACGGACCCAGAATGACTGAAAGTCACACTCAATCTGATATGAAGTACGAGTGTATTATCATTGCGGCAACAATTCTGTCCATAACTGCCTACAGCAAAGCGGTCCAAGCTAATCCACCAAGTATTGTATTCCAAGAAGCAGACATAAGGGTTTTAGGCTTATGGAGAATAGCAGCGACACGAATGTGTCAAACAAAACATGAATGTGGAATGCAATGCGCGATGGAACCTGATTGCTGTCATATTGCCATCTATCCGGTAGGCCAAGGATTCTTGTCGGAACTTCTGCCCTCAACCCCATGTTTCCAAAGGAAAGCATTCCTTAACAGACAAGGTATGGTGGTAATAAAGCATTGTACTTATTTTTGGAGAAAATTTCTGACGTTGCCTTTCGAGCTGCGTTGCACAGAGAGGATATATTTCAGGTATACCATGCCATCACCCTGCATTAGGAGGCATCAATATCGCCACTCATATTAGAAATGACGATCGCCGTGCCTCTGATGGCCCTATTACCGAAATTAACATCTTTAGTGGCGGCATAATCGATGGGTAAGTTACAGCATTGGATACGATTTCTTTAATTCTAATTATCTAGTTAAAAATATTATTGATCATTTCTTCCCATTTGATGTGCAGAATTCAAGCAAAGTATGGGACTAAATGGGGTCATCTGCATGGAACTAAAAGCGGTAGAATGGCTCAGGTAAAACTTACTTCAGGAGAATATGTCACAGCAGTATCTGGGTCCGTTGAAAACACATCTGATGCATACAAAGGATATATATCGAATTTACGCTTCGTTACAAACAATGGACGGCATTTTGGGCCGTACGGTTTGTACTATCAAAGCTCCCAAGTCATTGAGGGACACCGTTTGCTCTACATCAGTAGTGCATCAGATTCCAGGTTTGTGTCTCTGTTAAGGCTCTATTTTGCTATTTGTAATGCACGTTAATTGGCAGAAATTTTATTCAGACAATGAGACATCATTATCAAGATCACTAGGTATCATTACTTGATTTATCATTTAGATTTGTGTAGAACAGATATGATATCAACTGGTTCGAACTTTCCTATAATTTCGAATGAGCATAGTATTGTATATTGTTTGATTGTTGGAATGCATGGATGTTTGTTATTGATAACCTCGCTTTCAAACCTAAATTGATAAGTGTGCGCTTAGTGTGTCATTGGTTTGCTTTATCGGTATTCAAAATATGGAACATTTATCAAATTTCACTCTATATTTATGGCTGATATTTTGAATAGCTAAGATGATGAATAAACATTCTGAAAATATTTCAAAAATGGTTAATTCTCTCAAATGTGAGCACGAGCTCATTCGCAAGGTCGTAGTAGACAATCTCATCGACAATGACCTCTACAGATTACTTAAAGATCCTCAATAAGTCACCAGAACCAAGATAAAAATATATAGCTTGCCAAAATCACTGCTAGTGCTCGGGATGTATGACGTCCTGGTGGAGATCACACACCGCGTCACGCCTGCAGAAATAAACGCCAGGGAAATAACCAATCCCACATAGGCTACAAAACCACAGCTCAGTTGTAATGCCATAACAGGCGAGCCAGAAATTTGTCAACAGAACCGAAATGTTTCTGTATGATAAAATGAATTTCAAGAGCACCGCCACCCAAGTTCACATGGATAACAGCGTCCGACTGGTGCTGCAACCACATTGAAGTCACAAATGAGCTGAAAAAACATTGAAGAGGCGGACAAAATTAAAAAGTGACAGGGCCAACCGTCTGGGTTTCTCCGATAGTCGCTTCCTTTACACAAAGCCGTGTAACGTTAGCGTCATGTGACCCTAATAATGGATGACTTGATTAATGATGTTAACGGCCCCGCATGATACACACAGCTGGATCTTAGCTCCGGATGTCGGCAATTAGGATTGGGCGAATCATTAAATCACTAAATATGCCTATGGCATCATTTTTCTTTGGTTTGTTTATTGAAACCGAATGAAGGATAAAAGGCGTTTACTCGGTTTTTGTGGTTCAATTTTCGAACAATCACACGAACATAACGTAAATTGAAATATAAAGTAGATTTTTTGGCACGCGCGGCCATTTTCCAAATTTTCGGCCCGGCATCTCGTGACGTCACTCGACGTACTCGTCACTGACAAGTCGCAGTTTTCAACGTAAACAATGGCGAATGTAGAAGTTTCGGAGAGCCCTGCCCTGAGTTGTACGATTTGGCGATTGAGTTTTGGGTGGAAGAGTCACAAATACTTGAGGATTCCAATCCAGAAAAATGCAGCTGGTATTGTGCCGTTCACATTCGAACCATATCTGTCCGAAAACAGCGCAAGCGAATCTGACAGTGACAGGACTGATTGGAACAAAAACATTGATTGGTGAGCCCCATTGGAATCGTTATCGCTGCACGTAACTATTCGATGTATTATTTCGAGCAACTCTTATCGATCTTACTCAATCAAGCACCTTTGACCTAGCACGTTTTATGTCAAATAATCATCGCCTCCAACAGCGTCCGGGCTGTTAAATACTTTTGTGTTCTCATATCCGCACTATGGAATGTGGCATCAGATCACCGAACCACCAGGGTCGAGTGCCCTGCCTAGTTTAATCCAGTGAACTTATGTACTCTGGCATGTATTTTATAGGTTTTGAAACCCTTATTTCAGGTGCCAATGTGGAGGCAGCTTAGACATGCCAGCGTCAGGGAAAGTGTCTGCCGACGAAAGGTGTGAGGAACAGGTGAAAGTGATGGCAAATGTACCACTGGGTCATTTTTACTGGAATGAATATGCCTTTTTCAATTCAGACTGAATTATCAATACACTTAACACATGGAAAAGTGTTTAAACTAGTGTAACATTATATATATATATATATATATATATATATATATATATATATATATATATATATATATATATATATATATATATATATATATATGCACATATATATATAAGTATATATATACAAATATATATATTTCTGTATATATATACATAACCATATATATATAGGTATATATATAAATATATATATATATATATATATATATATATATATATATATATATATATATATATATATATATATATATATATATATATATATATATATATATATATATATATATATATTTGTTAGTTGTTGATTATACAAATTATAATTTTCATATGAAAGTAAAATTTGAAACAATCCCTACCGTAAGTTGCATCATTCGGCACTTTCATCATTGTGTGACCTCCTCGCCCATTTTCATCAAAACGCACAGTTGCAATGATTGATCTGAAATCAGTTTTGAACCTTTCTATCAGTTTGAAACAGAATAAGTATCTGCTTTTCATATTTGATTCATCAGATGTGTTGTGTTAAGTGGGATTCAGCAGTAAGTTAACTTCAATCATAGCTAGAATGAATGGCACGGGGACAGATACTTCAGCTGCTTTATTCCGTTTTGTTTTTGTTAATGATTCCCCTACCAGATAAAACTTGTCCCATTAAACTAAACAACAATCGTACATTTGGAGGGTAACATATAACTAGATACAGACTTCTAAGCTAAGCAGACTTGAATTGATGAAAGATTTACTGGCTAAGCAGACCAGGATAACTGAAAGCATAGGTTGAGCGAACTGCATCAGAAGACAGTGGAAAGCCTCTGTGTAGGTCTGGGCATTGCTTGATAGCATGATGATACCCCTACACAATGTCTTATTGGTGATATTTTTATCCAATTCCATGGCACGACTCGTATCTAAGGACATAAAGAGCAATTTAACTATAGGATATTATTGTGCTTCAAGGAATCTTAGGAACTCTTGGTCTTTTTTGTATGAATTCTAAAATGATATATTGCATCACCTGGGTTAATCCACCTTTTGCATCTTTCTCGACCGGTCGACTGAACATTATATGTATATACCAAGCATCCAAATGGAAAATATTTAAGGATAACCAGAACAGGACCACAGTCATTCTCTTTTTCCTGGAGAGGCGAGTAAGAATCTGAAAATCCAAACAAAGTTGTTGTTTACAGAACAAAGTTACGGAAAAAAGTAAACGTGTAACTTAAATGTGCTTATTCAAGCAGCTATACTCGATTTTGGATGTTGCATTATTTTATTAGAGGATTAGCTTAGTTAAATTTATTTCGCTGATGATTTCAAATGGAGTGGATTTCTAAACATAAATTAATACACAACTTGTTTTCACTGCTTGGGTTCGTGGGGGCGTCATTAATCTAGCTGGATAAAACATTTTTATAGATTATACAGTCATGCAAATGACGTCACGAGAATTTAGTCAGCTGACCTCGATGATCTCTTTGTTTTGTCGAGTTACATGGATCAATTAAAGTTTTTGCTATTGATATCTTCACAAATTGGTGAAATATTAAATCGAAGTACGCTCATTCTATATATGATTCTTTATTATCGCCGAACACCACGTAATTCATTTATAGAAAAAAGCGGCAGGCTACTGTGGCTTATAGTATTCGAGGGAGATAACCCAACCAATGTTTTATTTACATTATTATAATCCAAATGGAACATGATCCGATCAGTCTGTTAGATTAATTGTAATTTACCTGCCATGTCTCCAAATTACAGAGTGCCCTCGCCTAACAAACATAAGTGGAATATTTGCTGTTTTCAAACGAAACTAATGTCATCTTCAATGATTGTGTCGTATATCTGAATATTGAAACCATATTGCGCTAACCAAACGGCAAACTTCTCCACGACAGATCAATAGATCTCTGCGAATTCGCAAAATAGGACGAGCCAAAACTGTTGGAGCCAAAACCGTTTTCAAAATGGACCGGTCAGCTGCAGCCAATCACACGCGTAGGCGGCATATCAGAGATACGGCTGCTCCCGAGAGGCTGGATCATCGGGTTACCTACCTTTCTATATATATAAGTTAGGGGAAACCGATCACGACCGAACGCGCTCGTTTAATGAATTGACTTGAGTGCTTGTCGGGATATCCACATAACTGTTTGAGTCTGGCCTTCCCGGTGGGAGCATTGTTGTCAAAAGACTCACAACCAGAAATTGCTCTACTGCAACTAAAGCTATGGTTTGGTGACCAAATCGATTTTACCTAACGTGCAAGCTCAATTTTTTTGTGTAGCTTGCCGCAGCAGACAAAGTGTGCGATGATTCTGTTTCATTTAAGTACACCATTTATAACAATTATGAGGGTGAGCTTTTGCAGTACAAAATGCTTTTTCGTCTGAATAAGGCTTTTCCGCTCACTGTTTCACGCTATAAGCATCACTGTGTATAAAGTTGAGGTATGTTCGTGAAATTCAATCTTAGGTTACTCGCTCACACGGTTACTCGCTTAAATACTCACTCCCTTGCTAAATCAATAGTTCACTCGTTAGCTCACTCTATGGCTCACTCACTCAATTACTCAATTACTTACTCACCCGCTTACTCATCGCACCGTTTGACAAACGTTATTTCACATCATACCGACCAGGAGACAAACGTATGATGCAACACTGGATTACAGTATTGCATAACGTGAGTGGCTCCGACAAAGGTCACTTACGCCCAATCGCGATGTAACATGCTGAGGAAGACTAATTTTTCGCGACTGTCTCTGGTCATCAAGAAACAACGCCTCAACCAAGGAAAAAGCCATATATAGCCCTGTGGACCGTTTAAACCACGCGATGCTCCTGACTAAAACATGCTAGATATTTGAAAGTCGCTCCTCAAAACGTTGATTTTCGGAAACACTTTTTGGAGCATAAGAAACATTTACTCTAATGAATCATGTTCGGGGTATTGGCGTCGATCAATAGCATATCTTGTAGCTATTTTTGTAATGAGGTTATTTTGTCGTTGCGTATATCGCGAAGCTATTCCACGATGTCCCTTCTAGCTCTCAAATAATAAAGTCTGACATATCGCAATACATAGATGAAGCCGATCGGTGCTCGGAAGCACGGCATCCCGATCCGAGCGCCCGTGGTTCACACAAACCGACGTCATTGCCAAGGATTATATTTGACCTTATTGACAGTAAGAATATCATGTAGTAATTTAACGTCAACGGCCTAAAACGTCCATCCGCATCCTTGACTATTGCTGCAGTAGACTGCAACAAATCGTCGCCAGCTGCTTCATCATCTGTCAACATGAACGGATATTCCAATCTGTCACGTTGGTGATGTAGTCTCGTCATATTGTGATCTGACGTGTGTGGTGTATGTGATAGCACTCACTCACTTCCGTTTCATACACTTACTTACTCTACTCACACACCCAAAAGCACACACTCACTCATTTGCCCTTTCTACAACCAACTCATCCACTCACTCGTACTCACACTACACGTACGCCACTTGAATTATCACTACGCCTTAATGATTTAATTTGTGAATTACGTCACGTTAGGTACGTCCTTCAGAACGTGGTTAAATCTGCTCATGGAATTGATAAATACTGAACATTACTATATCGACCCCAAGAAACACATTACATGGCTGTACTAGCTTTATTGTGTGTGAACGATGAAGGCAAATATGCTACGCCCTTTTAGCGATAATAGAGATAGGTAAGGTGGAGAAAACTGCAATAGGTAGGTATCATAATTGCCCTTATGTATAATATGCATGAACAACAAGGGTCACATTTCTAGTTATAAAAACGCATTATTTATTTACAGAAATTTGAAAGCTCAGATCCATAAAATACTTGCTCGTTTGTATCACAGTCTGTTTTCCACATGTGTCATTACTAATATTCATAGACGCTCCCCAATGATTCATTTTAGATCATGAGCAAACCAACAAATGAAGTGTATGATAACAGGCATCTATAGATATATCGACCCCTCAGTTTTCATAATACCACTCGTCTATCCATCATTTAGTCGGCAGATCCTTAAATCCAACTTCCATCCATAAGATCGTATCACAATAAACATATCAAACTAAACGAAGGAGAAGTCAGGTACAAAGTCTTTATAAAATGAATGCGCTACAACTGACTTGTACTGAGATGGCATTTAGTCATTGCATTTATTGTCTTATGCACAAGAGACAAACTGAATGATCAATCATCAAATATAAAAACAATCAGTAGATGGTGACAGACGAACATCAAAATCCGGCGGGAAAATAAATCGGTTTAGTAGCAATTAAGCAATTAATGTAAACAAAGCGTTAATGATGCCAGGCGTTGTCCACATGAAACGCTAGATGGGGCCATTAGTGGAATTCCAATTACTGTAATCCTTTGTTATAAAATAAACTATCGACTAACGATTTGATCCCCACAAGCCCTTATTTTAACAGAGAGATGTGTCTCTTATTTCCTCCAAACTTGGCCGATTCCCTACCGCGTTTAGTAATGGTATCCAACAATTCGAGTCCATTTGGTCATACCAGTTATGCCTTCGTTATTTCCATTTTTGACGGGATGTAAATTTTCACCCATATATGGCACACGAAACGGAAAATGGGCAGAGTTCGAGTGGTAACCCATAAAATGGTTGCGCATGCGTAGTTATTGGTCCGAGATCGCTATTCATTTGGATATATTTGCGAACAAAATTCAGAGGATGTTTCGATGCACTTTAATCGATTAATCATCTATGTTTTGGTGTTCCCAGTCACGTGAAAGGATTGTCAACCAGTCATTTTAGCAACTTCACAAAAATGCAAAATACAAATGGCGCCAAATCGCCTAAAAATGCGTTTCAAATTATCACTGTTTTATTATGAAGTGTCATGTTTAAAAACATTAAAACGTTAAGGTAATCACATACCTGGGATTCAATACTGTCGATGGAATAAGTGCCTAGCGGACTAAGTGACTTACTCAATGCAACCAAAGTGTGTATAGCTTCGCTAAGAGAGCTCACTAGAGGCTTCCGCCCGAGGAAATATTTGAAAACGCCTCCTGTTAGCCGAAACGCTATTGTCATTGCGTCTTGTCATAGCGTCTCTTAAAACCACGTGGAATGCTCTGTTTACTTTGGAGCTGCAGTCGCCTCGACCAATCAGGTGACTCGATATCAATAACAGCCGCCGAGCCTCGAGACGTTGATTCAACAGTCCCAATGTGCTTTTGTAGATCTAATGGTATCGTCGCCTGATGTCGGGGGTGTCTTTCGAGTAATTTTATAATCGTCCCGCAGCTCAGCGTAGCTATAAACTCTTCGCTCGAGACCATCACATCCCCCTGACATGCCAAAAATGTTTATGTCGACCCCAGGCCAGTTCCCTCGCTTCAGACATCTATAGACAATCTAAAACTACCATCCACAGTGCGGACATAAGATCGAGGATCTTAAACTGCGCGGACGCTGTTAGAGGCGAACTGTTTTCCATAATGTATCAAGTTGACTTTTTTTAGTAGAGTACTTGCTACTTAGCTATTCATAAACCTATTGTGCGACGTGTTCTGGCAGTAGCAAGACTCTGTGAAAAGACATTTTTCCCGCTCTCAACAATCGCAATGACGTCAGCCCAGTATTCCCATATGCTTTTGTATGTGTCACGGTAGAGCCACCTTACGATTGCAATGTATTACAATTAGGGAAGCGATCACCGCAGAGCCACTCGAAGTGAGCCCTCTTAGCGTAGCTATAAAAATCGTTGCTGCAACCAAATAAATACTTTATTGAGCTTCAGAAATATCCCCCTACTGTATAATGTTCTGGAAGGAAAACATAGATTTGAATGTGAACGATAATAGGGTAGGGCAGCGGAGGCGATCCATGGTACACCTTGTAGCTGTATCGGGATGCAGCTGCTTGGTGCTCGAATACCTAGCATCGAATACCGAGCATTCGTTGTCAAGCACAATCAGCATGTAACAGACTAAACCATCATGGCCTAATATTTTCCTGGCCAACGTCTAGACTTTGGACCTGTTGACAGTGCGATGATCATTCATGCAGTCATTGTGCTGCTTAATAATGTTCATCCGGCAGTGAGTCAATATGTTCAACCGAAATAAGCCATTGACCCGGAGATAGATCTCCCGTGCATCATCCATACCACCCATTAAACGGTACGCAGCTGTCGTATAGACCAGATGCTCAAAAGAGTGTAGGTGGTTTCAATAAGCACGTCACTCACTCATCTTGTCATATATTCCGTCAAAGGTATTGTACCCAAGCTAGTTGTAATAATATTACAATTCAATGTTCTTTAATGTGGTTTTTCGCTTTAAAACAATGAAATATCATAACTCAACTATACGTTTCAATTGTGTCTTGTCGTCACCGCAATTACAAGGGAACTAGGACCAATTAACCTGTTGTTAGTTATGAAATTTAATGAATCTGGTGATCAAAGTCGGTGATCAACGGTAAGGTTTATTTCGAATATCCGGCGTCATCGCGTCAATAGCCGTTTGATGTGCATGTGGCCCTGGTGTCAAAACCAACTGATGTGAATAAGGCCTGTGCTTCAGCTTATTTACCACTATGGACAAAAAATATGTTACTTGACACATGTCAGGACAGTCTCTACCTGAAATATCTTCCGCAAAACGGTAAAGCTAATGCTTAATTTTTGGTCGTCTGCATGAGCCAGACTTACTTTAAGAAACAAATTATATCTTATGATGGATTAACTTTAAAATAAAATTATATCATATTTTGACCATAGTTTCTCTTAAAAGAATCGACAGCATGGTATCCAGTGTCAATAGCAATATAACAGGATATGACCGGCTATAGTATCTACTCGCACTGCTGGGGGAAGGCACGTGTGTTCCAAACAATGTTATAATTTATAATGCCACAATGGCTTTACCAAGTATGACCGAATAAAAAGAAATTTTATCCGTTAAAATAAGGCCATGTCGGGATTAGATTGTTAGCTGATAGTTTCTAAAAAAGCAAGCAATTTTCTATCGCTATTTCTGATGAGCCGCTCGTGGCACCAATATTGGTCCATATGCTAGGAGTCAACAGCGTCCTTTGAACTACCGGAATCAGATCAGCAACGTCTAGTGGTCCGATCAAATTAATATAGCGATTAAAATTAAGCACTTCTAAAAGTAGGCCATGAAGCCAGCTCACTTTTAACAAGTGCTAAAGTGACGTCTTTGTCATCTCTGAATAATACATGTGTTTAATTACGCCTGGTCTCGTCTGATGGGTAGTAATTGTTTGCCGACCTCTTTTCTAACTACGGATGAACAATTGCTACTTGATATGTGTCGGAAGAATGTCGTCTTCTTCAAGACCTCAAATCCTATATCAGAAACTTTGCTGTCGTGCCAGGACGCTTTTTGTGCACCATTACTTCTTGTTCCGGTGCTTCCCCTGGAATGTTCGTCAGTCTGAATAAAAAAAGCCACAATGTGTACGTGTATGTGAACAAATAAATCAATACCATTCTGCAGTATTGGCATTCTATACTGGTGACAAGCAATCCATGCTTATAGAACCAACACTAACTGGGACTCTGTCAAACCAGAATATTTGAGTATCTAGGGTAGCCAATAATTATTGTCTGCAAAAAAAAATTCATTTTTAATTTCTTTCTAATCAGAAATATCTGCTATGATATAGATTAATGATCAATGATATTATGATAATACCATGTTGGCACTGTACAGATGTATGCTGTGGGAACGATTACTACCGTGCTGGTTTTAACAACAGCACGAGGACAACCCACGTCTGAGTGTAACGCCCAAAGAGAGACCTGTTTCGCTAGGCTAGCATCAAGGGAGAGGTCAGTCATCATTGACAAAGTAGAGAGCGCTGTGGAAGCTATTGTTTTACGGTTTGAGGAACTTGAGAGATCCGTGTCTGCTATTGCGCTAGAAATTCAGCGGGAACTGAGTGAGTTGAATGGAACATATAACTCCGTAGACGTATTTCTCTTTCACGCAGCCAAGCCATATCCTATCGTCTGTTATATCTTTATCCCTCACTGTAATGCTCATTAACTTCATTAATCGAATCAGAGCATTCAAGTGTCAGCGTGCTACTTTTGGTGCGTAGACTGCAGTTTTCCTGAGCAAATGGTCCCGTTCAACAACGGTTATATGTCCTGTCCGAGCCCATATTTCCGTTGGTATATCCCTGGCGCACGCGTAGACCAATCGATCGTGTTTTAAAATGACAACTTGGATATCGCTTGAATTATTGGTCCGGGAAATGTGGCGGCTGTGACCCCACCCTGGTTGCTGCCATGACCAGTTCCCAATTCCAGCGGTGATCACACCCTGATCCCCTCTGTAACTCCACTTCGACCCCTGTTGTGACCCTACCAACTTCCGCTCTCATCCCGACTTAATCCCCCCTAATAATCGTCCCTAATGCCTGTGGTGATCCCCGCCCGTGAACAGTTACTTTTCCAAGATGTGATCGTACCCTGATACGCCACTTCGATTCCTGTTATGACCTAATCTCACCCTACTGCAGTGCTTAAGGATAAAATTGTATGTCAGCATGCTTATGTCACCCCAAGTAGACAAACTTGTAATAGGCATTGCACCATAGCAGATTTCAGGTTAAAAGATTGCATGTGTGGACCAAGTTATAATCGACTAGGTACAGCCGTAACGGCAAATATACGATAAAAGTCTGCAAATGAATGAGAATGGGATTAATTTTTTTGCACCAAAGATGAACAGAGTTTGAACTTTATGAACACGACTAACTTATTATGCATTTCGTAGGTGATTATGCGTCACGATTTGAAACCATTGAGTCCCAGAACTCTAACATTCAGAAGGAGCAACGTGAGTTTATTGGTTTTTAACACTAGTTAAAGATCATGGGGGTTGTGGTTTTGTTTTTGAAGATATCGTAATGTAACAAGTTATCTTTGAGTACATGTGCGTAAATAACTATTCGAAAATTGCTTATCATGCAAGGCACTCGTTCAGTTATACCAATGTGGTTAATCTATTTTAAATATGGCTTCTATGGACTAAGTTACGTGAGTTTGTAAACTTAGTATCCGGTGAAATAGAGAACATTACTTTAAAACAATACATATCATTAACTGTATATTGTAGCAAATGTTCTTGTATTTAATTAACTAACTGCTCTTGCTTAAATTATAGAAACCCTTGTTAAACTTAATCTCTTCACATGGCAGGCTGTAGTTCACATGAGAAAATGTTCCGCCAGAACGGCAACCATCTGTACATGCTGGGATTAAGTCGGCTGTATTGGGCTCAAGCCAGAGAGCGTTGTTATCAATGTGGCTACAGTCTGGCGAGGATAGAGTCCTATGGAGAGCAGCAATATATCACGAAATGGCTCACGGATATTGACGCGGACGAGTTAGGTGAGGCTGCTTACAGTATAATCAATATTCTATCAACATCGTGGCTATGTTATATCACTGCTGTGATCGTCGGCTGATAGCATGAGCGACTGCTTTATTTTGCCAGCCAATCATGAGGGAGCTGGCATCTGGATAGATGGAACGGATCAAAGTCATGAAGGATGCTGGGTGTGGACCTATCCTAGCGTATCGTTATTCGCATCGGGGTTCACAGCCTGGCATTCCTCGCAGCCAGATAATTATCAAAGAAACGAGCATTGTAACTGTTTGTGGGTTGCTGACGAGTGGAAGTGGAATGATTATGTTTGCCACAATAAGCTCATATTTCTGTGTAAAAAAGTCATTGGTGCAGAAATAAGTGCTCTACCAAGTTTGGAAGAAATTAAGACAACAACCGTCTGTTAAAGATAAACAACACAAGTGTCATGCCATGTGTCAGTTACAGACTTGTCACCTCGCTTTCTGTGCGTATAAGTATTTTGTTCATCTGCTTATTGATTTATTGATTACGCTCAGGGAATACTTCAAAACTGGTTCGCCAGTGTTGGTTTTAAATTTGTTAACTGTTGTTCTGATTAGATGCATACAAAGCCAAATGAATTTAAATTCATTCACTGGTTTATGACTTGCCTGTCCAATGCTATGTACTTCTGCAAATAAACTCGTTAAGCAGCATTGAGGGTCTATGGGTTGATACACACCCCATCTAAGCTCGAGTGATGGTAATATGATGCAGGGAGGTGTATGCTGTTGTTTACATTCAGACAACCGATTACTCTGTTCAATATATATTTGTAGAACCCACACCCGTAGGCAATGACCATTGTTGTACACATGCATCAATTACACCTGATAGCATGTTTAAGTAGTAGTAGCTGACTGATACATTTAGTATGCAGACAAAGCTTTCATATATTTTCCCCAGAAGTGACAATACACCCATGTCTCGCTCAGACAAGGACATCACCAAGAAACAGCGTAATTGTAGCTGCTGTGGAAACTGAGGAAAGCGGCAGGAGAGTATTGAAATCGAGGTTACCTCGACCTCCGTATAACATCAAATGCCGTCTGCGTTAGCCACAGCGCATGTCGTTCACGAAACTCACGGAACACACACACTATTCCACCTATCGCAATAACTTGTACTAGTACATGGTTGTACAAGCAGTCCTTAAGTACAGATCTCGACATGACTCAGCACCCCTCCTACCAAGAGCAGCCGTCTGTATTGTGTCTGTTATGTTTGGCGTCATACAGCGACGACATGCACTACCGAGAGCCAGACTTTATTTATTTCCATATATGATATCACAATATGCTGAACACCCACTATTATATAGTCATTTAATGCAGCCCATTGACCACACAAATGAGTTGAAGGAGGTCTAAGTGAGAAAGAAATACCTTAGAAGCTACACATACTAAGTGGAGGCAAATATGAAATTATACAGACCAGCTTAGGAATGATGCAATCAGTGTCTAAGTTTTATGTCAATTGTTTTCAAGATGCCGCACTTTCAATGAAAGCGAGACAATGGGCAAAACATGGAAGAAGAAAGAGATGACTTACTCTTTATACCCTCAAGGCAATCCTATGTATTAGCAGCGACAATCTGCGGCAACTGTGATGTTGATGGACTGTCTGGGTTGACAGATATATGAACGCCTGGAATTTAGAGTCGGCCTAATCCCAGCATATACGAGTGATTGCTGTTGCTGCTATGAGCCTTAGTTGGGCGCTTGCTGCATTGCGATTTTGTATGCTTTGGATGATAGAAGAGAAAGTGCGCTAAAAACCCCACGCTACATACTACCCGATATGGGACTGTGTGCAGATGAGTCTCTGTACTGGTGGGACCCATTACAGCTGAGGTTATGTAAATGTGAGACCATGTGCAGGCAGGACTATGAGGAGGTGGGACTGTGAGCTGATGTGTGCGGGTCAGTCCGTGTGCAGGCCAGTAAATGTGTAGGTGCGACTAATTGCAGTTAAGTCAGTGCGCAGGTAAGGCACTGTAAATAGAAAGACAAATGTTTGTTTTCATAATAACTCGCAATCAGTCAACTCTCTGACTTGATCTTGCTTCATATATTGTGATAAAACGGTCTTAGGTCACATTAACGCAGTTATCGGTGTACCACCCCCCCCCCCCCCCCCGCCCACCATACACGCCGTACGACACCATCCATCTAGCTCCCCACAGCCGCCCCCACTGCCCCCTCCTCATAGATCAAGTCAGTATCCAGACACCCAATCGCACATTGAATGTCAGAATGCGCATTGCTATAATGGAGAAGTCTCTCTGAGAATATATATTTGAAAATATATTGTAGCATAGATCAGTTTTACTTCATTAACAATAGTTCACAATGCACCACGTAGTTGAACAAATAATTCGCAGAGAGTTCTTCATTGATGGAGATGATTGGTTTTGCTGCAGATATCGATGAATTTCTTTGAGGATGGATCAAAAACTATAGCATATCATACAAGGTTCCAAATCAATGCGGAGTAAACTAATAACTGGCCATATCCTCGTGACTTAAATCTTAATCAAATGGACGCGTCACTCATGAATATTTGTTTTCTCTCGCGACCCTGACGTTGATATGTCAGCTTGCAAACACGATCACCTGCACTTAATACAAATTTCAAAGATCACTATGATTTGACGCCGGTCTGTGTAATGGTGATATTTTAACCAACTCTTCATTGTCATTCTTCCTCTAGCGATCGATCTGAATATGCAATCGTTGGGTGTTTGTTTTGTCCTTGTTGGTCTAGGAAAGAGACGCTAAGAAAGTCTATCCGTATTGTTGGAAATACAACCCATAGTGCAATGAACGAGTCAAGTAATGCAAAGATGAGGCGTTGCACTGATGAGATGGTGAACTGATGAGGAAGTGTACTGATGAGGCTGTGTATTGTGAGGCAATGTACTGACGAGACAGTGTACTGACGAGGCTGTGTATTGATGAGACAATGTACTGATGGGGCTGTGTACTGACGAGGCTGTGTACTGATGAGGCAATGCACGGATGAGGTAATGTACTTATGATGCAATGTACTAGTGATGCAATGTACTGATAGCACAAAGTACTGATAGGATATATACTACTAGTGCAATAAGACTATTGAGAGTGAATGATTAGCTGATATTTATTGACAAAGTGAGCAGGGAGGTGCTGGATGGGTAGCAGCTGGGTGCTGTATGAGAATCGAAATGAATTGACTCGGATACCTAGTATGTACGCTACAGATGCTGTTACTTCCGATCCCAATGCGACACCTTTGTAAATTGCAGCGCATTGTGGGATGTCTGGGTGATCATCACAACAAAAAAGCTCATCTAAACCTCCCCTGTGATGTCCACTTTGACCTAGAAATGAGACCATGATCAAATATTTAATAACATTCTTTTCGAAGCGTTAACAATTATTCAGTGATGGGAAACCAATGATAGAGTGTGGCTCATTTCCATGTCGAGTGGCCTTGTACAGAAATGTATGTTCAATCATATATAATTGGGGGTGGGGGGGGGGGGTGGGTAGCAGTTTGTTATACCAAGGAACTGTTATTTTTTCTTCATCAAAACTCACTTGATATCTAAGTACAAAAGAAGATAATCGGTGGTTTGAAACCTTTAATTTGGGTAAAGTCGAGTCATTTGCGATCTTTGCTAATCACGTCTCGGAGGGCTCCATTCAATCTATACCTGCTCAAGCAGATATGTTCGCACATTAGCCTTTCAAATTCAGGAATTTGTGAGACAAGTGTAGCTTCATATTGGGCAATTAAAGTGGATTTTACAAATATTCAAAACAACGTTGACTTTTCTTCGTCTTTTGAGAACAAAAGCAAAATGTCACCCTAGGTGCCCCTAATGACAGGATTGTCACCGAATCAATCTCGGGCCGCATTTTCAATCATGCAGTGATCCGCGTTTCCATATCTCTTAACCGTTGCTCTACATCAGCCACTGTCCCCCAGCGTTGAACCCATTTGGTTCAATCTCAATGACTCAAAAATCGATCCTGAGCCTCGAGCACCAATGACACAACACACTCGAGCATGCACAGTAGATTCAATGCCTTTATCATTCAACACACATTCAACATAGAAAGCTCACCTCACCCTTCATATCAGCGCCCACCCCATCCCCCGCCCAAATTCACAAGCACCATTCCTCCTAAACATAACGAGTGACGCCGGGTTGGATGAGTGTCACTTGCCATCAGGGTCATAAGAAGCTTTAGGTTCCAAACTTTTAAGTATACAGATTGTAGTTATGACGCTAGTGTTCAATACCATGTATATCGTTGTCAAAAGACACCCAGGGCCCTGTTTATTATTGATCACAACCAGAAATCACTCTACTGCATTAACTGCATTTGATCCGCCCCCAAAACTACAATTTTGTGACCGAATCGATTTTCCAACGCGGTAATAAATTACTCAACTTGCGGAGCCGTGATATAATTGATTCCATGGCGCTCTCGAATTTATCAATGATAGCCAACCTCTCCCTTGACCGCTGCTCGACAGCATATTATTAGTCGCCCTCTCCTTTACTAACTGATGTGGACAAAACTATGTCAATTTGATTATTTTCTAACAGGCAGGTTGATTTAGCAAGAGCTTCACAATTATAGATGATCTGCCTTCCATCCCCATGCAGCAAGAAAGATATAGCTCCGATTAACGAGGACACAAGTTGTAAGGGTAAATTATAAAGGGAAGAACATGGGTGACTTGCCAGGCAGGAGAAAGAAGACCAGCTGAGGCCAAACGGGATAGAAACGACAATGTTCGGAAAAGTCAATTTATGAGAAAAAGCCGGACGAAAGAAAGGGGAATGGGGGAAAAGCACTCTTCAGGGAGGCAAATGCATAAATGAGGTCAAACTGGAGCTTGCAAGAGGAGAATAAAAGGGTGACAACAAAAGAGAGTGGGTGACCGTGAAGAAACAATGGAGCTAATTGCACAATGTAAGAAACCATTATTAAAAGAATAATGTTTAAGCATAAATCGACATTAATTGATGATCAATATCAAACCTTAAGTGCCACGTAGTTGCAACTAAATGTCGATACAGCTTATTCTGTATCCCTCCGCCTCATAGGAGTGGACCACAAACAATGAAAATTAAAGCCAAGTATAGAATAGCGAGATCGCAAAATCACTTTCAAATCGTTCACATCTGAACCACACACAAGAGGAAGGCTACACCCGATATCAGACCACCTTTATTGAATAACTTGCCGTACAGACACTCCCTCATGAAGCCATAAATCACCCCCTCCCCGAGTTAACCAACATTGCTCATCGTAGATAATTGAGTTAAGGGTGTACGGCTAGATGCGTATCGTTGGCCGCATTGGTCATTAACTGGATTATTTTACAATGTTTGACCATGAAATGAGTAGTGATCGGTGATGCAAACAAATCTTATTACACGGAATATAGACTACGCGTGTAATTGTGTACGCTCCCTTCTATATATTACCCCATCAATCAAGTGGGCAGTATATAGTGAATTTCAGCTCTCCAAGAAATTTGTTGAAGAACAAATAGATTTATGAATACCCATATCGATGAATTCATATAATTTGAATATGTCTGCGTGGTATAACATCACGGTATTGGCATCCATAGACATTCACAATTCGATCGATTGACATTCTATACCTCACTTCTGCACTCTGCAATAAATCATTGCCCGTAAGACACAATTGGCCCCCTTGTTGGATTTCATATCCTCTAGGCAATTCTGTTTTAAACATTCAACTTAAATTCATTTAATATATATGATCTAACAGATATGATGTCAGACTGCTCCCAAAACAACAAATGAGTTCTATAGCCCGCCATTTCCCAACCCATCTTAACAAACGATCTTCCTCACTCATAGGATATCTCCTTCTTTAAGAAGAAAAACCGGTAACTGCATCCATAGCTCCTCAAACAACGGCACTCAATGTCTGACGAACAAATGCGGAGCCAAGTCAAATCAGATGTGAAGTACCTGTTAACAGAGGCTCGAAGCCGATTATCATATCTTTTTCCAAGAAACAGAGATTAAGATTCAACTAAATAAAACAGGGACACAAATGTGTCAAACCAAACATGATTGTGGAACGCAATCCGCGATGGAGCCCGTACTATTGATCATGAAAAAAAAAAGACATTGATTGAATATAACACTGATGTAATTCACTGACATCTGTATAAGAAACCATCGCCATGATTTCAATCATTAATCACATTAAATCAACTATTCACAAGACGATGATAGACGAACATCCAAACTGATCTGCCGATATATCGACCTAGTACTAATTACCCCATGAATTTAAACATGGCACTATGCCAAGATTTACTGCAAGAAATCGTCGGCATCATTAGATTAAAATTAGGCGAAAAGAAATATTGATCAATGAAGGACGGGATGTGATAAAACAGTACTACATAACAAGCAATTGATTCATTGCTGGATCGTTCTCGTTTATCTTCTTCAGCAGTCAGCTGTCCTCATTATTTCGTCTAAACTCTGTAAAGTTGTATCTGTGTCACTAATAACCTTCTTACAGAGAAATATACTCTTATTGTGGCATTCATCATCATTCCATTTCCACTCATTCTCAACATACAAACAGTTACAATGTTCGGCATTTTGACCATTATCTGGCTGCCTAGTATGCCAAGCCGTAAACCCAGATGAGAATAAAGTCACGTCAGGATAGGTCCATACCCAGCACCCTTCATGACCCAGGTCCGTTCCATCTATCCAGATGCTAGCTTGACTGCCTTTGGGGTACGCTGGTACACAACAACAATTGACAGAAGTATAATTATCTACAATGGCAACAAAGACATTTTGTATGTCACACACAATAACAAATCCCACCGAATTCGCCTGCGTCAATATCCGTGAGCCATTTTTTCACATATTGCTGTTCCTCATAGGACTCTATTCTCGCCAGACTGTAGCCACATTGATAACAGCGCTCTCTTGCTTGGCTCCAGCTCAGCCGACGTAATCCCAGCATGTACCGTTGATTGCCGTTTTGGCGGATTATTTGCTCCAGTGAACTGCAGCCTGCCAAGTACCGTATTTTGGTCGTCAAAGGAAACAGAGATGTTGCCATGAGTAGATGATACATGCAACAATTGCCAACTAATCAAACCATAGATAATATATGTCATATATATTTTCTCTATTGATGAAAAATAAACAACAACTAACGGAAATCTATACTATTATGATACAATTATTCCGATATAATTAATCTCATTGGTATATTTGTCAATATACATCTCTATATGAATAATCTAATGATGAAAAAATGATTCCACGATGAGTTCTGTCCAAATTTATTGCATGTTGATTCATTCCATAACTTTTGCGTTACAAACAAAGCAACCGTTCAAATAATCATATCTTGTAAAAACATTACAATGAATATAAACCCATCGTCGCATTCTTACACACACATATATACATATATATACCAATAAACTCACGTTGCTCTCGCAGAATATCAGAGTTGAGGGACTCGATGGTTTGGAATCGTGACGCTAAATCACCTACGACAGTCATAATGGATGAATCATGCACGTTCATCAAACGCTCAGCTCCATTATCAGGTTTTCCCAAAACAATAATACTGTCAAAGCATCCCCACAGTAAATTATTTGCGCACTTATATAAACATCAAACTCACGTTGAGTATCTGAGTTCTGGGTCTCGATGGTCTCAAATCGTGATATAAAATCACCTAACATATTCACAATGCGTGAATCGATCGCGTTCAAAAAACGCTCATTTTCCTGCAGCCGTGATACAATTGATTGCACGGCGCTCTCGACGTTATCAATAATCGCCGACCTCTCCCTTGTAGCCTGCTTGTTAGCGCGTGTACAGTCTGACTCTTTATTATCAACTGATGTGAGTTGTGTAGAAGCGGATGCGGTAAAGACTATAACCGTGAAGAAGATAACCACGAAATCCATCTGGAGAGCATGCCAAAAACAAGGCAAACGGATTATACTGATTAAAAAAGATTGATATTTATCCTTACCTCATGACACAATTTTGATGAATGGTCCTAACCAAACCTTAAGTGCTGGTTTGCTCTCTTTGTTTCTTAGCGGTACTGCCGTCAAGACTGTTCCACTAAACAACGCTACATAAAATGTACCTCGCGAATATTTATTCAGTCTTGGGAGCCAACTATTAAAGCGCAGGAATTGACTCAGGACAACTTACAGCAAACACAAAAGAAATTGATGCCAGTGAACGGTTGTTGTGATATTGTTTACCCACCCTTTTATACATACACCTATCCTGAAATATTTACGTATCACTTAAAGCCGCTATCGTCAGGCCAAATGCAATTATTGATCTTTTTTAAAAAAATTAAGTGTCTTGCAAATAGATATAACGTACTTTGGGGGCTATAAGCATGATTGAAGAATGAGCCGGACTGTTTCAATGAGCATTGCGACAGGTCTAAACATTTGCTCCAAAGTGCCTCAACTATCTTTTTATCAAATCCACCCAAATGACAGCGTGAAGTGCGGTTCGTTGTTTACCGTTTCAGCGGAGGCATCCAATCTGGCATGTAATATCAAGAGCCAGGGCTGAATGACAGCAAGCCCCAACCGCAACTGTTTCTCTGCTATTATTTTTACACAATAAGGCCACAATATACAGAGCCAAAAAGGATCAAACGCACAAGATATTACGACCTGCCAAGAGACATGTGTTCTTATGCTGCGTGTTCCGCCGGTTTTATTTGTGGGGCGAAATAAGCTAATAGCCATTCAACATACCTTAGGGATAATATCCCATCAAGGTACTTAGACAATGAATGGTTAAGAATATTAAAACGATGTTCAATGTGAAATGGTTCAGGTGGCCCCTGCTTCGTGGATTGATGTTGACAGATTATTTCGAGCATACAGTGACTTTGAACCAGACAATGGCTATCTCTGAAAGCGTTTGCTTTAACCACTCTGAGCAGCAAGGTGGCTAACAACCTAGGTGTCAGAACAGTGTCTTCGTGCCATGCCGAATTATGCCTATTTCAGGCAACAATTATAACAGATATAACAAGAAGGTATTCTTATCCCAATCTAACATAAGCAAATAAGACCAACAAAACGGCCAAAAACATCGACGAAATTCTAGATGCCGATTTACTTTATTTATTGCTATTGCTGTCCGGAAAGCATTTCCGTCGGCCTGTTTGAGATTTGTTGGTGTTTTCTGGCTTCTTATAAGATATTGTCGAGACATTCGCTACGCTGATGAGGATGTGAGATATTTGTATAGTATGGATCGAGCAAACACAATACATGTCCCATCCTTGGCAAAGTGCCTTTATGAAGTAGCAGTTAATATCTTCACCAAAATAGTTCATATTACTAGAACTTGTCAATGAAAAGCATGACAAAGAAAACCGTCGTGTGTGATTGTTAATGATGATATTGTCAGGTCACGCACTCAGGCTGAGCAAATACCTGGCAATATGACACACCTTATAATAGAAAACAATATACCTAATGTTCCACGTCATTTGTCTTCAACAATGTGCAGCCAACAAAATGGGATAAACATAAACATAATTATATTGAAGTGCAATTAAGTGAAACCTGTAATTAAAGGTTACATGATAAGAGATATATCTTACTGCGAATATGATGGTCGAAACAGAGCCTTGCAGAGCAGTATCACCTGGATGTAGTACCCCCCCCCCCCACCCACTCACCTAAATACATGAATCCGCTCACCTGTGCACATTCTCAATATCCTAGTCAATACTGATATCATATGAGTAAATAATGTAACTGCACGGTAAGAGTATCGTGATTCTGAACAACTTGCCAATTCCTCCCCCAAATGTGTGACTATTTTTTGGAGACATTGAAGACGTAAGGCAAGAGATATTTTTTGTCATGCTGTTCACATTGGACGTCCGTCCCTGTGGAAAAGGTTTACAGTCAGTTATATGCAATTACACTGTCCCGATCATTTTTTCAAGAGATGACACGTTAGTGTCTGCATTATCCATTGAACGCTTTGACATTGTTTTAATATCCGTGTCGACGGGATCGAAAATCTAACACTGTAGCCATCTTTCTTCGGGCAATCGGTGGTCAAAATGTCATTGTTAAATAGCGAAATCACTTAAACAAATAAACCAAACTGATTGTGAGAAAAATAAACCTGATCTCTACCGATGAGTTGAACTGGCGATGAGCGGGTGAATAATTGCAGCCTTTTATGTGTCAGAAGAATACTGTCTATCGCAACACCTTAACTGCTCTATCCCGTCGCGCCACCTTAATTTGTGTGCACCATTACTTCCTGGTCTGGTGCTGGCCCTAGAATACACTTCATTCTGAATACAAAGCACCCAGTGCGTTTGTGTCAACAAATAAGTCAACACGACTCTGCATTATTGATCCGACTACTTGGCATTCTATGGATGGTTCCTTACTTGTGAATCTTCTTGTGTGGATCAACCAGGCATCAGTTGAGTATTTCATGCGCTAAGAACCAACATCCACTCTCACGCGGTCAATCAAGAAGATTGGAGTATAGAGGTTGTCCATTAAGTATTGTCTTCGAAACGAAATTCATTGTCAATTCATTTTTAATAAGAAATATATGTAATAATCAGAAATATCTGCAATAAATATCTATTGTTCATCAATGATATACTAATGATACCATATTGGTCCTGTACAGATGCATGCTGTGGGAGTGATTACTATTGTGCTGGTTCTAGCCACAGCACGAGGACAACTGACGTCTGAGTGCAACTCACCAACAGAGACCTCCTGTTCCGATCAGATGGCGTCCAGGGAGAGGTCGGTCATCATTGACAAAGTAGAGCGCGCCATGGAAGCTATTGTTTTACGGCTTGAGAAGCTTGAGAGATCCGTGTCTGCTATTGCGCCCGAAATTCAGCGGGAACTGAGTGAGTTGAATGGAGCATATAACTCCGTAGACTATTTCTCTTTCACGCAGCCAAGCCATATCCTGTCGTCTGTTATATCTTAACCCCTCACTGTAATGCGCTTATACTTCATAAATCGAATCAGAGCATTCAAGTGTCAGCGTGCTACTTTTGGTGCGTATGCTGCAGTTTTCTTGAGCAAATGGTCCGTCCAACAACGGTTATATGTCCTGTCCGAGCCCTTATTTCCGCTGGTATATCCCTGGCGCATGCGAAGATCAATCTGTCTTGTTTTAAAATGATAAGTTGGATATCGCTTGAATTATTGGTCCGGGAAATGTGGCGGCTGTGACCCCACCCTAGTTCCTGCCATGACCAGTTCCCAATTCCAGCAGTTATCACACCCTGATCCTCGCAGTAACTCCACTTCGACCCCTGTTGTTACCCACCAACCTCCGCTCTTAATCCCCCTGAAAATTGTCCTTAATCCCTGTGGTGATCATCGCCTGATCCCCGCCGTGAACAGTCACTATTCCAAGCTGTGATCGTACCCTGATACTTAACTTCGATTCCCGCAATGACTTAATCTCACCTTACTGCAGTGCTTAGGCATGAAATTATATGTCAGTATGTCACCCCAAAACGACAAATATGTATTGCACCGTAGCAGATTTCAGGTTAAAAAATGCATGTGTTATAATCGACTAGGTATAGCCGTTCTGGAGAAAAAGTTGGTATACTGAGAGAGAGCCTCGCAAACCACAGATTTCTGTCAATAATACAATATTAGTCTGCCAATAAAAGACTATGGGATTAATTTTGTTGCACCAATTATACCAAAGATGAACGGAAGTTGAACTTATATGAACGCGACTAATTCATTATGATTTGAAACCATTGAGTCCCAGAACTCACACATTCAAACGGAGCAGCGTGAGTTTATTGGTTTATAATACTAATTAAAGATCATGGGGGTTGTGGTTTTGTCTTTGAAGATACGTTATGTAACAAGTTATCTTCGAATACACTTGCATAAGTAACTATTCGGGAAAATTGAATTTTTTTTCATATTATTGGATTGGTTATCGTGCAATGCATTCGATTAGTTATACCAATGAGGTTAATTTGTTTTGAATATGGCTTCACTATGGAATATGCTACGTGAGTTTGTAAACATAGTTTCAGGTTAAATAAGATAACATAAACTACATATCATTCATTGTATATTGTAACAAATGGTCATGTGTTTAAATTGACGAAACCCTCGTTGAACTCGATCTCGTCACATGGCAGGCTGCAGTTTACCTGCGAAAGTGTTCCGCCAGAACGGCAACCATATGTACATGCTGGGATTAAGTCGGCTGAGTTGGGCTCAAGCCAGAGAGCGTTGTCATCAATGTGGCTACAGTCTGGCGAGGATAGATTCCTATGGAGAGCAGCAATATATCACGAAATGGCTCACAGATATTGACGCAAACGAGTTAGGTGAGGCTGCTTACAGTATAATTAATATTCTATCAACATCGTGGCTATGTTATATCACTGCTGGGATCGTCGTCTTATATCGTTAGCGACTACTTTATTTTGCCAGCCAATCATGAGGGAGCTGGCATCTGGATAGATGGAACGGACAGAAGTCATGAAGGTTGCTGGGTGTGGACCTATCCAAGCGTGTCGTTATTTGCATCGGGGTTCACAGCCTGGTATTCACGGCAGCCAGATAATGCTAACAATAACGAGCATTGTAACTCTCTGTGGATTGCTGCAGGTTGGGAGTGGAATGATTATGTTTGCCACAATAAGCTCATATTTCTGTGTAAAAAAGTCATTGGTGAAGAAATAAGAGCTCTACCAAGTTTGGAAGAAATTAAGACAACAACCGTCTGTTAAAGATAAACAACATAAGTGTCATGCCATGAGTCAGTTACAGACTTGTCACCTCGCTTTCTGTGCGTATAAGTATTTTGTTCATCTGCTTATTGATTTATTGATTACCCCCAGGGAATACTTCAAAACTGGTTTGCTAGTATGGGTTTTAAATTTGTAAACTATCGTTCTGATTAGATGCATACAAAGCCAAATGAATTGAAATTTATTCACTGGTTTATGACTTGCCTGTCCAATGCTATGTACTTTTACAAATAAACTCGTTAAGCAGCATTCAGAGTTTATGGGTTGATACACATGATGCAGGGAGGTGTATGCTGTTGTTTACATTCAGGCAATCGATAACTCTGTTTAATATATATTTGTAGAACCCACACCCGTAGGCAGTGAACATGCATCAATTACACCTGACAGCATGTTTAAGTAGTAGTAGCTGACTGATACATACAGCAAGCAGACAAAGCCTTCATATATTTTCACCAGAAGTGACAATACACCCATGTCTCGCTCAGACAAAGACATCACCAAGGAAATAGCGGTATTGTGTATGGGTGGAAACTGAGCAAAGCGGCAGGAGAGTATCGAAATCGAGGTTAGACCCCCGTAATACATCAAATGAAGTCTGCTTAGCAATAGCGCATGTCGTTCACGAAACTCACGGAACACACTCGCTATTCCACCTATCGCAATCACTTGTACTAGTACTTGGTGTACAAGCAGTCCTTATAAACAGATCTCAAAATGACCCAGTTCCCCTCCTACCAGCCGTCCGTATGTAGTCTGTTATGTTTGGCGTCATACAGCGACGCCATGCACTACCGAGAGCCAGACTTCATTTGTTTCCATATATCATATCACAATATGCTGAACAGCCACTAAAGGGTCATCCTATGCAACCCATTGACCACATCAATGAGTTGAAGGAGGCCAAAGTGAAAAACAAAATTACCTTAGGATCTACACATACTAAGTGGAGGCAAATAGGAAAATTATACAGACCAGCTTAGGAATGATGCAATCAGTGTCTAAGTGTTATGTCAATTGTTTTCATGATGCCGCACTTTCAATGTAAAGTGAGACAATGGGCAAAACATGGAAGAAGAAAGAGATGACATTCTCTTTATACCCTCAGGGCAATCCTATGTATTAGCAGCGACAATCTGCGGCAACTGTGGTGTTGATGAACTGTCTGGTTTGACAGATATATGAACGGAATTTAGAGTCGGTTCAATCCCAGCATGTACGAGTTATTGCTGTGGCAGTAGAACTTTTGCTCCGGTGAACTGCAGCCTGACAAGCTTAACAAGACGAGAATGCCTATTCATTTAGGATACTTGTCAAAATATATTCAATGAATTGTCTGATACAACATTGAAGTGATCTTGGAATTATTTCTTTGCTCAGGATTGAGGACATCGTAGAACAGAGGCGTGCGTGTGTAGATACGGCTTCTCTTGTGTATTTTACCCAATACTGTTCCAGCAACAGCGAGTCATTATATGTGTAAAGACGCATGAAGTCGATTCCATACCTTGACTTCGTAGCGTCGTAGCGAGACTGTGAACTCTATGGGATGGTGTTGGTTGTACAGCTGAGGTTATGTAAAGGTAAGACCATGAGGAGGTGGGACTGTGAACTAATGAGAATTTGTGCGGATCAGTCCGTGTGCAGGTGAGTAAATGTGTAGTTGCGATTAATTGCAGATAAGTCAGTGAGCATGTAAGACACTGTAAATAGAAAGACAAATTTTTGTTTTCTTCATAATAAGTCTCAATCAGTCGACCCTCTGACTTGATCTTCGTTCATATATTGTGATAAAACGGTCTGAGGCACATTAACGCAGTTATCGGTGTACCCCCCCCCTCTCCACCATACCCGCCGTACAACACCATCCATCCTGCTCACCACAGCCAGCCCCACTGCCCCCTCCTCCCTCCTCATAGATCAAGTCAGTATCCAAACACCTAATCGCACATTGATTGTCATAACGCTATAATGGAGAAATCTCTTTCAGAATATATTTTTGACAATATTTTGCAGCATAGATCAGTTTTACTTCATTAAAAATAGTTCACAATGCATCCGGAATGCACCGCGTAATTGAACATAAAATTCACCAAGAAACTTTATGAGTTGTTCAATGATGGAGGTGATTGGTTTTGGTGCAGATATCGATGAATTGCTTTGAAGATGGATCAATAACTATAGCATATCTTACTAGGTTTCAAATTAATGCGGAATAAACATTAACTGACTATATCATCATGACTTAAATCTTAATCAAATGGACCCGTTGCTCATGAATTTTGTTTTCTCTCGCGACCCTGACGTTGAAATGTCAGCTTGCAAACAAGACCAACTGCACTGAATACAAATTTCAAAAGATCAATATGATTTGACGCTTAGCTGTGTAATGGTGAATTGTTTTAACGAACTCTTCATTTTTATTCCTCTTTTTTCCATCGATCTGAATAAGTAATCGCTGGGTGCTTGTTTTGTTCTTCTCGGGTCTTGGAGAGAGACGGCAAAGGAAGTCGATCAGTATTGTTGAAAATATGAACCCATAATGCAAAGAACTGGGCCAAGTGATGAAAAGAAGAGGCGTTGCACTGATGAGGTAATGTAATGATGAGGCAGTGTACTGATGAGGCAGTGTACTGATGAGGCAGTGTACTGATGAGGCTGTGTATTGATAAGGCAATGTAATGATGAGGCAATGTAGTGATGAGGCAGTGTGCTGATGAGGCAGTGTACTGATGAGCCAGTGCACTGATGAGGCAGTGTACTGATGAGGCTGTGTATTGACGAGGCTGTGTACTGATGAGGCAGTGTACTGATGCGCAGTGAACTGATGAGTCAGTGAACTGATAAGAATGTGTATTGATGAGGAAGTGTACTTATGATGCAGTGTACTGATGAGGCAGTGTACTGATGAGGCTGTGTATTGATTAGACAATGTAATGATGAGGCAATAGCCCATGCACTTCCGAACTTGAAACTCATTCATCAAATTGTATATATCTTTAAGTTATCTCACAAACTGAGCTTAAAGTCCCAAAAACGCCCGCCAAAATGCATTACCACCCCGATATGTTTAATAATACTGGGTCGATTTTGAAAACTTTTCCATGAATTTGCAGGTAACATTTCGTTTGCCGCATATCAGCCTAATTTCGTGTAGTTTTCTCACGAATCGCAGGTAAAAGTTAGGAAAACAGCTAAAATTGGCAAGACATTTTCGATCGCTTATCAAATCGACAATATGCTTTCGACGGTCATACAACGTGGGTCAAATGTTATCATGGAGATTGTCAACCGAATTATAATTCTTTTGGGGAAGTCGCTGACGTCATTTCCGGTCACGAACGAATCAAACTTAAAATGCGACTGAAATCCGAAGTTATAGCGTCGTTAATCAATCCTGAATGGTCAAATTGTGAATTGAGTTACTCTCGAAGGAAGCCCATTCAATAATGACAAAATATTGTCTAATATAAATAACCGACAGTTTTCTCACAAAGTAAGTTTTAATTACAGTGGGTATCATTTCTGCTGGCTCTTCACTGGTTTGTTAACAACAGTCGACCTTTCGCGCTGCACAAAGATCGCCGCTGTTACTCTAATTTCAATGTTGTGCGCGCCAAGATCCTAGTTGCTCATGATTATTACCAGTCTGGTGTAGTTCGACTCCGTTGGCTCCTTTACTGTGGTCCCGGGGGGGGGGGGCACTTAAGTGTATAGAGGTAGTATATATGTGCCGCGCGACGGGGTATGTTTTTTGGGCCTCTCGACTTGTACGACGGGTTTTTGGGCCTCATTCTTGTACGACGGGGTATGTTTTTCAGGTTCAATGTGTACGACGGGTTATACATTCGCATAATACCTTGTACGACGGGGTATAATTTTTGGCCATTTTGACCTTGTACGACGGGTACGGGTTTTTGAGGTCCCGCGGTACACCCCTATCCAGAATAAGGCCAAGTGCCCCCCCCCCCCCCCACCGGGGTTGTGGTGGCACATGTCGCTATGTTAACAGGGTTACGTGCATAAGTGCTCTAGTTCAATTTCACACTTAATATCCGCAAGTCCCTCGAATGTGATAGGTCTGTTGGTGCAAAACAAGGGGGAGGGGATACAGATTGTTGTTCATGTTATGAAAGGTCGTTGTGTTTCGCGTCCATCTTCTGTTACCTTGTGTCGTGGTCATATTTTGAAGTAGTTTTTTAGGTTATAATTGTCAGCCAATAGCACGCTGGGAAAGCACTCAAGGGATTGTTGAAGCGATGTGGGTGACTTTAAGAGAGGTCGTCAACATCCTATTCAGCTACTGTCCCACGTGGACACAATGCAATGACAGTCAAGGTTATGTTAGCGCGCTACATGTTGTTTGGGATGACGGTCATGCACGTGGATTGATTGCTATTTATAGTTCTTACTCAACTGTCATGTCTACGCCAATTCTTCTTACCAGTTTATCCCAGTGTATTTTCTCACCCGTTTTTTTGGGCATTGCTTCTAATATTGCTGGGGTAAGATAGCTGGAAGTATCCACTTGACTTTTGGAAGCCGCGTGCTTTGAATATTTTTGGGACATCGGGCCTTCTCTCACTTAAGGTCGCTTTTGTGGTCATACATTCAGACTAGGTGGTCAAACCTACAGACTTTGCTCTTTTCTCTTTGGCCTTCCATCGCCTCAATAAGTATTGGAGTATCAATGTTTACAGCTACCAGGTGTGCCATGGATCGCCTACGCTGCCCTACCCTATTCTCGTTCACATTCAAATCTATGTTTTTTCTTATGGAACATGGTACAATAGAAGGGATGTTTCTGGTTCTCAACAAAGTATTTACAAAAACCTTTCTGACGATCAAACAGCTGGTAGTTGGATCAGTCAGCTATACCCCATATGCGTGTTATTGTCTGAGGTGTGGTTACTGTGTGAGCAGGAATGGTTGCGTAGTGATATATGATGTTGAATGGGAAGCTTCAGTGAGTGCGTTTGTGCCAATTACCAATGAATATCCGCTTGGCAGCACTTTTTATACATATATTCACCTAAGACATGCATTTCATTGCGGCAAAAAGTGTGCTCTATTGTGTGAGAAGAGTGAGTATTGATATCTTTAGAATAAAGCATGAAAAATATACCCCTCACCTCGTGGGCGTTTATTGCTACATTTCTCATGTAGCCGTGTGCGTTATGCAATAACATAACTCACATAGTGTCATACCGTTTGGCAAACGTATCGTGGTGGGTAAGATGTGCATAACGCTCTCAAGCGGTTTGATGAGTGAGCAAGCTAGTGATTGAGTGAGTGAGGGAGTTAGTGTGCGCATAAATAAGCAAGTGCTTACAAAAGTCAATAAGCAAGTAAATTAGGGAGTGATATCGCATGAGTAAACGAGGGACTAAACTGGGGAGGATGCGGGTGCCATTTTTGATTATGAATCATCATTTCATCAGTATTAGTTTAAGTGACCAGGCGCAGCTGATTTCACGTAATCATAACGCATCGATTGAAGTAGACTTTATTTATAACTTTGATACTATGTCAGTTCAGCCATTGAACTAGATATGGTACACCAACCTTCAGCCTCTTTATTCCCGTCCTGTTACATAGGTACAGTGCGGCATTTCCCACATCACTGCCTCGCCGCCATCCCTCATTACGTGGGCGTTAATTGCTACATTTCCCTTGTCGCCGTGTGCGTTATGCAATAATATAATTGTGACGGAAATAAAGTTGCTAAACTGGTTTTTACTGAGTGAGGTCAGGTTCATGAGAGTGAACTCTGCTCTGGTCGAGTAGCGGTCGGCTTTGCCGATGGTAAAACCGGTTTTGATGGTGTCAATACTCAGTGCTCTACGGTGCCTTTAGGGGTATGTTTTTATCCCGGGGGGGGGGGGCACTTTGCTTTATTCTGGATAGGGATGTGCCGCGGGACCTCGAAAACCCGTACCCGTCGTACAAGGTCAAAATGGCCAAAAGCATACCCCGTCGTACAAGGTATTATGCAAATGTATAACCCGTCGTACAGATTGAAGCTGAAAAACATACCCCGTCGTACAAGTATGAGGTCAAAAAACCCGTCGGACAAGTCGAGAGGCCGAAAAAGCATACCCCGTCGCGCGGCACATATATACTACCTCTATACACTTAAGTGCACCCCCCCCAGGGTTTTTATATATGTATGCTTGTTTGTAGGTACTATTATGTTGCTTTTATATGACATTTGTCTTTACGTACTATTGTTGAATATAATCATATAACTGTTGAATTCGCTATTTAACCTCTCGTGAAGCCTATTGTTCATCAATTAGCATTGGTGATTTTTGGCGGGTTATCCACATTCATTGACTCATTTGATGACTGATGTCCACGTGATGAAAAGAGCATGGCCTGTATAAAAGGGTTTAATCTCCGAGACGTCAGGAGTTCTGTCGTCAACGCTACGGAGAGTGAATAAAACTTTTTATGCCAGCTCGTGGTTAAGTTCTTCCGTACGTGACAATAACTGATATTGTATCATATCGTTTGGTAAACGTTTCGTTGTAAGTAAGATGTGCATGACGATTGTTAAGCAGTATGATGAGTAAGTGAACTAGTGAGTGAGTGAGTGAGTGAGCTAGTGATGGGTGAGTAAGGGAGTTAGTGTGTTCATAAATAAGCAAGTGCTTACGTAAGAGTCAATACACCCCCGTCATCAGGCGACGATACCATGAAATCAGCAAAAGCACATGGGACTGTTGAATCAGCGTCTCGGGGCTCGGCGTCTGTTAAAGATACGAGTCATCTGATGGGCCGAGGCGACCACGGCTACAAATAAGACAGAGAATTAAATGTGGTTTTAAGAGGCGCTATCACAAGACGCTATGACAAAACGCTTTGGGTCACAGGTGGCGTCTTCACATATTTCCTCGGGCGGAATGCTTGAGTGAGCGCTCTTAGCGAAGCTATAAATCTTTGTTGATAGTGTGACAACACGAACACCATTGCAAGCCTGCCAGAAGAATGCAGATAAATGGCATCACAACGGGTCGGACAACTTCATAGAATCATAGCGTTCGCTGGTCAGGAGGGGGCCAAGCAAGCATCTTACAACCTCGTTATGATCTTATATATATCAAGTATATTAGGTCACATGGTACGTGGAAAGGTAAGGTAAGGTAAAATTAGGGTTTACCGGCACTGATGCGTTACATGGTGCCTACAGGCGAAGGGGAAGATCAGGATACATGACAGAGTACAATGGAATATAAAAGAAACAAACCCTTTATTATTTCATTAATTAAATAGCCATATGGTGCATATTAAGGTGTGGGAAGGTAAGAATAAATAGGTACAAAACACTTATTGCTTTATTGCTTCATATGTATATAATTATCAAAGTACCCCAATAAATCTAACGATCTTAGATGGATCAAACCTTTCAAACAGTTCGAAAAGACTTAGAACATGAAATAGGCGATTTTCGATAAGAAATAGATGGGGACTTTCGATGAGAATGCGCTTGACATTGTATGAGCTTTGGCAGGCAATGCATTTAGGTATGGGTTCACAAATATTGTGTTGTATAGGTGTGACCTATACGAGCACGGGCACAATAACCCCCTCTCTCCTCAGCTGTGTGGCCACTCCCCAAGTAGAGGCTGAATTTCACAAAGTTTGATGGAGATTCTTCCCATCCTGGTTGAGCACTTTTCGAGTTGCTCGTTCTGCTCTCTCATTGTGAGGTATCCCAAAAAGCCTCGGACCCCACATAAACACAATATCCTTACCACGATCAACTAACTTTGAATAAAATGCGCATAAAAAATTCAATTAAACGCATCACAGATAATATTACCTGTGACTGATTCCAATGCAGACAAAGGATCTGAGAAGATGACAACATTTGCTCACGAGATTTGGCAATAAGTGCATGAGCTATTTGGAGATACTTTAGCTCAGCGTGAAAAATGGATGAATATGGGGAGAAAACACATAAGGAGCACAGTTGAACCCATCACAGCCGTGGTCCCACTCTGTCTCCCTCTTTCGAACCGCCTGTGTATATGGCAGTGCAGTCTTAATATTTATCTTTGATATCACAGAAACCATTGAGAAAAACAGATGGCTAAGCAATGCCCTTCCAATTGGCGGACAGCGATGTATCCATAATTGGAGTCACATTTTGCCATGGGGGAATTTTTGTCACTGTCTCCTCAGTCACTATATCAAATTTGGCGCATGACTCATCTGTGTCATCATAGTACGCAAACAGAACGAAAAGAATGGCATTCAGTCTGCACTCGAAGGAATTAGTGTTTTTGGGGTGGAGAGGAATTAGTGCTGGATTTTGATTTTAAGGCATATTGAATGGCAAATTGCTCCCTTCGAAATTTTAAGTGGAGCATCATTAGCTTCGACGCAGATACATAATCGAAATTAAAGTCGCATAATACAGCTATGTGAATAATATCAATAACAATATCGATCATAACATATTTGAGGGCGATATGAAGTATAATATATTGAACCATTGTGATGTAAATGGCACATGTGCAATTTCAAGTGCCTGTTCTGTACGTTTCGCGACGACGGCAGTTCCTTGTCCGAATGACCTAACCAACAGAGTTAATGTCTAGTTATGAAGAGTTGTTGCGTTACTGGACAGTCATAAGTTAAACAGGAAGCCTGTGCTAGTTCTGTGGTTGGTTAGTGATAAGTGAGTGAGTATAGGGTTTAATGGCAAACCAACACTTACGTGTTATATTGTGGCTCGAAGGGTGGGATAAATATGAAGAGATAAGGTGGATCTGATTGAGGGAAAACACGTTGATGATGATAAAATGCAAATGATTATTCACCATCCGATTGACTGGACCAGGTCATTCCAGCCTCTCATCTAGGTGAAATCCGGCCCTAAGTGGCATATTGCAGATATGGCCGTCAAAAGGACCGCTCGACTCAACCACCTAGATCCTATTGTCCACCGACACGAATCGCAACCCACGACCAACAGGTCGCCACCTATTAGTCGCCTCTTACAATATGCAGGAGGATACAGTGGACCTATTCTACTCCAGCACCCACAGGGGAGCGGTTGGTTAGTGAACCCCGACCATGGGTTATTTCCGCCGTCAACAAGCATGAACATATGGAGGCATGAACATATGGAAATTAGATTAACCAATATTATATATAAGGACAATAGTTGTTCAAAGACAGATTTTTGACCTTGCGGTATGTTGTATTCTATTCCTTCGGTGGCTAAAGTAATCTATCAAGGCCACATGCATTTCAATATGAATAGCGACCTTAGCATTTCCTTTTAGCGAAGTTCCAAGCTAAATGACGCTTGTTAATGGATCGGATCCAACAAAACCCTGATGTGGGATGGAATGACAGCAGATAATTAGTCATAAAAAAGCAGGTGGTATCTGGAAGCAACATGACTGATTAAGTCAATGATGTGTTACAGGGTCATAAAAATTTCACTCCCCATGGTTTTGGTAGAGCCTTGCACGACACCAACCTACCACAAGATTGGGTAGGCCATGCAGATCGATGGTCGTGGATCCAACATGGGGAAGATCGATTTCAGCGATTGATTGATCATAAAATAACTCGACCTGGAAGTTTGGTGGCCAGAGGAAAACGACCAGCTAAAGGTACAGCAGCTAACTCGTGGATGAGATGGGAAAACTAGAAAACTACCCAGTGCATTTGTGGGCGTGCGAGCTTTGTCAAAAGCTGCCAAGTTGAAACCATCCTCAGTAATATCATGGTTATCACAACACTATGTATACACACTACATAAGCCTATATGACAGAAATTTCGTAGACGTCGAGTGGTGCTAGGCGGTATCGACCATCAATGGCAGGCTGATCTAGTCGATGTGATATGATACTGAAGCAAGGCCAAAAACCACAACGCTTGCAGACGGACAAAGGCACAGAATTTGTCAATCGCAAATTTCAGACATGGTTGAAAGCCATCCCGATCATTTTTTCACAACACACAATGTGGAAATCAAAGTATAGTAGAAGCTTTAATCGCATATTGAAAATCAAAATGTGGCGCTTGTTATAATACTATTCTGGCTCATACGTTCTTAAAAAGCCTCCCCCTTTTATTATCAGCACGAGAGCCCGGGTTACACCACACCACGCTTTGGGAGGGGTGTAACCCTGATTGTAGCAATCCTTACAGCAGGGCGAGTCCACTCTTCCATGTGGACTCGTCCTGTCACGCGGGGATTGTTTTAGCCTGGCCTATTATGTGGACCCTTTATAAGGACCACATATGGGCAAGGTACAGGGAGATCATCTAGTCAGAGAAACGATTTGGACCGCGAGATTCCAGGGAGCTTCATTGTTGAAATCTGAATAAACCAAATAAGCATATCAACTCCAGGACTCGCGTTAATTTCCTCTGATTAGTCCCCACTCCAGCAACTACAGGCAGTGAGTAACAGTACTATAACGCACTTGAAAACGCACACCCCTGTCCTCAAGCGACACCTGGTTGAGCCGTTGTGTCTCCACTGTATCCTTGGTCAAGGAGACGTAAGCTTTGGCTACAAGGTGTTGGCTCGTCGGGTGAAGGCGCTATCTCCCTCTTGTATGGCGTAAATATACCTGGAAACAAATGAACTTACGGCAGCGATCATTGTGTCTTGTTTATGAATGTTCAATGTGAGCATGTAAGTTTGAGTGAGTATGTAACTTATGTGTAATATTATAACACGCTACTTTACCAAACACAACATATTGGATTATCTATCTATGCTAAAGCAATTAGTCCGCTGATACAATCAGAACTACCTTCGAAGTATTAAACGTACCCCCGAATGGGTAAAACTTACCAATGAAGAAGAGACTTGGTTGACGCTTTACGGCGAGTCTGAATATGCTAAACCACCTAAATTCAGCCTTGGGGAAAGAGTCCGCATCAGTAAGGAACGGGACAAGTTTAAAAAGGGGTATTTACCCAATTGGAGTGAAAAAATGTGCACAAAACATAAGGTTCACTCTGGTAAACCCAATGTATATACTCTCATAGATGATACCCAATCTGTATTGGCGGGTACGTTTTACGAAGCGGAAATTCAACGAGTTGCTGATAAAACCGTGTATCCTGTGGAGAAGGTGTTGAAAGAAAGAAGGCGTAAAGACGGCAAGCAATACTTTGTCAAGTGGTGGGGTATCCAAGCAGTTTCAACAGTTGGGTCGATCGACTGGGAGTCTATAGAAACTGATTTTGCAGTCGATTCATCATCATACCATGAAAAGCCAGCGTGACAATCACACCGAACGGGTGTGGACAGTCTTTGGTCAATCCATACCCAAAGTAGAAATCGTGTTCTTTGCACAAATGGGGAATCTAGAGTGCACTTTTGTTACGATCAGTAGTGATAGACGTGCCCCTTCACACCTCGTTTTTGACATCGAACACTGGACGACGTGGATTGCGTAATATATGTTTCGCTGACGATCGCATGCGGATTCGGTGCGGTATTTTGATGACCTAATTCTATTTTTGGAAAGTGATTTCACCATCTGTTCCGTTATTTTCCGCCCTTGAAATCTTTGCGACCTTGGTGACCTCATGAAGGGGCGCTATTTTGGATGAGGTCATTTTTGGGAGTTTTATTGAGAAGGAGTTTGTAAATGGGTATTAAAAGTCAATTAGCGGTAATGGTGTTGAAAGAGAAGTGAAGGATAGTGTTAATGTTAGTGGAGTATTCACCATCTGTTCAGATATGAAGACGGTGTTTACGAGGTGATTTGTTGCTATTAACTTCCTTTATCCCATGACATGTGGTGATATATTGAATTGGTGACCTTAGGAGGGTAACGCGATGTACGGTATTCGAGTGAGTTCATTTGGGGCTATGTCCTTAGGAAGGTTGTTGACTTTCGACCTGCTGTGATGAATGGGCGGTATTTGGGTGAGGTCATTTTCGATAGTTTTATTGAGGAGATTGTAAATGGCTATTAAAAGTCAATTTTCGTTAGATATGTTGGTCGATTGAAGTTTTCACGTGAATGAATCTTACTAGCATATGAGTCTTACATAGGAGGGAAAAAATGACAGATGTCTTTAAGTGTGTTGTAACTCTCATTGAGAATATAATGACAGATGGATTAAAAGTTGACCATTGGATATTTCTCAAAATGGGGGTGGAGTTATGGGTTACAAATAGCGGATGGTAACTTAACTTCCGAATAGTTTTCATCTGGAATATTTCCCGAATAACAAGCATGGAGCACATTTACGCCAATCATTTTGTTTCAACGAACCCATCAAAATCAAAATTTACTAATTCCGACTATTCTGGTTTAGTGGAACAAACAATGACAAATCCTGATTTGGAGGAACATTTTGGCCTTTATAAAATAGTGTTTTATAAACTTTTCAACTACACCAAGTGGGTGAAAGTTATAACAAAGGGCGGGTCCCTCGTAACGGCGTATCCCGTACTGTGAGTATTTGCTTAAAGCACGCTATATCATAGTATAGATTCGTTGACTTTTTTTTGTATCTGTTGTAAGTCTATATTTCTTTGTTTGCAGGGAACCCAAACATCTTTTACAAAACAGTGAGTACCGCAAATGTTTAAGATTCTCTGGAATTTTATTTTATTCTTAGAGATTAAAACAAAAATAATTTGTTTTTGTTTGTAGGATGAAGATAGAAGAAATTAGTTAGAATTAAATATTTTTTAAAATTTAAATAAATATAAATATATAAATGTTATACTGGTGTTTGTGTTATTAATCGGACTTGATGAATCTGTGGTATAATTACACAAGCTGGTAATATGATTTACCGATCGTTGAATTCACGATGCGCATCTATCTTAATTAAATAACGACTCATGTCAAACGATTTGATAAATTAGTCATTGTGAGTTGCCCCCCTGTCAGTCGATTTCGCATTCACCTCAGATATTGTGGTGACATCATTCTATTTTTGGAAAGTGATTTCATCATCTGCTCGAATATTTTTCGTCCTTGAAATCTTTGCGACCTTGGTTTTGCCACCTCATGGAGGGGCGCTATTTTGGATGAGGTCATTCTATTTTTGGAAAGTGATTTCACAATTTTCGTCGGATATGTCATCATAGTTTGCTGAGCTAAGCTAAATGATGGGATAGAGGGTGTATATAAAACGGGAGAGTGTCTCAGTCCTGCGTTCAGTTATAACCATGGCTGAGAAGAGACAGCTAGAAGCTTTCAACGATGTGTGCAAACGCAGTAGACCGATGAGCGATGTGGATTTGTTAAAAGCCGTGGAACAAATCGAGATGGAAAGCAGTAAGTATGATTTTATTTTCTATATCTGAATTATAGAATTACCAGGTATACGTCATTTATTTGGAAGGCTACAAACTGTTTACAACTATAATTTATCTGAAGATGTGCCCAACCTCAACCAGAATATATTTGAGGAATGTGATTCAGCCTTTAAAATCAACGGGAGTTATGGATTCTTATTACGTCACAAAGAAACAGATGAATTGCGGTACTTTCACTCGTCGGTCAACAACCATCGAATGCTACCAACCCCTCTAGTCGTACGGAATGCCGATGATTTTAAGAGGGCCATGCGTGAAATAACACAAAGAGACATTTTAACCTACGCCCAGAACCAACGACCGGATTCGAAATGGAGTGTAGAGGAAGTGACTAATTTGACCATCTTTGTGAACCCAATCGAAGATCACGTGATCGGCTACCCACCACCCGTTATGCCGGAACACCTGAAAACAAACAGAGCCATCAACTTGTTAGAGCGAAGTCAACAAACGGGTAAACCGTATCAAGACCGATTGTGCTTTTTCAGGGCCCTGGCTTTACATAGAGGAGTGAAGATCACGAGTCTAGAGAATGCAGCAAAAACATTGTTAAAGACTGCTTACCCAAAACAAAAGAAAAAAACATTTGCAGGTGTACCCCTTGAAGACGTCGAAAGACTAGCAAAACAATTCAAAGTGAATATCACTGTGTATACGCTAGACGAGAATCAAGTAAGTGTGTCTTGTAGTGATTAAACAGAAGTAACAACATAAACGATGTAATCATTTGATATCGAAATGGAAATATGAGATGTGATCGATTTGTTATATGTGTTTCAGGTAGCTACTTTGGTCAAGCGAACGCGCACAAAATTCGCCGCGACCTTGAAATTGAACCTGTACGAAAATCACTTTAGTTACATCAAAAACTTTGACCTTTATAGCAAATCATATATTTGTGGTACCTGTCAGAAGCTGTGGAAAAGTGAGAAAAAACTACATCGCCACGAAAACATATGTACTGTGGAAACGAAATACAAGTACCCAGGCGGTGTTTTTCATCTACCACCCACTATCTTTGAAGCGTTACGGGACGAAGGAATGGAAATAGAAGACGGTATTTACCCTTACAGAGCCACCTATGATTTTGAAAGTTATTTTGGAGAAGACAACCTACCCGTCAATTCACCCAAAGTCACCTGGGACCAAAAACACGTACCGTTATCAGTGAGTGTATGCAGAAATGTACCTGATTATACAGAACCAAAATGCTTTGTAACGGAAGGAAACGCACAAACATTGATTGACAGGATGATGATGTATATAGAGGAGATATCAAACGCTGCCTATCTACTGATGCTTGCTCAATACGAAGCTGCCCTAACCCAGTTACAAGAGAAAATCAATGAAGCGTATCAACTGGACCCGGTCGTCAAGGGAGAACATCCATTGCAGAAATTACAGAAAAAATTCGACAACTATTTACATGTATTACCGTTAGTCGGATTCAACTCATCGAATTATGACCTCAACCTTGTGAAAATACCGTTGACAACTTACCTGCAAGAACATTCATCGATCAAGTATACCATCAAACGAAATAACTCATTCATGTGCATTGAAACGGACCATGTACGGTTTTTGGATATCACCAACTTTATTGCACCTGGATATACATACGACAAATACCTACGAGCCTTTCAATGCGAACAGAAAAAGGGATATTTCCCGTATGAATGGGTGACACTCGATCGTTTGAAAAATACAGAATTACCACCCCATGCAGCTTTTTACAGTGCGTTAAAACAAGAAAACATTACAGCAGACCAATACGCTGAATGTAAAGATGCATGGGAAGCAGGTCATATGCAGACTTTTAAAGACTTTTTGATATATTACAACAATTTAGATGTCGAACCGTTTCTGGAAGCCATAGAGAAACAGAGTCGTTTTTACAGTGAGAGAGGTATAGATATGTTGAAGGATGGAATATCAGTGCCCGGATTAACCATGCAATATTTATTTCAAGACTTGGAAGATTATTTTACCTTACCTGACGAAAAGAACAACGACATCTATTGGTTGATTAAAAATGGAATAGTGGGCGGACCCTCAATCATCTTTCATCGTTACCACGAAAAAGGAAAAACTTACATCAGGCGTGAACAGAACGGAAATGAAGCGAAGTTGTGTGAAGGAATCGTAGGTTATGATGCCAATGCGCTTTATCTATGGGCATTGTCTCAACCCATGCCAGCCAACTTTCCGACCCGACGTCACGCGCCTGAGTTTAAACCAATTCAGACCCGAAAACGTGGTGTAGCGGATGAATGGTTGGCTTGGATAGCACACAGCTCACAAAATCAAATACAACATCGTCTAAACAGAGGGGAAAAACGAATTGGCGCCCGGCGATTACCGTTAGACGTTTGGTGCAAAGAAACGCAAACAGTATATCAGTTTCACGGATGTGTATGGCATGGCTGTCCGTGTCTGAAATTGACCCATAGCCCCATCAGTGGAAAACTAATGAGTGATTTATATACCGAAACAGAAAGAAATACCCAGTATTTGAGAGGATTAGGTTATGATGTCGTAGCTGTGTGGGAATGTGAATGGACGAAAAAACGAAAAACAGTCCCTCAGATCAAAGCGTTCACGTACAGTCGACCGCAACCACTAAGAACCGGTTTGACGGAAAAACAGCTCATAGCCAATATACGTGACGGAACCTTTTTTGGAATGGCTGAAATAGATATACACGTACCAGAAACCCTTAAAGAGTATTTTAGTGAAATGACCCCTATATTCAAAAACACTGAACTGACCCGAGATGAAATTGGACCTTTTATGCGAGACTATGCCGAACAACGGGACATTATGAAAGTAAGTACACAAGGTGACAAGGGGCGTGGGATCATAATGTATTTTGTTGCGATCACTATGATGTCATAACGATTTTCATTATTTATTTTCAAATAGACGGAATGGCGGACGTTGATAGGGAGCTACAAAGGTGTGAAAATATTGCTTGCTAGCCCACTACTAAAATGGTACTTGGAACATGGCCTGGTGATCACAAAGATATACCAAACACTGGAGTATGAACCCACAGCCTGTTTCAAACGATTTGCCGAGACCGTATCAGAAGCCAGGTATGTACGAATATATATATGATATACTCTTATAGTTATATGTGATATACTCTTTCAAGCGTTGAATTTTATTTTTGATAATGTTCTTGTTTGTGTGTAGACGTGGGGGTGATGTCGGCCCGAGTCAGACCGTTATAGCCGAAACTTTTAAGCTACTTGGAAATTCGGCCTATGGTAAATATACTAAAATGTATTATTGTAAAATATATTGATTTAATTGTTACTTAAAATTTATTTCAAATTTATGATTTAAAAAAATTTTAAAAAAATACCCGTCAAGTGCTGTTGATTTATACTAATTTGTCTATGTTTGTAGGTAAATGCGTCACGGACAAAACTAAACACCGTGATGTCAAATACGCCGACTACTGAGAGGGTCAGAAATTGATCAACGACAAAAGATTCAGAGCCTTGAACGAATTAACCCCCAACCTGTTTGAATTCGACATGGCCAAAACCACCATTGATCTCGACTTACCCCAACAAATAGGCTATTTTGTTTATCAATACGCCAAATTAAGGATGCTGGAATTTTACTATGATTTTATTGATAAGTATGTCGCGAGATGTGATTTTGCCTATGTACAGATGGACACTGACAGTAGTTATATCGCTCTAACAGATGTCATCAAATCCAACATGAAAGAACAATTTTACAGAGAATACCCTCAGTGGGTGCCAGCTGTAGCGTGTGATGATCACAACAAAGACTTTATACAGTGTAAAACGAACGGAACCCCGTGGGTACCTCAACCGTGCTGTGTGACCCGCCAAAAATATGATAAACGTACCCCGGGGTTATTTAAAGAGGAGTGGAGTGGAGATGGTTTTATCGGACTGTGCAGTAAAAACTATTACTGTTATGGAACTACCGATAGCCTCGTGTAAAGGACTCAATAAGCGTCAAAACCACCTGAACAAGGAGAAATATATGAATGTGCTGAGAGAACAAAAATCAGGTCGTGGTGTGAACCGTGGCTTTCGCATTAACAATAACACAATGTATTCGTATACGCAAATTAGAGATGGATTAAGTTATTTTTACCCCAAGAGAATTGTGAATGCAGACGGCGTAAGCACTAAACCTTTAGATGTGTGATACATTAATATGCTATTTAAGAAATTGATATGTGTTATTATGTAATAAATTGAAGTGAAGGTGTTATGTAATCGATGGATGTGCGCTCTGTAAGAAATTGATGTTTTAAAGGCTGTGAGAGAAACTAAGAATAAAAACGTCGTACATTTTCAACACGCGTTGTTTATTTGCCTTGAATTAAACATGTCACCAGCTTATTGTTGGTTGAATAATCGTCGGTAAATACAGCCAGCAATTGGTTCAAACTTATTCCACGACATCGTCTCTTTAAATAATACAAACAATAAAGTCCACAAGTATTGGAATTAAAGTCTTGTAATGGCTTTGTATTATAAGTCCAGTTCACACAATGCTTGGTCAAGAACTTCACAAATACGTTATGAATAGGAGGTAGTCCGTAAGAATCAAAATATTCGCCTCGTTCATTATGATCAATGAAAATAGCAATCCAGTGTTTGCCTTTTTTGGAAGCTGGATCCGTATTACAAACGAAACCGCTGGGGTAGTTGACATGGCGGGGTAATTTATTCCGCGCAAACACTCCGCGCACAGTAGCTCGAGTGAAAGCGTCTTTTTGTAAGAGCTCGTGTAATTGCCTGGTATCCATTGTTAGGCAGCGTAATCAAACAGAACGTTACGGTCAATTTGAATCATATTTTCAAATTCGGCATACACAATGACATTAATGGTACGTTCTAGGGCCGTACCAAAACGCATTTCCATAGCTCCTTGAGATGCAGAAAACACTTTGGTTTCTATGCGTCTTATGGGGTATTTGGCTGGGCTTCGTTCTAAAGCCTTAATGTGAGCTAGTTGCACGGTGGGGTTCAACTTTATTTTGCGTACGAATACGGTCACGGATTGCAGAACTATTTTAGGGGCAAATCCATCTGCAGGATTGGCCATAAGGGCAAAGCTGTCACCGCTGCGTACTAATCGCAACTTCAAATCTACGCCGTTTAATAAATAGCGTTCTTGACTAAATAAATCTAAATGTAATTTGCCCATAATATCCACAATGCGACTCTCTTGAGCTCGTTCCTTTCTAGCTATCATCCCCTTGTTGTTAGTACCACCCACGGCGTCCATGTGTTTTGGGGTGTCTTTGTACCATAAACTAGCTGTTAACTGAGAGTTTTTGGCTTCCGAACCATAGCTCAATAGCGTTTCCATATAAGCGCGATACGAGTATGTGTTTGTCGAGGAGGACACAAGTTTTTCGTTGAGAGAGACATCGACTTGGGAAAAGAGTGAGTGTAACCAGAGGTTAACGGGTGCTACAGCACTGTCAGCCTCCAAAACCTCCCCATCCTTTTTCACCACTTTGGCATTCACTTGTAAATACGTGTCGTTCAGATCGATATAATCATCACCCGACCCACTGATGTAGAATTCGACTGGACCCGAACCTAAAGCAGCTACCGGATGGAATTCAATCCACGATCCATGATCGACACTGCTTTGAGTTGGGGGAATCGAAAATAGGTCTAATTCACTTTTGACACAGGGACAAGATTGGGGGTGTACCAGTGCCATGATCTAACCGAAAATATCTTTTAGCAACCTCCGAGTTGTTCCACGACGACCGCGTGAACTACTGTTCCTACCTCGTGCAAGTCGTTTTATAGAGAATGGTGGTCGGCGACGCGGTTGTTTGGGTGGAACTATTTGATCGAACACTTCCTCTCCGGTTTGTAACAATCGTTTCTTAGCCGACTGTTTCAGAGACTTCCTTCCCAACAAATCTCCAACCACCCTCACTCCTGTTTTCAAGGCGTGTTTTTTAACGACAGGTAAAACTTTTCGAACCAGCGGTAACACCATTTTAGCCAGACCACCAACCACATTACCAAGGCCGTGTCCGCGTTGACTCCTGGCACCCTCCACCCGCTTGGTTCAGGTAATACGGGGTGTAAATATCAGCCATGGTTTTCAAAATATAGCTTTCTTGATTTTACGGAAATGTAACGTCACTGTCACTTTACCAGATTCGAATGGAATGGGTCGACCCGTGTCATCTCTTATATCGATTTCTATAGTAGAAAAAGTCTTGGTGGCTATCGGGTAATAAAATATCTTTTTATACGTGGAGTTGATCAACTGCCCGCGACGATCGTGATCGATTGGAATAATACGCAGAAGGGGGACCACAGTGTCTCCTACCACCTGAGCTTTGATGAGATTACAATAGATATAGAGTCCGTACAAGCCTCGATCAGGGTCAACAATGTGCTGACCGACTTGACTGTTCTCAAAAATCCCCATTTCAAAACCGAGTCTTTGACGCAACCCCTCGTCCATGTAAACTACAACTGACTCATTGTCTAGGGTCATAGTTGCTGTCTGTCGTGTTCGATTGTAGGTGAGACGCACTCGCTCCTCATTTTGCTCCTTTAACTTGGCTGCAAAAGCTTCTATCAACGATCCGGTCGTATAAAAACCAGGGGTAATGTGAAAATATTTGGGACGGGCCTCTGCAAATTCACTCACAATGTCATATCGCTCACTGCAACAGATATCCGGGGGGAGATTGAGCGCACCAGCCACACGATCCATGACGACCAACCCCTCGTCCTCAGTAACATTGTACCACGTGTAAGGGTACTGAATTTCCGCTAATCCCACTTCCCAAGCCCCTTCCAACTGTACAGCTTTGGGGAGTCGAGTTAAGTAACGTGTCAACGTGTTGTTGGGGTGATAATTCATTGAACTGTTGGAAGGTAGGGTCAGAAAGAAACTCATGATGGTGATGCCATGAGACTCAAATTAAGTTCTTCTTGGTTTCACGGAAATGTAAAGTCACCATCACATGTCCGTCTTCGAATGCCACGGACTGACCCGTGTCGTCTCTTATATCAATTTCTATGGTACAAAAGGTTTTGGTGCCCACAGGGTAATAAAATATCTGTTCGTATGTCTGGGTCACCATTTTGTGCACCCGGTCGTAGTCCACAGGAACTGTGCGTAGCAAGGGAGCCATCGTGTCACCGACCACTTGTGATTCAATTATACTACAATAAACGTACAGTGCGTACAACCCTCGAAATACATTAGGCTTGTAATCAGTTTGAGAATCGTAGAGCGAACGACATTCCTCACACCTCAATATTTGACGAAGACCTTCGGCCATGACAACTTGAAGTTTGGGATCAGTTATTTTTACATTCACGGTCTGTGAGTGGGAATTGAATTGAAATCGAACCACGCCTCTGAGATGCGATTTGCGGATTTGCATATTGATCCTGTCTATCAATTGTTCAGCACTGTAGGAACCGGGGGTCAGGCGAACGACCAAGGACTCGACCAAAGGATCCCCTTCCAAGTGTCTGTCTATCGTATGGTATCCAGCTCGCTCATCCACTATGACAAAACCGACATTGTCCCCGATGTTGTACCAGGAAACAGGGTACTGAATTTCTGCTAATCCCACCTCCCAATTACCTTTTAATTGTATGGGTTTAGGCAATTGAGTAAAGTAACGTGTCAGCGTGTTGTTGGGGTGATAATTCATTGAACTGTTGGAAGGCAGGGTCAGAAAGAAACTCATGACGTCGCTTTATGTTTCAAAGTGGGGTTGGGAAGAATGTACCCTAAGCTACTGCTTAACAGAGCTGTCCACAAATTACTATCTCCTTTACCCGCTGTTAGATTGTAGATGCTGACGATGATTACGGTATATAAAATGAGGATTTGTGTGAAAAACACGATTTTGGCTTTCGGAATTTCCCGACCAAATATGGTCCACACCTGATCATTTCTCTGATCTTCCATCCTAATGACGCTTCTGTTCCAAATCTCAGTTTTTATACAGCTCCACACCACTGACCCAACTATTAAAACTGGCAGGGTAGCTAAACCACTTGACAAAGTATTGTTTTTGTCCTTTCCGTTTACGTTCTTTGATAAATTTTTCAACCCTATACCATGCTTTGTCATTCACTTTCTGTAATTCTTCCGCGTAAAATGTTCCCTCTAACACTTCGTCATTATCATCCTTTATCGTATACACATTAGGGGAGCCTAAGTGAACGTTCTCCACCCGAAACAACTCCTCGCTCCAATTGGAAGTGTAACCCTTTTTAAATTTACCCCGTGCTTGACTGATGCGGACACGATCCCCGATATCATACCGTGGTCGTTTAACCTCATCAGAGCGTTCCCCGTATAATGTCATCCACGTGTCTTCTTGATTACGCACCGAGACTGATATCGGGGGGCGCTTAATGCTGCGGTGATAACTGACGTTGTATCCTTTCACCAGCGAAGCCAGAACCGGTAGATAAACACTGGTGTTGTGTTTGGTAAAATAACGCCACATTTTAGTTTTTAACGTACGATTAAACCGCTCGACTATGATAGCTTTGGTTTCTTCGTTGTGGGTGGTAAAAAAGCAAATCCCCTGCTGCTTAAGAAATGTCTGAAATTTACGGTTGATAAATTCTCCACCCTTATCAGTCTGTAAACACAGGGGCTTCCGCCCTTGTTTTAATATACTCTCAAAGGCTCGAATCAAACTGTCACCCGTTTTATTTTTTCGTGGTATCACCCACGCATATTTCGAGAATACATCGATACAGGTCAAGAGAAATTTCATGTCTTGGTTCTGTTTGGCTAAGCAAGCTATGTCCACTAAATCGGCTTGCCATTGATGGTCAATTCCCCCGACTATGACGCGTCGTCTTCAAAATCGACGACGGATCGGTTTATGTAATGTATAGGCATCTTGCTCGCCCAACCATTGTCTGACTGCCTTTGTTTTGAGTTTCGTAGCTCTAACCAATGGCTGCACCCCTCCATACGCGGCCGGTGCCTCAGGGTCGAAATACACACTTAACTTCTCCATGACATCCAATTTTGTGTTACAGGCTCCTCCTCACCAGGTCTTTTATCTATTTGCATCGCCCCCTGTCGGATATAGTTCCATCGATCGGGGTGACCTACTAAATCTTGAGGAATATTGGAGTCTCGCAACGCTTCAGCAAATCTTTTCCAACCCTCTGGTTCAAAGTGTTTACGCCGTCTCAACACATCGTTAACCAAATCCGCCACGTTAGTCCCACTAACGGCTTGTCCTTTAATCGTTAATTCCCCTCGTTCATTCCAACCCACGTCTGGGTTTTTTCGAAGGCGTTCTAATAGCAAACGCCCTTTTTTGAAAATTTATCAGGGATGGTTTCTACAACTTCCGCAATAGACACATCTTCTTGTTTGGGGTGTGTGGGGCGGGGTATTAGCTAAGGCTGTGTGAGGTGTCGGGGTTCTGTGCTGGCGGTAATACTCGCGGTGTTTTGTTAAAATTTGGTTATAAGATTCTACTTTAGCCTCCTCCGATAAATCACTACGATTCAGGACATCCCTCATCTCCGCATCCAAGTTGGATAACACGTCGACAGTGGGAGCTTGATCGTAACGCCCACTTGACAGTACCCGGGGATCAACCAACATCATTTTCTTAGCCATAATTTTAGCCCAATAGTTTGCCTAACAACGGACCAGCGATACCTAAAATAGGTCCTAATAACGCCGGGAGAAAACCACCGGTTTGTAATACTCTTTTCTTTTTTTTGACGTTAGTTTTAGGTGAGATCAAAGCGCGCAGACCTTGTTTGTATCGGGCTAATTTACGCTTCTGAACTGAAGTCAAGGATACGTTTCCTTTTAAAACATTGAGTGCACATTCACATAGACAATTTATCAATTCTTTGTCAGCCGTGTGAATCAAAGCCCTATTGACAGGGGGTTTGGCTTTAGCCATCACTTGTAATGTATCAGCGTGTTTTCTGAGATGCTCTGCCATGATCTATGTCTAACGATAAGATAGGCGGTCGTCTGATGATCGACGGTATTTATTTCTGTAGGTATACAACTTGATTGGGTCGTAGTATGTCAGTTCGTAGCCGTAAGTGATCTGGTGTTGCCTGTTTCAAATCGATAAACAAATAACCGTGAGGTTGCGAAGTAGCATCCGAAAAGGCTTCTTGTACATACTTGATGTTTCGCGGGTACATTTGTTTGGCTAAATGCATGATTTGTGAAGCATCCCGAGGGTTCTTAAATACCACTAAATAATGAGCGTTCAAGCTAATTGTTCGATGTTCTTTATTCTTTCCGAATAAATTTTGTACTTAATACAACACGCTAAGATTGCCATGGTGACTCCCTTTGGTGAATAGGCGAGTGACGCGTTCGTCAGTTTCTTCCATCAAATCATCGATGATCAACAAGGTTCTTTGTTGAGGATCTGTCTCAAAATTCAATCCCTCTACAAATTCCACGTGAGGTAGTTGAGTGTACATGGTTTGCCACTCTCTGAAACACCACACGATTCGGTCGGGTGGTGGCTCAATGTGACCACCTTTGATTAACTCACTCACAAAGTAAGTTTTTCCACAGCCGCTCGGACCAGCTATCACGCAACTAAAGGGGTGTTTTAAGGCTTGATCCATTCTTATACTGAGTTATCATTCACAGTTCCCCACTCTTTTTATAGATAGGATAGGTAAATAGTGTCGTGATAAGTAGAACTCAAAAAGAAATTCAATTAAAGTATATCATCACTTTTTATTCAATCACCAATCATATATATTCATGCGTCTAATAATTTTATTATATTTACAGTCATAAGGTTCCCCCATTAAGACTTTTTTAGACCAGTGTTCGGTGGTCACACAAAAACCTAACATGGTACGTCGATACTCTCTAGAGAGCCAAAGACACAGTTCAGTCGAATTGTGTTGCTCACACAACAAGCGCCAAAATAAAGTGACGTGATGTTCGTCCACCTTATCCAAGGCTCTTCCAACGCAATGTGAATACATCTTTTGTTGGTTCTCGGCTTGACATACGCCCGTTCCACACACGAGGCATGGTTCTTGAGCTATGTCAGATAACAATGGCTTCATCAAACCACTGTAAAGGCTAATTATCATATCCCACCCATCAGGCGACGTTCCTTGGTCATCCATCTTTTGTGGGCGTGCTGATAGGTCTTGGTAAGCTTTTATGAGCAGCCACCAATTGAAATTATCAAAGCACATGGTCACGCTTTCACGGGTAATTTCAATATAGGGGACTGGGGCTTTCACTCGACCAATTACATCGTCACAAATGGTTTCTTCCGTATCAACGTCCGATTGGCCAGCTTCCACGTCAATCAACGATATGGTGAGTGATGTAAGAGCCGTCCCGCTTCTGAGAAAGGCATTTGAGGGTAATTTTATTTGATGTCCGCTCCATCGATTGCGAATGTGTAAATCATTGGGGTCTGGGTTACTACACCACTGGGTGATTTGAAAACGACCACTACGACGACTGGTATACAACGGTCCGTCAATGTAATCACACTCCTCGCTGTTCTCCTCAGCCATCCTGAATGAAACAAAAATCTGTTCGTGTTCGCTTATTTATCCCCTGATCGAGGTGATGTAAGGGATTTTTCATGATCACGTGACGAATTAATTTAGCTGATGTCAGCAGTTGTTCGTGATCACGTGACGAATTAATTTAGCTGATGTCAGCGGTTTTTCATGATCACATGACGAATTAATTTCAGATCCGGTAAATCACGCACACACACATACACGCACACCGGGGTTGTGAGGTTCTTCGAATGTGGAAGTTTAGCTTTCCGATTACGTCACAACCTTCCTCTGCTTTGTTGTGCCTGTTGTTTTTCTTATTTTTGATTGTGAATGTAGAGCTTATAATTACAGTGATATTTCAAGTGTTGGGTCAAAAGCGCCTTGGTAACAAACCCACATTGACACAGAGGACATCGCCTTAACCTCAGGGGTCTGTGTTTACCCTGAGCAGGTGTCTTGGGTCTATATGGTTGTTGGGTCTCAGCAACTCTCTGACATTCGTCACATTCTACACAAGTTTCCATGTCGTCGCTTTAAAGATTTAACCTTTACTGACAGTGAACTTGTTGTTAAACAATATTTATAAGCAGATATTTATAATTACTTTAATCCACCTCATCTTCAGACACGAACGCAGTTAACTGACGATCCATTAAACACTCTCTAGCTTCGATCGCTTTACTAAGAGCCGTATCAAAATCGTAACCATACTCTATCAAGCGCTGTTGATTTATACTAATTTGTCTATAGATCTTATTGTCTCTCAGTTCTCGAGTTAGTTGTGCATGCATCTGTTACTTGTCTTTTAAAACAGACCACCTGCTATACGCATCCGTCATGCTGATGTTACTCTCTGACTATCTTAGCCATAAATGACCACCCACTCTTTATAACATACATTCCAAATAATAACTAAAAGAAACAAACACAGTCCTGTATTTTCACTCATTTATTACACAATCTGTCAATTACACGTATTTCAA
>CM067358.1:32633130-32661425 GCA_034190875.2 Urechis unicinctus
ATTGATGATTTTTATGAATAACTTCAACAGATTCATGTTGGCGTTTATGAATAGGGGATATTCATGTCATCGTAATATCGACTCACGTGCGCTCATGTCATCGTGATATCGACTTACGTGTGCTAGAGTCATATTCAGAGTATTAAAAGCATCCGTTTTATAAGTGGGCATGCAGTGGGGAGCGATACGAGAAACAGATCACCATTTTATATCTACTCACTTTATGAAATATTGCTGCAACGTATATAGAATCTGGCAAGTAAACACTCAAATATGCAGAACTGTGTTTGCCTTGATCCCTAAGAGTTGACAATATTCAACTATTTTTCCTTATTCTCTGCGCCACTGTCAAAAGATTCAATATTAAGCCTTTATATTCGACTGCATATCAGGGCTTATGGGCGACCAATTCAGCGCCAAAACGAACTAGGCAGTTTTCCGTCTTGTCTACAAACCGCTTCTTTTAATGTACACTTCAAGACATGTGTTATGTTTAATTGTTCACCCAAAATGTAAAGGGATATCACAACATACGTATGGTTGTAAATATTTGTCAGTATGATCGCAAAACAAGTTTACATAAATCACTGATGATTAATGTTTCATTCAACAACGGATCCAATGCAGTACCAATGTGTGACATTACCGATCATGGAACAGTGCATTAACATTTGTGCTTGTGATAATTCGCTGTGCACCGTGATAACATGTCCTTGCATTGATTGTTTTTGTGTGGGTGTGAGCGTGCAGGTTGCGTTACTTGAGCCTCTAGCCATTACGTTGATGCACAATGTCAGGGGTTTGTTAACAATTCGACGTGTGCACAAACTTGCTATGGTGACACATAATACAAGGAGGCAAGAGACAACATGGAGGCCTTAATGTATTGGTTGCGGGCTACCATGTAAAGCATTGTAGTTCAATCGCGTTGAACATCTTAACAGAGATCGTGGTTGAGAGAAGTGACACATACATAGTGTATCGTCAGGGACTGGTACACTTCATGTACATCCGTCAGGATGTTGCTCTACGTCTAACTATACTTTTCCCATAATGATTCCGAATAGATTGAAGCTCGACTAAATAGGAAGCGTATCATAGATTCATGATTATCATCATGTTCGAGATCAAAACTTCTATAAAATGAATAACAATTTCGGGCTTACATCATGGCTAATATTATAAGAAGAGTAAACATAATAACACAAGATGTAGCAATCATGGTAACATCGCACCCTCCTGCCGTCATTTTGTGGCCGCGGGCTGTTAAAGAGACCTATTTAATCAGAATACAAAACATTTAAAGGCAAATCTACTGCATTAGCGTGCAATATACCCCAAGTCTATCGAATTGATCTCGCTAGTCGTGCTAAAATATATATATATATATAGAGATATATATATATATATATATATATATATATATATATATATATAGATATAGATATATATATATATATATATATATATATAGAGAGATATATATCTATAGAGATCTATATATATATATCTATATATATATATATATATATCTATATATATATCTCTCTCTATATATATATATATATAGAGATATCTCTATCTATATATATATATATATCTATCTCTCTCTATATATCTATATATCTCTATCTATATATATCTATATATATCTCTATATATATATATATATATATATATATAGATGGGATATCAGGGTATATCGTGGAGTTACGCACTGGTGAGCCAGCCCGATTGATAGCTGCGAACTGCTGTAAATCCGTTCAGCACAGGGCGTTGATCATGGTTTGAATATACTTATATCTATATATATATATATATATATATATATATATATATATATATATATATATATATATATATATATATATATATATATATATAATATATATATATATATATATATATATATATATATATATATATATATATATATATATATATATATATATATATATATATATATATATATATATATATATATATATACATATATATATATATATATATATATATATATATATATATATGTACATTTATACCGTCATCGAATATGTGCTGTGTTCCACGAGGAATGCAAAGCAAGCAACAGAATATTATTCCAACAGCACAGTGCGCCACGTTTCAAGTTTGCGTTATGTTTTTACTAACGTGGAATAAAGACGACAGGGTCCACACATTGACTATATGGCAGTGATGATGGCTTGAGGCACTCAATTGCTTAAGGCGTAGAATCACTTAAGTATTAACTCTCAGCTTCACCTAAATTGTCAGTTAATTAAAAAAATCTCTCAGTGCGCTTGACTAATCGTTAATTCCGGCGAAAGTGATGTGAAATATGTTGTCGCTCTATTGCTATGAATATCAGATTAGCTCTCATGATTTTTGCGGAACAATACTTCTGAAATAATGTGGATTCAGACGACAAAGACTTCCTTGATTGCTTATCATGCTAGATAACGGCAATAGTGGCGTTATATTGAACTAACATACCATCGGACAGGTGTGCTTATAATGTATCACCGCTATGGAATCATTGGAGCCATATACAAAGAAGGCACCGCTATTGTTCATGGAACACGCTCCACTGCTTGACATTTACCTGAATTAGATCAAGAAAGCTTAGCGATATATATGATGTATAATGCATTAATGTTTATATCAATGCAACAGCCAATTTGGGTACATATTATCAACACTTTAATAATGAGGCCGTTATTCATACAATGCAATCAGTCCAACGACCCTAGAGCAAAAGCGACATTTGATGAGTGTTTGTATTATTAACACTCCGATGTCTTGCAAGGACATTGTACCATACATCGGACAGCAAATACCTTTGGCAACACCTTTCAACTTAGAATGTCTTAATATAGCCATTTCACCGTCCAGCCAGTAATTTAATTTTCCAAAACCAATATTCAGTCCCAATGGTTCTATCGTGATCACCTCCGTGAATGATGAACTCTCTCATTGTGTTTTTACTAGCACTTTTCTCAGCAAATTAAACAATAATATCAACACAAGGCAATCAATTGCAATTAATCATGATTATACACACTCAATGATGGTCCAAGAAATACTCGACAGCCTTACTGTGCAATGTCAGAGACCCAGTCAGTCAAATCAAGTGTATGCTATGGAGATTTAAAAGCGCCGCTGCAGCAGTAATGAACTATATCATTCATATATCAGGTTGTTCAACATCTAGGGAGGTGATAATGATCAATCTAGCTTAAGGGGATAGTTTGTGTTATATACGAGGGAAAAGACAACTGCATCATTCCGGCTGGCGCACCATTATAAATCTCAGTAAATAACCCCATATTATTCGTATATAATATCGAGATGAATTCGCTGGACTGTCTCCTTGTAGTACCCATTCACTTGCTAACGTTCAACGGTCTTTGATTATCATGTTTTGATTGTTGTAAATCACAATTTAAAACTCCTCGTTGCTGTTGAGTTATCAAGCGCGTGCCATTTGAAGCAGCTATCCTCTGTCTTTGTGCATTGAAAAATTTATGTTGTTTTTGTAATGTTGATTATCACTGGAAGTTATATTGAATGCATTCTCAACAGTAAAGCACAGAATTAGATCTATCATTGTGTAAATCGAACAATATCTCAATAACGTAGAACCACATTTTAATAGAAAAGGGAAAAGCTTTGGACTAATTCGATATTCATACAGGATAACAAACTTTCATGATTAATTAACAATTGATTTGTTGCGGAACATATAGTTTTTGGCAGTATTACGCACTCATTTACCCAGTGTGTATCTTGTGTAATGAATAAATGAACGATTACAGCAAACTTGTCTAAAGCATACCCCGTACATTACCCAATAAGCCTAAATTTTTACAATGAATGTTAACATTTATGGTTGTTGCCTTCCATAAACCTATGTATTGAGCATGTTTGTTTTGATTTGATTTGGCATCGACAATAAAACAGTCAAGTTAAGATTTAGGTACCGTTTATGTTTCTTTGGCGCACATCGTGAGTTCGGCATATACTCGTGCAAAAAGCATCTATTAGAGGCCGAGCAACTGCATTCATCTGTGACTCAACAGTTCTCCCGTAGCAATCAGTACATATGTTTTAATTAAACACTATATTCCTGCGTATTGACAACTGGACATAGTGGCAGTGGTTTTGGCTGGATGACGATGCATACATATTTGGCTGCATTTCATGAAAGGTTTCAGATAATGCCGAGCAGCGTTGCGTCTGACGTAGTTGCGTAGAGCATTCCCCAGCTATAGCCACGTTCAGTAGTCGACACATCAACTAATTGGTGTGCTACAGCTAAGCAACACAAGATCTTGCGGATTCCATTCAATTGAATTTTCACCCTTTTATCAACACAAGCCGCATGCAGTTTTCAAAATAACACTAAATTAAAAAATTTCAACATTTCTGTGCTTTGCTGCTTTTTAAGTATCTTATTCAAAAGAGGTTTTGATTATGTTGGCACTGCCTTTTGCAAACACACTAATAGTCAAGCAGCTACTGTTTCAAACGTTTGTTGGGTAACGACTTGTGTAAGCATAATCCAAACGTTGTAAGCATAATCACAGTAGATATTTGATATCCATTCGACTAAGCTACAGTTAATACATTCAACAATATACAATGCAAAATTAACCCTCATGATGGGTAAGAAGGTCAAGTATAATGTGTAATTATTAAGCTAAGTGATGTCAGCAGAGATAATGCTATTACCCGCTCTTATTTTACATTTATGGTATAGAGGAAGTAACATCGATTACCATGTGCAGAAGGTTTTGTCTGCTGGACTGTAGCCACGATTATACTGAACCTCTGCAGACTATACAACACGTGGTAGTCATCCAGGTTGCAATAGCTAGTCGCAAAGTCCGAGTCAATGAAAATTATCCCTTTGTCATGTAAACTGTGTGATAATTGCAAACAACAGATGTTTATGTCCTCCACAACCACTGATCAACATGGGCCACTACCTCTAGACTAAATGCTCCATGTTACAGCCACGTATTAATTACAGCAATGTTGAAAATTTTGCTTGATTTCAGCTAATGTTGCCGATGGATTGCTGCGATATTTGATTACAACAAACATATCTTCATCACCGTGGCGTTGTTGATAAGCACTTCTAGCACAAGGTTAACGCGTTTATCACATGGATAAATCATACATCATGGAAAGATATGGCCATTATTAAAAATAAGGCGGTACTCATTTAAACAGCAGGATGTGGGTGTAATGTTTGTGAATTAACATTGATCTAATGTCACCCTTTGGCTTCCAGTCGTGTGCTATACTTTAATTATCTAATGATTCAGCCTCCATATTACCCGAGTATAATGATTACAATGATACGGATATGAATGATGATTCTAAGAAATAACGGACTTCTTGAATTCGAACGAACTTATTTAAGAGAGATCGATGTAACTAACAACAACACTCGTCCACGGATAATTTTCAAACTCTAGATGTGACCTTTATCAACTTCATACGTAGAAACGTAGACACAATTGCTGGGGTTTCCTTGTTAACGTCAATCGCAAATGACGCTACCTAACAGTGGCTATCCATATAGAATGTGATATACCTATTAGCGCGACACAAGTTAGCGAACATCTTCAATACTTGATTTGTCATGCTGGAACATCCAAAATATAAGAGAAAACAAGTGCAAAAAGGGTATAGTGCAAAAAGGGTATAGTTGCTTGCCTCTCAGCCGTAGATTCAAGGTTGTCTTTTACTGCTGTAACGAATGAGACTATGTGCATGATGTGTATTCAGGCGACGGGGGTTCTCCAATCATTCAACTTTAACACCTCCTTCAGTAGAGCTTGGTGAACGGCCACATTGCACGCATGTATTCGCCCCTGACACAGATAATATCCCAACTCTACGCCAAGAGAGCGCTGCATTTGTGATTCTAACATTGTCTCCTGCACGTGTTAAACATAAAATGTACGTTCAAATCAGCTGGGTTGTTGATGCATTGCTGTTTATGTAACCCTTTTGCAGTATAGAACGGAATGTTTTGTCCTGATTTCAGCAATAATGTATGCCGATACATTGTTGTAGTCAATGACTCAGAGAAGAGGTTGAAAACATCAACACGACCTGTATGCAACCGAAAATTGAAATTCATAAAATTTCGAAACATAAAGTTATGTTTCTGTCAAATACCACAGAGGATTGGTAGAGTCCCAATGACCACGTTTATAATCTTATTGCTTATATTGGTGAGGTGCTGGTGCGACGCGTGGACCATTTTTAACGTTCTCTGAAAGCCCTCTTGCCTTCTAAGCAGGATAAATGCTAATGTAAAAGGCAAAATCTAATCAAATGTGAAAAATTGGATTGATGTTACTCTATAAACATGGAGGGATGATGCAGTTATCGATTAATATATCGTTTATTTATAACTAACGCATCTGATTCTTAGAGAATAATCAAAAATCACATTCAACAGCTCTGAAATTACTCGCCATCATATTATGTGGAAGAACAACAATATTACTTATGTTTTAATGAATATGTCATACCTTCGTCATTGAATAACATTAATATGCCTATGTTGTGAAACTGCAAGCTTTCCGTTTTGCTTAATTTTCGCACATCATATAATTCTGCGCTATAGATGTGGATAGCAACATATTTGATTTACCACTCCCTCAAGATAATTCATATATTTTCAGCCACTTACCAGCTACTAAATATAAAACAAGATGTTAAAAAAAGACTCAGTTAAGGTCAACGCTCGTTTTATTGGGCAATCAGTACAATAAGAGTACGCGTGTTTCACTCCAGGACATGATTTCCGGGTAATGAAATAAAGATGTCAATCAGATGGGCGGCATGTATTTGTTATGTTTGGTATTAAAGTAATTCTGATGTGCCTCCCGATGAATATTTAATCCGCTATGCTATAAATGTGTAGGTCCCATGCGTTGACGCTTGAGAATCCATAGTTTCTACTACAATGACAGGAAAGACACATGTTGATATAAGCTTGCTGCTATTTTGCTGCGATTGTACAAATGGATTGTGTCAACGCATCATACTTAACATGAAGCGATATATCCACAAAAAATTTACAATTAATGATCTATTATTAAGAAGCAGTAATCATTCATTACATTTTTCATCGCAGATCTTGTTAACAACCTCAGATCATATCGACGTATTAACACCTGTACAGCCGTTACTATTCATAAACCTTGAATAGTGAAAAGTGAATAGTCTATATCACGATGCATCGTCATTCCCATTAATCGTCAGTCTTGATCGGTGGTCCGGAGCGTTTTGATTGTAACTTCATACGCTAATCGGTGTAAGATGATGAGCTTCTACAAGTACGATGAAAAAGTTATGTCCAAATGTTGCAACATAGGCGTGTTAATCGGTTCATTCCCAATATAACACATGCGCATCATTTGTAGAGCAAAAGAGCAGATGATTGACACTTGGGATTTGCGTCACGTCATATATTTATGTACGTAACGTAATCCTGATATATCATGCATGTTCCGAAGATAATATAGCTGCGATATTTATCTGTTAGTCAGAATTTAAGCAGAACCTCCATGTCCCTCAAAGAAGAATAACAAAAAAATATAGAGACGATCTATCTTCGCCGTGATGCGTGGGATGAACGGCTGAATGATTAAAAGGTCACTGAAACTCACAATGAGGCCATTGTAAAATTCAGGGTGATTCATTTGTCATGCCCTTAAACCTGCGTTACTATAAAAAGGCGTAGGTTTTAGGAAATGTACACACAATCTTAATTAATCCTTTTTGGATTCCATCTAAATCTACGATTCCCAAGTTGAGTGATGCATGATAAGATTGCCGCGTTCATCAATTGCATATGTCATAGAAGGGGCTACTTGATTAGCATGTGGGGCAGTTCTCGCTGCCCAATCTAGACATGATCATATACAGCCTCTTCATGTAAATACTTTAGATAACACCTCTCCGGCATATACATATCTTTCTTCTTGTAATTATCCCCAAACCTCCCAAGGAAACCGAACGCAATATATACAAGGGATATATCCTGCTATCATTTCTTGCTTTTAAGTCATGAACGTCTAAAACTGTATCTCAATAGCATGTTATGTATGGACGCAGAGACGTGAGAGTACGTGTTTGTGGTCTATGGAACATCCTAGAAGGGGTAGTGGGAATGTGAACCTCTGTGAAATGTGAAAATTGAGCAAGAGGGATAATAGATATTGCTGTTTATTATTTAAGCATTTATATTTAATGCGATAGAGACTCGCACCTCTCTGTACGTTTGAGATATCCATTGATTAAAGTAAAAAGGGTATGGAATTCACCGCACGCTCCTTAACCATAAACAAAACTTTGTCTTCTACTGCTTGAAATAATGACACTGCGTGCGTAATACGTATTAAGATGACAAAGGCTCCACCTTGTATTTTATCGTATTCAGCTTGACACCTTCGTCAGATGAGCTTGGTGAACCACTAGATTGCATTCATGAATTACTACTTACGTGACATTATTCGAAATCTATGTCAAGAGTGCACCGCAAATGTGCATAGAATATTTTCTCTTGCGTCACTTGAACATATAGAAAAGGCCTAAGACATGAATACAAGCGCAAAGAACCCAAGCGATGACACAGCGTAATATAGTTTCAAACTGGCGACGATTATTTAAAAGTACGCCCGGAACGGTTCGAGGATTATTACATATATTCCTATATATAGCATTCGCGCACATAAAGCTTGAAGTTGATTATAAATGTACGCACGATTTAATCCAGCGAATACATATGACTACAAAGCAACACAACTCAAACTGTTCTTTGCAATTTTCGGCAGTTAATCTCATCATGCTCCTTGCTGACTATTGCATTGGCTTGTTATATTTTCTAATATGATCTGAACATTGACTGATGCATTATATCAAACATTTTCACTGCGCATAGATCATTGTCAACATGAGTATTTCCCCGGTGCCTTCATGATTTATTGCTGTCACTGTAATCCTCTTCGAACAGCATAGTTTAAATATACACTGAGGTACTGTAATGATACATAACATACATAGTAGTGGTGCATACAATGTACGTATCAAATGTGGTATATATATTGACAACCGGAAATATAAAATATATCGTACGCTTATTGATACAATCACGTATTTCGGCAATGCCAGAGAGGGTTAGTGTGTGAGTTTGCTCTCAATTAACATGATAGTGGTGTTATTTGTTCTGTTTGGCAGGTACCAATCAATCATGGTAAGTGCAGCGCCCAAACAGTGTCGAGTGAGACCAGTTGCGGGCGTTTTCACTATTTAAGCAAGAACGTCTAATCTAATCTAATCAAATATGTAACATCAGGTAAATATTGTTTGCTATACATCATCCCAATACGCTCAAAATTGTATTATATTACGGGCAATATTTTTGCGTAGCAGGTCCCAGCGCAAAATTCTTTGGTTCACCGTAAGATCTGTTTGAAAGTAATCAGTAAGCTCACTGTCGACATAACAGAGAGATGCCAACAACCCGCGGGCATTTATAAAACCTGATCAAAATAGTTGATTTAATTGTTGCTACTCTGTGTCTTCTTAACGCAAGGCATGTACGTTCAAGTGATATTATGATGCAATATTCATAAAAGCAAGGCGTAAGCTCAGTTGCAGTTACTGCTATGGAAGTTGCCGCATCAGCGCAGTACTGGAAATTGTTTCGCATACACTGCATCAGAAATGGCCACAGACAAGCATCAGGCAAAGTGTTTGACTTTCGCTGATGTTTTTGGACACATATGCATAGGAGAGATATTCAACTTTAGTACACCCATAAGTGTGAAACAGAATAAGCATGTGACATTTCAATGCCTGACGCGCATTTGTAAATTAAGCCACCCCAATCAGCCGAGCTGAGCATAAAACGCTTGCGATTTGCGATGTGGTAGCTCTTTAACAGCTGCAAATTAAATATATTTTGATGTTTGAATTATTTATCTATCGCAAGTAAGTCAAAACGACTTATGCTGGTGCAATTCAAAGATCATATTAGCGTATTATACTATGATGACATGGTTTTTGGTGATGAGTTTTTATTGCTTAACTTTTTGATGAAGTTGGGCCATTGCCTTAGATGTATTGATAACAATGTGTTGATAGTAAGGGATATACACTCATGCGGATGGATAGTAGACTATTGTCATAGTATCCGTTAATTAAAAAACATTTGGATGAGTTAACTTTGCCACTACTAATTACTCGTTGTTAGTATTGACATTTTGGCCTTTGCTCGAAATAGCTTTCATTTTCTTTGGCACATAAATCCATTAGGCGGACTAAGCGAGATAGTTGTAGCAACGGGCCTGTGCTATTGTGGTAATCAACACCACAAACGTTGGGAATATGTTTTCAGCATAATTTAAGATGCTCATTTCTGTGTTAAACATGCTTAAGCAAGTAAGATGTCGCTTTCCATCAAAAACAAAACAATACTTATGCAAAGCGTTAGGCGAGAGAAACATTTGAATTGGTCGTTTTTCGCCTCAATCCCCTTTTAGGCATAAGCAAACGGAACAGCTCAGTAGAATAACTTTTGTGCAGCTTTTAGTATGCATGTGCACGTTAGCAAGTATTGATAGACACTGAACACTTTGATTGACGTGACGAGCTACTTAAGTATATGGGCATCGTAATCGTTTTTTTGAACTGGGATATAACTGTCGGAATGACTTATGACACTTTCTATGTGAACTGGAATCCTTTTCATTCATCTACTTATCACTATGTATGGATCACCACCAGCATAAGAGCCTTCCCAGTGCCTCCATGATCCATAGCTGCTGCTAAAATAATCTAAGAAAAGCATAGACAAAAGAGTTGTGACTTGATTAAAGTACAAACTATATACTAAGTTAGTGTAAATAGCATGCATCATAGTAGAATACACATGTTTCGTTACATCCAGACAGTGCAATATATATTTGCAATCTGAAATTGAAAAAATATCCTATCCCCAAAAGTATCTCGGCAATATCAGACTGGTAATTTCTATGCTATTGATGCCATTTCTTCTGTTTAGTAGGTGCCCACTAGTCACAGTTAGTTCGACGCCGAGACAATGTAACATTAGTCTGATTGACAGCGCTTTCACTTTTGAGGCAGGAATATTTTAATATCAATGGCCAAATATAATCACATACGTAGCATAAGGCAATAACCAGTTGATAAACATAAACTTTATAGCCACATTGTTGGATGAATTGTATTTTTGTATTTTTGCAAAATGCTTGAGCGCAAATGACTTGGGTACAAATTCCGAAATTGTAAAAGCGATCTTTATGTAAATTTTGTGTATTGTCACAGAATAAGAGGGCATGAGCAATCAGTTATTTAATAGTGGATGCGTGGACATTAATGCGTCCATCAATGGATTAGAAACGAGTGGTCATGCTGATGCGGTCATCTTAATGTTCCGCCGGCACTATTGCCGATGATTATTTATTACATGTGAATCTAGTCAAACCGTAGGGTGTTAATTATTCATGGTAGGGATCGTGATCAATCAGTCTAAATAGTGATGAACGAGGAAGAAGCCAATTGCATCAATCAATCAGGCTGGCGCAGCAGCATATATCTCCCGCAAATAACTTTATGTCCTGTTAATCCATTCAATTGCGTAGAAATAGCGAAATGAGTAAGCTGGACTGGTGTCATAGTTACGGCGCTGGCGTCAGCATCATTCTCAGTCCCTCGTTTGTCAGAACCTTATGTGCGGGAGTTGATATACACTTATCACTCAAACAAATTAAGACATCAAATGAAGGGAAAATAAATCAAGCGATATATATTTCAGCAGCTGTCTTAATGCTGTGATGCATGTACAATTTAGTGTTTGATTCGGCAATGACCGGAAAATAGATCAAATGATCTTTATTACATTGGTAACGCTTGTAGCGGAGACTCATAGTGAACAAATGTTGCATATCAATATCACATAAAACACCCAACCCAACACACACAAATAACAAGATATTTGTAATACACTAAGGGTGCAAAGAGCTAGTGCTGTCGTACATGCTGTCTGAGAGCAATACCCCAAAGATTGTGGTTTGGTTGTCATGTTTGGTAAGCTGGTACGTCTTTAAACAAGAATAAACACGACATAATCCAAATACACGGTATATTTGGAACATAACTGAAAACAACTAATTGGAAATCTTATCGATGCTTATCCATCAAACAGGCAATTCGTTTATTTTCGTGTATGGGTGTTACTGATGTTTCCAAAGCTAAATGTCGGACTGTATTATGGACAATTATCATAAGAAATCGTCGTTAATAGTAGTCAAAACTTCCTTTGTGCAATGCCGTTTACAATGCCTATGCAATGAAGGATGGATTGCAAACTTTTTAGACATTGCATCCGCAATTTATTATGCTGGCGAGAGGTTCCGATCATTTGACAAAAACAGACGATGCCAAGCTAGTTATGTGGATTGAGTATCGGCTGTGTCGCAAAGCAGGTCTAGGTACCTGTACAATAACCGGCAATTAAACTGTATACAATGCACGGATATGCGAAAAACTCAACAGCAAGAAAAATGACTTGATGCGGTGAAGCGAGAAAATGATAAGGCTTATGCATTACTTGATAGTTCACCCTTTTGTGGAAGCTGTTATTACAATAAAGTACTAATGAGTTTGTTCATACACCATCATTGCTCTCATTTCGTGATGCTGGTTTAGTGGAAAAACTTTCACGTTCTGTTGCACATAACATTTGTAAACGTTGTTGAGCAGGTTAATTGCAGCAATGTTTTCTGTGTGTGGGTTCCATAATGTGCCCGTGCTTGGGGAAAAACTATTTGAGTTTCAATCCAACTGCTCGCTTTTAACTAGTGTGTGTTAAACTTGCGTATCTATGCTACCGGGATACGTTTTGCAGCATGTCACTTCAGTGACGTCACCACGTCATAAAACGCTTTAGTTGATGTGGTTAGCTATGAACAACTGTCACGCCCCAAATCAGAGCGTTTCGTACTCAGGCATGTCTTATTGCAGCCCCCCTACAATACGCACATGGTTGGACAATTTAAAAAGTTAGTATTCACCATCTCGGGCGTGCCTGGGCTGGCTGTGCTTCCGAGTACAAATATAAGACGATGACATGCAACTGGAACAATATTTGTATCCCTTTTCGGAGTAAATTGTTCTTTCCTAATCCGGACTCGATATTTACTGTTTGCGCTTGATCAGTACATTGACACTAGATGAATGAGGAGGGCAGCTGATACCTATTGTTTTGGACAATCGTTCGAAATGCTAGTGCATTTGCCAATTGTTTGATAATATATACTGAAGCTCTAGATCTTTATTACAATCATTGCAATGAAGTACGAGCAGTACAATGACTTAGTGATAAATCTATGATCATTTGACGCCTTGTGTCCCATTCACATATCTGACCCACATGTCCCCCAAGAAAAAAGGACAGGAACTCTTGTGAAACATGGTGACGTGTATCACGATTGCAGTGATGATAATAATAATGGTCACCCAGGATATTTCTAAGATATGTTTTGGTAGCACTTATTTCAACTGCAGTTAAATCAAGCATAAAGGGTGTAAACCAGATAGGTTGTATCTCTACAGTTACTGTTGACGTCACTCTTTCGTTGAGCCCATTACTGAAAATAAATCGCATAGCATTGAGACAAATATCGCCTCAGTCCAACCAATATTCAGAACACGCCAATCAATATTTTAATCACACTAAAAACTTTTAATGATCTTGTAAAATCTTGCCTGACTTGTTGCTATCGGCACATTTGATTCATAAGTGTTACGTTTATAATCCTGATACACTTAGTAATTAGTCATAGCCATCAAAACCAACTGTAAGCTGCTCACTGTTGGTGTGGCGATTGTTTTACGATGCAGTTTGGGTAGCGAAATGTTGATATGGACTTATATTATATTAACGGTTGCCGGGAACTGCACTATCGTTGACAATTAATTAAAGAGAGATGTTGCATAGATTGTTGGTGTCTGCTGATGCCCGGGCTTTCAATGCATATTGAAACATTCTTCCTTTATCGTGATAGAGCACATCGTCTGAATTATTCATAGAGTGAGCTTGACTGGTTCCGTACATCATCTGGTGCACAAAACGGCAGGATAAAATGAAAATCTTGGCATCAGTTAATAATAGTGGCTGGCTATATTTTGCGACCTTTTAACCAATCAAGTAGTGCATATTGGGGTGTACGTATTTCGGTTACAAAATTGTGTAATTGTATGAGGGTCGGTCTATTAGGTGCTATTGAAACGAACAACCCTTGTTCTGAACGTAGTTGATTCTATAACATATATATTGTCTTCGCATGTATATGATGTAATATATATATAACAGGTATATAATATATATATATATATATATATATATTTATATATATAAAATAATGTATATATATATGAATGCATTAAAGTCACCTTTTTTAAGATAGGATGTTATTGCTGTTACTATTATACATATCGATTGCTTTTGGCAGCTTAATGTTATTTAACCACTCTGAAGACTGTAATCTGTCTGTCAACGATATTGGACAACATCACTCGTCCCTTGAATCGGGAGAGTCCAAACAGCTGTCACTATTTATAGCCGTGGGACATGGCAACAGTCTTGCTGCTCATGGCCAAAGTTGCCAAATCCGCTTAAATTTGGTGCAGCAAAACAACAAGGTGAAAATCATAAATCATTTCCAATTAAATGAAAGAAGAAGTGTTTATCTATAGTAAATGAAAGGCAAATCAGATATGGTAATTTGAGAGCAAAGAACTTTCGACTGAAACTATTTGGGTGTCTCCCAAATCGGTGGGGTTGACAGGCTTCTGTGAAGTTCTGAGCAGCTAGCTATACGTTGAATGACACGGAGCAGTGGAGGCAGCATCACATAGCGTTATGTACCCAGTCCTCGCTCTTGTAATATACGTTTCAATAATTTATTTTTGTATTGTTAAATATAGACTGCAATCATGCAAACCAGCCGAGAATTTTAGGCAACAGGACAACTGCATATGTTCATGCATCTATTCACAAACTGACCTCCAATTGATTCATTGTGCATTCGTTATTTCATGTTTTATCTGTTCATTTGACAGAGCATCATTGTCTTGCCTTACATTAGATCTATTTTGAGAATTTAACTGAATCCCCTCAGGACACCATGATTAAAACATGGATTAAACAATCTTTAAGTTTGAAATGTATCACCTGTATTCAGTTTGCCACATAATCACATGAAGTTACAAAATGACGAAAACAAACCAGCAGCATCTGCAGGCAAAGTGCTGAAGGATTTGTTAAGGTCAGGACTAGGTAGAAGATGAATTTGTTTTGTTGATGATTAAACTTTGATTGCTGTTCACTTGCCTATCTAGGGTCACTTAAATTCTGCAAAAAATGTATCCACATTATAGGCATTAAGAGTTGATTCGGCTGAATAAATTGACCTTAATGGACTGAGTGTATTGACCTCATAAGGGTTAACAATATAACGAAATCAATTATCAGGATATCAAGCAAAGCATATCTACAGATAAATTTGAACATGATCAGCAGGAACTACTAAAACACTCGACTTTTAAGAGGTCCAGTCTTGGTGGGTTTCCATATGGACGCAATTAGTGAATCCATACAACAGCTTGTCCATATGATTCAGCAAAAGATGATTCTCCTGCTGTGCCCCAGCTATAGTTGCACATTCTGTAACACACATAAAATTAACTTGTCAAACTGCCTATCAGTCTTGTATCATAAGAACTAAAGAAAGTCTATGTAATACATTACACAACATTAATTATTACCAGCCTGATTAGGTTGATCATCAGTACAACATGTCACCTGAATCAATCTCTTGTTATTGAGCAAAGGAAGTAAAAACTAATCCACTCTCATGAGGCAGAAACTGAATTTACATTTGAATATTAACTAATAGAATACTAGTAAAAAAACATCGTAAGCCTGATATTTTAAATATGCACTTAAACTGCAATTATATAACCAATAACAAACAGCCTACCCACCAATAATTAATGTAACTTCCCTTCATTGACCACTGATGGCAACTTTAACATTCTCTTTCAGGGAACTGAGATGACAGGCATTGACTGGTGACCACCAGAAGGTTGCTATGGAGCTTAGCATTGATAAATAAACTAGAATTCAATGCTTGGCTGCTCCCCTGGGTTGGCTTTGGGGCATCTCCCATGGTCACTTAACCACTGATAAAATGGTGTCTCATCCACATATGCCAGCTCTCTTCACCCTTAACCTGAGGTCACATTTACAATTGTGCATATCTGAAAATTAGTATGTAGTGAGGATGAGGACATACATATCTGATGTTCATCTTGAGTTTATTCTGTGACAAAACATTCACCAGATGTTCAGAATAAGTCTACAGCCCAGAGAGCATAGTTCAGTCATCAGTAACAGGGCTTGAAATTAACTAAAATGGCCACCCGTCCTGACCTGTCCTGATGACGGGTGGCCATTTTAGATGTAAACCGGCCTCAAGAAATTCTACCCCTCCAAACAAAAAGGATGCCATGTTAGGCGAACCCCAGGTCAGTGATATAATGGGCTGGGGATAAGAACCACAGGTCAGTGTCACGATGGGTTGGTGATAAGAACCCCAGGTCAGTGTCACGACGGGCTGGTAATAAAGAGAATTCCAGGTCTGTGTCATGCTGGGCTGGTGATGAGGAGGTGATATGAATTGCAGATAAATACAAAGCAGATTAAGTGTACAACAATGTGACACTATACACAGGTGCATACATCATAACTGCAGGACCATCAATCAGGACCAGGTGGAGCTTAACAGTCATACTAGGTAAACAGAACCTCTGATAAAAAAAAATCTACTTAAACAGACTAATGAAGCCATACTCACACACAACAAATACAGATAATACTCATTGTTTTGGTCATTTTTGTCATTCCGATGGTTTTAACAACAATAACATTTAGACATAACATGTCTTTTTAAGCCCAAGTGATTGATATATCTCAACGGGATATAATACAAAAGAGAAGCCAAAACATTAGTGAAGCCACAACATTAGTGAAGCCAAAACATTGATCAAGCCACTACATTGATGAAGCCATAACATTGATGAAGCCACAACACTGGTGAAGCCACAACATTTTTGAAGCCACAGTATTAGTGAAGCCACAATATTGGTGAAGCCACAATATTAATGAAGCCACAATATTGGTGAAGCCACAGTATTGGTGAAGCCACAATATTGGTGAAGCCATAACGTTGGTGAAGCCACAGCAATGGTGAAGCCAAACTATTGATGAAGCCATAACATTTGATGAAGCCACAACACTGGTGAAGCCACAACATTGGTGAAGCCACAATATTGGTGATGCCGATATATTGATGAAGCCACAATATTTGTGAAGCTACAGTATTGGTAAAGCCACAATATTTGTGAAGCCACAATATTGATGAAGACCCTATATTATTGAAGCCACAGTATTTGTTAAGCCACAATATTGGTGAAGCCAAAACACTGGTGAAACCACAACAATGTTGAAGCCAAAATTTTGATGAAGCCTCAATATTGGTGAAGCCACAGTATTGGTGAAGCCACAATATTGATGATGTCACAATATTGATAAAGCCACAGTTTTAGTGTAGCCACAATATTGGTAAAGCCACAACGCTGGTGAAAACACAAGACTGGTGTAGCCAAAATATTGATGAAGCCATAACATCGATAAAGCCACAACACTGGTGAAGCCGCAACATTGGTGAAGCCAAAACATTGGTGTAGCCATAGTATTGGTGAAGCCATAGTATTGATGAAGACACAATATTGGTGAAGCCACAATATTGGTGAAACCACAACATTGGTGAAGCCACAGTTCTGGTAAAGCCACAATATTGGTGAAGCCACAATATTGATGAAGCCATATTATTGGTGAAGCTACAGTATTGGTGCAGCCACTATATTGGTGAAGCCACAACACTGGTGAAGCCACAATATTGATTAAGTTGTGAATTTACCATTAACATGCATGCAGAGGAAAATAAATTTTCATGGTGGTTTAGCACATGGACCCTAATATTGAAAATGTAACTCATTATGTTAGTGAATCATGTGGCTTCATCTACATTACTGTCAGTAAAACCTACTTGGGGTCTGATTTTTTGACTAGCCGCTGTTTAACTTGGATGTCAACTCAAACCAGCGTAGTTGTTTTGGATAGCTACTATCGAGATCTAAAGGATCACTCTCCTGACTAATTGATGGCAAAAGTATGTTCTGTCCATGACTGAACTGTCATATAACACATAATCAAACATATAAGAATGTTATAAAGAACTCATGTTTTAGTGTATAACAATGATACATAATATTAGCAGATCATGCTATTTCCATGTCCATTAATAAAAGTACTTTAAAAGGTAGGTTAAGGGTAACATTACTGATGCAAGTATATAATTCAAGGATGATGAAAGCAAAATATCAATCTTCAACATTTGAAAAAAAAATCACATTTGAAAGAGTAACCCCCCCCCCCACCCTAACGCACTACCACCAGAGTTGTTATATAGTGTACTATGACACGAGCCATCCTAGCGGCTAGTGTCATAGTCCACCATACAACATTGTGAGTAGCAGGGCATAAATTCTGAAGACGAATGGCATCGATGATCCTGAAATCAGGATCCCCAACCTTACTCAACAACAGAATTGGAGCGTTTGGGTTATTGTGATACCGGAGCGAATGTCCGCTGTCAAGATCAGGCAACGTTTACATCTGACAGATGGCGCAAAAGCCGTTCGCTAAAATGGCCAATGGCAATAGTCAATACGGTTAAATAAACGTTAGGAAATACATTTTAAAAAAACCAAGCTGCAGGCATCGAGTAACATTAACGTGGTATCTGGGTATTGTTGGCCGTTGAAATAGTATTAATATACATCGAACAAAGTCATATAATGACCGATTATTCAACATGGCCAAAATGGTCCTTGGGGCCAAAATGTAAATTTAACGCCAAGAACAAGTGGATAATAACCCCGAATAATAAGATTCCAACCTTAGGAGGAGTAGTAGCAAACAAAGTTACAATTTGGCGGGGAAGCACAGTTATGTTAGCCTATGAGATGACGCTGACTATTTTGGCCCCATGATCATCGACCAAAATGTAAGTAAGGGCCAAAATGGTCGGTGAATTGTACCAAATAGGTCGGACTAGTATAGTATAAATATATATATATATATATATAGAAAAAAATAATGTTGTCATCACTCTTTGGGCCAATATAGTGGGCCCTCTTTTCTAGCACACGCTGTAAACTTAGCTTGAATGATTTTATAACACATTAGGCAATATCGAAACGGTCAATTAGATATTGGCGTGACCGTCACTAACATGTTGATTCTATAATGATCCATCGCGGTTGTAGGTGGATTCCCATTTCAGGCAAGCGTAATCGCATTTTATGACGTAACTTGCTGCGTATGATCCACATTTGATTGTTGGCCGCTTTTCATGCACAGCCGAGAATTTGGTTGACCAGGTCAATAATAAACTGCTAAATATTTTACAATGTGCTTCTCTTGTGACACTCTAGTTGCGTCATACAATTGATTAACCTATCGCATTAAGACGCGTTCTCAACAAACTATTCCGCTCAAATCATCAACTTACTGGGTCACATTATGGAGAATTCAATCGATTTATCAGCCGCTTGTATGGTAGAAGTTGTTTATATTGAACGACTTACAAGAAACATGTAGCAAGCGAGATTAATTTTAGCTGTTTCGTCGTTATTCAGAGACTGGTTTGCACAACGCAAAAGATCAGTGACTACGTTTCAAAAAGTTTACTTGTGATACCATGGCGATTGCAACAAGTTATGCTTAGATAAATGCTGAGGTAGGATATTTTTTAAAAATGGATGTTATTGTGTTGATCGCTATTTAGAGGCGAGAATAACACGCAAGACCCAAGTCATTAGTCTATATCAAATAGTAACTGTTCAATTAACACGCAAAGAGCATTCACGTTAAGAAACAAAGTAAAGAATAGTATGGTAGCATTTAATGAAACATTAAGCCGATTGTTCTCAAAAATGTTCTTCCATTTATTATCTTTATATTTAAAATAATATATCAGAAAAAGTTATGTTTAATACTGTGCGTATAATATGTTGGATTATTACAATTTATTGATTATTTATGGCTGATCAAGCTCTGTAGCTGATCTGTTTAATGTTTAATAAGGATGTGGTGGTTAACGCATTCAATCCAAGGCTGAGGTTATTTGCGAAAATTAACCATCGTCTCAATTGCAGTTGCAATTGCACTGTACCCATCCATACAACTATGTAACATCTGTTAAGTTCCTCTTATATATCACCATAATAGTTCCTTGTTGTGCTAGACGAAATTGAAGGCCGTTGCTGTTAAATTATAAAAAAATAATTGTTAGTCTTCACTTTGAATTATTGCAGGATAATTCAGTGATTGTCGTAGAAGACCCGGAATTGACCTTATAAAGTAGATGATTTTCGCAAACATATCTAAACCCGCGGATGCAGCGTTGGAAATATTTGAGATCATTTGCTATCATAAACTCATCAGTGACCAACTGTTCTATTCAGTACATCAATGAAATAAATCCGCACATCAGTTTTTGTGATTTGATGCAATTGAGTAAGACGCAACCATGAATAATGTTGCGTCGTTTAATGATGATTGATCACTACCCCTAACAGCTGCTCAAATAAATTGCTGCGTACGAAGAGGAATGTCCTTGCGAGTAAGCACCAGTGGGGTAAACAACATACGACTTAATTCAATCACCAGCCAGCACGAGCTTTTGTCATTTCAGTGTTTGTGTGGATACATGCGTAGATTGGACAAGCCAGGTTCGAGGTAATTTCCTCAGTTTAAACTTGTTTATTTGGTCCAAACTAATGTCTTCCTGATTAAAGCTAGGTACGAGGTAAAGCCCAAAGTAACATGACAAGTAACCTAATTTAACACTGATTAACACACATGTTAATTATCAACACAACGCATTGTCGGGGTATTATGTGCTACAAGATGCGCAAGAAAAGTCATACCTTATGCCTTGGAACCCAAGCACCTGTAATGAGATACAAAAAACGGCAATGGATTGGTTTTACAATTACCGGGACCGACAATTGTTAGATTATTATCAACGGAGCAATGCGGTGAATTAGTAAAGTAATAGACAGTTAAGCAGGACCATATTTATACATCACGTAAGCAAGCTCATGATAATCCGTCTACCATCTGATGCATTAAACCGCGTCATATCATTGCATAAAATTCCAATACCAGGATGATTTCATAGCGCGTTAATGAGTAATGCAATGATGTGCGTTGTAAACGTGTGATGTTCTTGAATGCAATTAAAGGTGTTATCCTTCAATTTATATATATATATATATATATATATATATATATATATATATATATATATATATATATATATATATATATATATATATATATATATAGATATAGATATTTATATACATATATAAATATATATATATATGTATTTATATAGATATAGAAATATACATATGTACCTATATATATATATATATTTTATATAAATATATATATATATATATATATATATTTATCTAGATATATATATGTGTATACCTGTGTATACCTATGTATATTTTATATGTATATATATATATATGTGTATATATATATGTATATTTTATGTGTATATATATATACATATATATATGAAAATATATATATACATAAATATATATATATACGTATATATATATATATCGTTTTATACGTTTATATCTATATATATATATCTATATATATATATATATCTATATATATATATATATATATATATATATATATATATATATATATATATATTCTGGTTACCTTGCGCGATGGCAAAATATGCACCGCAGACACCGGCTACAACTGGCATTAAGTCGGCATACTGTAAAAGAAATGGTTCATTTTGTGGAAGCCTGCTATAAAGCAATCACATCACATTGGGTTGAAGAAGGGTCACTTTGATAGCCGTGACAACTTACATTTTCTGATCCTATTCGAGCCTCCAACAAACAACGCATCGAGGCAAAACAATGAGTGCAATAATGGTGTTTTTTGGAGTTGCTCGTGTCATCGCAAAGCCATCAATAAACGATCAAAATGGGGTGCTCGTCACTATACCTCCTCTTTGTCCCCCCCCTCTCCTTCTCATTAGCTGCCGTCAACACAAAACGACCATTACGTTTTCCGTTCTAAGTAGACTGATGACCAAATATGCAGAAAATCATACCAATCAACAGCAAAGGTGCAATAACTAAGCACATGCAATAACTTGTTATTTTTTAGTAGAACAATGTAATTGTCATGGCAATGCTCTCAGATTATTGCAGCAATGACGATTTCCACCAAGTTAAAACAGTTGGCCTCATCGTAGAACCGTTTGTGCGGGATATATTTCTCCAACAGCGCCATACAGTCGATTTATGAAGTTGTATGTGGACAACGTTATAGCCTATTAACAATTATGCCCCTTTTATTTTTAGAAATAGTGTCCATATTGTTGTGGCGCTATACGAAAGATACTTGCCACTCACACAGCCCTAGGTACGCCCTAATTGGCTAATTTTAAAAATAGTTAATATGAAGCTCAACTCTCAAGCGCGCCACATCCCTCTAGCCTCCAAAAGTTGACAAAAGCAAATATATCTTTTTGCCGTTTGCTCAGCGTTGCGCTGTTTATTCCCACGAAATCAGCACGCATCAACATAATATCTCATTGTTCCATTTCCAAATGAGAATGCATCACAAAGAATGTCCATCAATTATTAAGAGCATTCAAGGTATAAGTATCTTCAGTGTAGTCATATGTCAGGTGTACCAATAACGATATGGATACGTTTCATGTTATTCTTTTGTATAGTTCTGATGTCTAACAGAATTCGCAGGCAACTGTACATCTTCTTGGTTTGATGTTTGAGCAAGCGAAATATTACCGACTTTGATATGGCTCATCCCACGTTTAGAACATCGTAAGAGTCAATTTTTAATTTAGATCCACGTTTCCATCGAGCGAGTCCTCAGATGTAAATCAACGCATTACTAACATTACCTTTTGCCACAACCATCGTGCACCCTTTAACTAGCGCTAATTGGATATTGGATAACTTACGTTATACATAACTTACGTAAAAGGGGTATTAACGGTTTATGCTGCCTTCTCACAGTGCAATGCATATGCAACCGGAGATTCAAGATATGTAGCGTTAAACCATAGCCAGAGATAATGGATATTACCTGTTCATGTCTATGAGAAATTACCTAGTACGCAAATGTTTTACCTGTAGAATAATCATACTGCGCTTCCACAATACCATTGGCGTGTTCATTAGGAATAACCGTAGTTAAAGTAAGCCACACCATGTGTTGGTCTCAGTTCTATAATTTTGTTTAATGTAAACTGGTTAAAACAAAACGCGACACAGTTTGCTGACATGCGTATTTTGACGTTTAGCATGGCAAATATTCAGTAGAGACTAAACTATGCGTGTCTCGTCTATAATGCATTTTCAGACTGTAAAACATGGGGCGGTGGAAGTGATAAGGCTAAAAATTACAAGGGCTTCTGCGGATGACTCTTGTAGACTTATTTTTAGCAGCTTTGAATGTAAAAACGTATGAATGGGCTATTTATGCCACTAACAATTGCTCATATTTAGTGTTAATGGTCTTCAAACCAGCTGCCATTTTCGTCGGCACAGAAAACCATCCAGCGGGTTACAGAGAGTTAATTACAGCAATGCGTCTTTGTTGGGATTGAATATTTGCCTGTGCTAATAGGCCATCGGTATTAACCCAACAAACCTCGGAAGAAGTTTTCAGCATCATTTCATCTATGTATTAAACATGCCTATTGATTTCAAAGGTACACCTTACACATCGTGTAACTTCCGGCTCATAACTAGGTTTAAGCAGGACGTGCGACGTTTATATTTACATTTTTTGTCAATCTTCGCCTCGATCTCTTTATGTGGTCTAACATAATAGAATAGCCAAGCAAAGTATTTATTTAGCCAGTTGTTACCTTTGTCAGGTAGACGTGCTTGAGCATTGATTTTCACCGTGTCGTTTAACGCTTTAGTTGACGTGGCAACTATGTAATCGTGGTTAGATGTACTCCTTATGACACCTTGTCTTCAACGTATGCATCGCGATCGAGTGTAAGCTACGCGTCCCAAATGTCATCATTTACTTGACCATGTATTATTTAAGCCACCTGCAAAGTGTGGAAATGCAGCAGCACAAGAGTCACGAAAGGCTTAGTGCGCCAAAGTCCGAAAAGCTATCTTATAAAATGCCTATATATATAGATATATATATAATATATATATATGTCTATTGTATATATATATATATATATATATATATATATATATATATATATAAATATATATATATATATATATATATATATATATATATATATATTTACTATATATATATATATTCTATATATACAATATATATACTTTTATATATATATATATATACATACCCCATTATATATATATATAGATATATATATATATATATATATATATATATATATATATCTTTTGTATATATATATAGATATATATATATATATAATATAGATATATATATATATATATATATATATATCTATATATCTATATATATATATATATATATATAAATATATATATCTATATGTATATATATATATAAATATATATATAATGATTTCGAGGCACATTTGTGAAGATGGCGATTGTTAGCGTTACATTTTCACCATAGGAAGTATGCACTAAAACGCTGTCTGTTATTCGTAGCATCATTGTTAAATCAGAATCTTTTTTTCGTAGCTGTTTATTTTTATAATTATTCTGATAACACATGTTAGGCTTATTTTCGATTCTGCTGATATGCGTTATTCTGTGTGTATTAAATAAATATACGCATGACTACAATCACATTGTTCGAAGGGGCCAGCAAACCAACTTTGCATGCGTTGAATCTTGACTACAAAAATCCTTTGGCATTATACTGGTTAATAGTTTTGTACAATTTAGCCAAAGTTATGATTGATTATCTCTAATACATGATTAATGTAGTCGGCGATCATTCGTAAGTGCACAGATGTCAAGCATCTAATGTTTACCGTTCACGATATGCGTCAAATAAATCACTCTCATAGTCCGTAATTATATTGAATGTAATTGAAGGCTGTTGCTGTTAATTGGTACTTCCGTTTTTATGAAAATAACATTCGGCCTATGAGGGGAATGCAAGATATTTTATTCATTAGGTATAAAGGAGTATTTTGAATGGAGTATGTACAGTATGCTATTTGGAATTGAAATATCAAGATCGGCAGATTGTTAGCATATAAAGTGGCAAATAATTTAGAACGCTTTGTTATCATAAACGCACTAGTGAGTAAATTAGTAAAGCATATCATATCTGTTATTGTACCGTTTCATGATGACGAATTCCCATCACGAACATCATCAAATAAGTACTGTGTTAACACTGATTAACGGGGGAAAGGCTGTCGTTGATGTATCTGACCAACGAATTATTAACCCAATACATCGTACGGGCAGCAAAATGAGAATGGTTTGGTCTTACCTTATGTCTCCGAACCCAGGCCTTTGCTATCAAACCCAAAATGAAAATATACTTACATCTTATTTGTAATTACCAGGACTTTTGTTTGCTTTGGCTTTGCGGGGCAATGCTGTATATTTGTACAGTCACAATCAGCAAAGCACGACTATTTCGGCACATAATTTAAGAAAGCTACTAAATCAACTACATAGCCACCATTTGTTTCTGTTGCAGGTATATCGCACATTACAATGATGCCCATATTTGTTATATTTTGGCCTCGTCATTGTATTGAATCAACTTTGAATACCAGGTAAATTAAATTGACCACTCAGTGTCTCAGAGTTAGGCAGTGGTATATGTCACAAACATGTGTTCTGTTTAAAACTGCTACAATGCCATGAAAAGCATGGATATTGGTTGTAAGCGGCAGATGTAAAGATGCTCGCGAATACACCCTAATGCCAGAATAAAATGTGCATCTTTCATTAAGAGTTACGTTGGTGTTAAATGGTGACAAAGGGTAGCCTGAAAAGTATTAAGATGCAGTGTACCAGTTTGCAATTTTGCGATAAACAAAAGAGCTTCTCTTAAGCGAGTAAAAATTTAAATTATGTTCAATGCATTGATAGAGGAAAGTATCGAGCAGCTGCAAACATCGATATTCAAGCGTTAGAATTTGACACTATAATGTTTTTAACTGCGTCCATGTAATGTCAAAGGTCGTACGAGTCGCATGATACTACATTTTTCGATACCGCGTTGAACCGCCACATTTGGTAGCGCGTTAATAAATATGCGGCTTGAGTTATGCAAAGTTCATAGGAGACTTCCGGTAGGAGGCATGGTAGTAGTCGCGATGGAGTTTTCGTCGTTACCTTGTAAGGGATCGTAGTGTAGAAGTTGTGGTAGCTCTAATCATTTAAAACGCATGAATGTCATCGAGATGAATCCACTCACAGGTAAAAGCCTTTGCGCATTCATGGCACATGGTCAATATCAAACTAGTATATCACATTAAGAAAACATGCAACTATTATATAGCAATTTTCTTTGATTTACCTTTCTCCGTGCAATTTCATTGGCACGAGTGATATCAGTAAACATAAGTGCCCAGTTACTCTGTACCCTCGTGAGGAAATCAACACATATCCTTCCCGAATGTGATGCTACAATTATGCTTGCATGTGGTCGGCATATTTTATGTCTCAGTTGATTTGCCGTTGGGTAATTAAGCAAGTAGTATCTCGCAAATGAGCTGACGTTGTAATGGCCATTTGCATGGCTGCCTCCAAACGATGATGGCAATCACAATCTGCAAAGCAAATTCCCCTCAAAAACACGATGAACATATCTTGATCAATCCCCGGGCGACCTAGAATAACATGGCTGGTCCCACCAGTAACAGTAAGCATTACAAGCTTTGTTTCGCTCAAACAACAATGACATTGACCTACGCACTACCATGATGCATCACGTTTAGTAAATGACCTCGCTGCACTTACGTAATCGAGTAGGCTACAATTCTGCACTCTTAACCAAATTAGTGCAAGTCAAAGGTAATTCATGTTTATGCAGATGAATGAAATGAATAAAATGAATCATCGACTCGTGGACACATGGCATAATAGCTGATTGCTCACAAGCAATAAACTCACATATGCTATGATTTATCATCCATACACGGTCGGTTCAACTGATTTTGGACGCATGAGTGGATTCGAATATCAACAGTCGTTGAATATTTTCCATGTTACTGCCATTGATTGCTATGATCCATTGCAATACAATTCAAATGATAAAACGTATAATGAAGCGCAAAACGAATGTTTGTGAGGCACCTGAATTTATAGGGATTCATTGTATAAAATAACGTGTGGAAGGGAGTAGGCTCTGTCGTCAAATAGTCGACACTAAAAATAAGTGGATTAAGAATATTGCTAAGATGTCTTGTGTGACATAAGGTGGCAACGCGGAATATAAATTGCACTCTACGTCACGTTTATGATGGCAAATGGTGGTGCGCTGAAGGCCTACAAGTAGCCAAGGACCCATTCACTATCGTCGCTTAATTCTATAGAAGGTGTTCTCGTCGAGCTTGGTCTGGTCAAATATCAATTACTTTTGATAAAAGAATTCAATACTGTGTAATGTAAATATAATACGCGTTCTCTGCTCTTTTCTGTTACATGGGGGTTTCATTTACACCATCTCTTTATGAAAGTTATGCACGATAACGCTGAACTTCTGTGTATCATTATTCACATCATCGAAATCATTCAGTGGTTTATCATGCATGTTGTGTCATTAGGTCTCATTGGTCTTCATTGCCGCCTTGGAGTGTCACTGCATTGCTAAACAATCTCACCAAATCACGGCAGCATCGATTCAATTTTAACCTGTTATATAAGTCATATATGATGACAGAGGGCACAACAGCCCAACGCGATCGATGCGCCTGTATGCTCTTTTGCAAGTCTGCGACCTGTTCTTTTGACCTGAGGTCGTAATACCTCTTCTGTCGTTCTGCTGAACGCCCCAGGGAATCCCT
>CM067358.1:32661525-32681153 GCA_034190875.2 Urechis unicinctus
ATTGTGTGTTGACCGATTAGGATAACTGCGGACGTTTGTCCTAAACCGTTTTTATTTCTAATGATGACATTACTGAGCGGATTCCTTATTGCGAGAGTTGTGCACGACTGAGCTATCAAATCGTGATTACTTACTCCGTCAATTCGGAAGTAAATCAAACATTGGTAGCGTATTAACAATATTGCCACGGGTTATTTATTTTTAAACTCACCGTTTCTATCGACCTGAGGATAAGTTAACACTATTTCCCTGATTGGTATGAAACCAGCATTGTACACAGCAGTTGTATGGCTATCATGCGCCTGAAGACCCGCAAAACATAGAACGTACAAGTAACCATGCCAAAATGCAATCAAGCTGATACACTTTCGGTTGTGCTAACACTTCACCACTTGTCTCTTGTCACTTTCAAGGTGACGAGATATAATCTGTATGCTACAAAATTAAAGCACCTTGTCGCCCCATCAATTGCTTTGGCGGACCTGCGGCTGCTGGCTTGTCACAAGGTAGTCGACAGCGGCGACCGCAGCTAATGTATTATTGAAGACAGCATCATGCTGCACTTGCCCGGTCAGTGATGTGGATAATTTGTCTTGATGGTGGTGCTGTGTTATTTATGGCTTTGATACTGAGTCTCTGGCATAAGTCCTCTGTGCTAGCGGATGATTATGTAGTTCATAACGGGGTGAATGGTAAAGCTTCTTTCTGGCTCGAGCTACAATGGGATATTAATATTGGATGACTCTCAATGCCTTGCGTGGAATTGCACTGTATGATATGTGTATGTATTATAATTTAACCCAACTGTGCACGCATTAGATTGTAGCAATGAAAGCCAGGGTTTTTAATGCTTTTACAACAAATCTAGAAAACAACACCCATCAAACAATGTTATACTTTATGAACTTTCTGAATTTATGCTGAGAGTAATTCATGAACTATTAGCAAGATCCAAAAAGTATCTACAGTGCTGATTTTCATGTCCGGTTAATAAATGGTTGAGGCACTCAATGACGCGCAGGAGGAAAGACTTGTGAAAATATGCGTCGACTAATCGTTTGATTGGCTAATGTGCCCACTCAAACGATTCTAGCTAATTATTAGTTAATTTATTCGAATACTTTTAATTTTGATTGGCTATGCAGGTAGGTAATCTCTTGACAGGACATTGACATCGATATTTCCGCGATCACCAGGTTGGGATGATTGATAGACAATTAAGCAAGCATTCCCATTACACATTGTGTGCACTAAGTGATATTGTTGATATGCAAATAACCGACGCGTTTCCCCTTGCACAAGCTGTCCGGTCTGATCTCTAGGCATAAAAGGCACCCTGGGCTAGGGTTTGCTTAAAACGAATATTGTCATAGCTGTTTTAAGGAGAGTCCATGATTTGACAAAGTTTCGTTTTAAAAAACTCAAGATCGAACTTGCGAGCGATTTGGCGTCATTCTTTACTCAGTTCACGTTAGGTCTGGTAGACGTTTTATTGAATCGATGTACTTATGGCTTGAATTTAATGACATAAATTTCATCTGATTCGTAAATATGGAATATGTATTGAGAGGGAGGTGAATGTTCACGCGACTACTGTTTCCTCCAACATGAGACAAAATAATGTGAATGCTAGTCCTTCCTACCCCCTTTGCAATCCATCATGACTAGAAAAATCATTTTTAGTCGTATCTTTTATATTTTTCCCCATTTCCTGTGTTACGTTAGCGTTCTTTGTCAGTTAAGCTTTTTTCCTGATTGATGTGAGGATATTTAAGGAACCCTTAATGTGTTGTCATATAGCTCAAGGCGCCGTCTTCGAAATACGACCACGATGTCCTTTGTCGCTGCATAAAACCAGGAATTGAAAGTGCTATTCCTTACGTTAATTATTTGTCCAAGCCAGCCATATGCTATAAGTTTATTTGCAGGGCATTTTGTACACACCCATTTTAGCATTTCCAACCGTAAATATGTAGCAGCTTCACGATGAGGTCGAGCATGTTGAAGTAACCTTAAGGCTTAAACTCTGAATGAAGACACAGCAGTGCAGGTAGTTACTTACTATTATTTGTCATCTTAAACATTATTGTCTGATATATTACGAGCAGATAATGATCATATGTACGATTTAACCGAATATAAACCATATCATGGGACTATTCACGCAGATTTGCTCGGTCACCCATCACTGGAGGCACGACGTATAAGGAGCCTAACGTGAATTGTACATTATTTTGCAGGTTTATATGTAAATGGAATTTAACGTATATCATCACGCAAATTGTCTACATTTATGGTCATTTCATAATATTAGAATAGAGATATCCAAAAATAATGTGATAATAATGTCCATTGTAGTGTCATAATAATTACAGTTTACACCAATGTACAATAAACCAGTTGATCATTTGAAGCGATTATGGCATTGTGTTAGGCACTTAAATGGACACAGCACAGGAGCAACTACAACAATCAGAACCAGCCACAAGCATAAGCACTTATAATGGTTAAAAATGAATAACATATCTCATGTACAAAACGTTGATGCCGGACAAATTGAAAACACAAACCCCCAAAAGCATTTATCTTGAGAGAATTATCCCATGAAACATGATAGACGCAATGATAGACGCAATCATATGTCCCTAGTAATCGTTTCATATTGCAACTCATGTATCTGTATAACCGTCAAAGTCTTGTTCATAGTCCACCTCAACTTTAAAACGTCGTGTAGCTATCGGGTGTGCAACAGCGGCAAAGCAAATACTTTTGTAAAAAGAACGATTCGACTTACAACGGTATGGATGGCAACATACACGATTACAGAACGAACATTATCCGTTACGAAAATCACCTGATGTCCGAGAGAGTAATAATGAATTAAGCACGTACATATATTCCATGATAATGCAATCATGGCTGTTAATGAGCGAAATTCACATTGATATAACGCGACTTTGACAATTCATCATGCATATTAAAGGGATTACCAAAACGATTAGCTAATGTATGTAATACTAGCGGCGCTACGATTGGTATTTCCCATGTTATATATATTATGACCCCTAATTAGGATGACATTACCCGCACGATCATTATTCTCGTACGCAATGAATTATTATGTAACAAACACCTACTTGGTCCACTATCAACGAATATTACCGGCTTTTGTAACGCTTTTATGCATGCCAAAATGCAAACAATGTACGCCACATAACTTTGGAAGTTCATGATTCAAACAGAATACGCTTTCGTTCAGAAATATGCATTGGTGAAGATGTTTAGTGAATAATGCAGTTTCAAGACCGCCTTGATTATGGTGACCATCTTATTTGCGCAACTTTACTCAACCACTTTACTGCTCACTTCACCGCATTGTGTTCGCTCGTTATCCACATACTCTGAGTAGATACAGTATTTATTCATCAGGCGTCACAATTCCAATTGCTTAAATGTATACTGAAGTACGATAACAGATGTTTACGCACTATGTCATGTCCCTCTTCAAGCTTGCACCTTTGAGTAAATTACACTTCAGAAGCCGTCTGCATTTGATGGTTATTCAAGCCCCTTAGGCTAAAACGTTATTCTTCTCTGCTCAGAATTTGTGGCATCAAGGTTCATCGTTTTATATGTTTCTAGGTTTGAATATGCTTCAAAGTGTCTACTGCCTTTGCATACAAAAATGATTAACGAAGCGTATTACGCATTCTTATACCACAAGGGTTCAGAAATGTTATTGCTGCATGAACATTCCCTGGGGTAGAGTTCAGGGGCTACGCTTTTTGGGTTTAAGACCGACAATATGTTCTTTTGTCTAACCATTTATTAAGTTTCTGTCACTGGCCTCTTTCTTGATACTGCTTTATTTAGTCGAAAATCATCCCCAGCCGGACATCTCGACAAATGTATTGCGTGTTAACCGGATGCGCTCAGCATAATAGGTGTAGCGACCACCGTATAGTATACTTGATGATCACTTAGCGACCTGCGTGCACATTTTACAGCACATGCAAATTAAAGTACAATTTACGACATCTATCCAGAGAAAAAAATCTTGATTTCAAAAGTGAATTCACTGTATGGCACCATGCGATATGTGTGATTCGTAATTGACCATTTAATCCACAAATGCAGGTTTACATGATGATAAATACTCCCCCAGATGTTTCGGTTAAACAGTTTAACCACAATGGATATCTATTTAGATTTAGATTTCTGATTGCAGCTTTGTGATTTTTCTTGCAGTCTATATCTTATCATCAATTGGGGCATTTCGTATTCCCGTCATGATCTAATATATGAGTCTAATCTCATACCTCGACTCACAATATGCTTGGTTCTGTTTCTTGTTTTGTTTGTAGAATATCAAACGTGTTCGTTCAACTACTCGACCGGGGCTGGTGATGTGCTATTCATATATGCTCACATATTGGCGGATAAAGAACCGTTTAGTGCATACGCTTGGTTGAACGCAAGTTGGTAGGACGTAAGGAACTATTAAGGGGCGCCATTTTTGAATTGTTGTTCCGCAAATAGATGTGCGGTCATTAAAACCTAATCTGAGAACAGTTTTTTGAGAGTTGTGGTCAACGGTAAGAAGCATAGCCCGTCAATGTTTCTTGGATTAGTATTCAGACTCAGGCTGCAATGGAATGATAAAAAGCAATACGCGCTGTTGCATGAAATGAGACTGCACAAGATTTTGTGTTTTATCATCAAGACACGTGCAGTTCTTGTCGGCACCACTGCATGTGTGATGTTTTTCCTGGCCTGCTTTTCATCAATTGACAAAATAGAACCACTCAGAATGTTGCAAAGGAACAAAGACATATTACGTACTATCGTAACGCATATAGCTGTTCCGCCAATGAACCTGAAATACATTCGTTACTGGATTAAAAATTGTTCTCTGCGTAACTAGTAAATCACAGCTAATAATGCTGCTATGTTTTGATGGCAAAAGCAAGTGCATGCGTTCGAAATTTTGAATATTTGTAATTGACTGATTTCCGCATTACCTATTGGCAATCGCTCGTAACTTGACTTTTACTAAGTTAAAGCAGACAGCTTAAGGACCCTACACTAGCAACTACCACGCAAATACAACTGTACCCATTTTAAATATTTATTGCGATTGTAATGCTATAATTAATATTAGATGGCATTTCTTTTTCCGTACATAAAAGAATATCTTACAGATTTATCACTGAGGTTGTTTTATTTTCATAGTAGCTGATTATTATATTATTGACGGCTTCGTACAGTGACGATCTACAGGTGTATGGGTCAAATTTCAAAACCTAAGGAAGAGAGTTGTTTTTGTGACAGCAAAATTCTTTTTGCAAGAGATTTCATTTCTAACGCGCTTTGATACGCAAGGGAGAAATGTCAAATATATGAATTGGCTGACAAACGAGACATCATGTCACACATGTTAGTATGTATTTAATCTGCAGTCATGCAAATCAAGTTGATGTGTCACATATTACGGAATTACCAAGAGTTGTTTTTGTGATTTGTCATCAACGGCTTATTAAATAAATCTGCCTCTGACTAATTTGCTGATCATTTCCCTATGATTTGTAGACGAAATCATCAACATGAAAGACGGATTAGCAAACACGAAGTGGCAGTGATTGAAATACTACCGATTGATACTTATCGTGATTTAAACTTACTACCATCAATAACTTATCAGTTAATACCAAGTATCGCATAAACGAGTGTTAAGCTGTCCGAAATTCTCCCTGCGATATAGTCATACGATACTTGGAAAGCACAATTATATTTGCACTGACCTTGTTTAGCAGTTTTAAAGTTGAAGCAGAAATCTATTATCTAAGCGGGTATTCTAACCCGTATCAGTAAAACAGTGACATTCACTATTGGGTTCGACATAATAGCACACAGCCGCCTGAAAAAATTTTCTGTTCGATCCCGCAAATTTGTTTGTTGGCTACACGCGAACAATTTTGCAGCAGCAGCTAAATCTGCATAACAGGACATTGATGGCGGAAATAAAACTTACACTTGTGAGACGAGACAAATGTTCCGCCTCTTGCCTTGCAATTTTCATATTTATCACAGTGTTTGCTGTATTGATAATAGAACCGGCCTGAAGAACCTTGCTTGATAGCACAAATAAATAAAGCAAGACCGGTCCAAACAGACACCTCCATAAACTGTTGCTATAATTGATTGCATTAATTCTTTCCATGGTACATTGTATCATATGAAATGGACAGCAATCCTTAGCAAACACTTTGGTAACCATAATAGTCGAAAGCTATGAATCCTAATGGCTAGAACGTCCACACAATGTAAATAATGTTTGATATATTATATTCGAAGTTAAAATTGTTGAGCATCTGTGAGATAGCCATCAATTTATCTAGGATATAAGCCTCTGTGTAACGAGAGCGTTTACAGTGTGCATCATGACGGATACAAGACATCTAAAGGTAGACAATAGGAAGCTGTACAGTGCCATGCGATTTATGTGTGACAGATCAACGGAATAGGAATGATCTGCAGTACTCGGCACCGGCTTTCTGCCTGTATTAATGAATTATCTGACTAAATGTCTATAACGCATGACCATTCGCTTCCCTCAGTAATAAGAGGAGCAATCGACTGAATTACACATTACACTTAGGGACTCGGCATCACAAGATTATTGTAATTGTGCTGTATTTAAACATCACAAAATAATGGCAACACATCAATTTATGCATTGCATTCGTTATCAATGCTAGTAACGAACATGTTACACCTAAACTGGACTCCGCAGATTGTTGGTTCCCATGTAACAGAGCGAATGATAGGCATGCTAATCAAGCTAAAGTTTCATCAAAGCTTTTCCTATGATGCAGCCTATCGCCATTGCTATGCAAGATGTACATAAATCACTAGGTATTTCTTCGATTAACAAAGTCACTACTGCTTTAAACGTGTTAGGTCATTTCCATTTTAGATAATTGAAAACGACCACTAGATACGTGGGACCTAATGTGCATGTATTTTGACGTCACAATTTTAAACCGTAACTTAACCACATACGAAATGCCAACTGGAACCAAGTATATTGTTGTGTAGAATAATCCATTACGTAGTTACTGCTGCTTTGTATGTGTTATCAAAACGTGTTCTTATATGTACCAATTAAATATGCGCCACTGCTAGAGCACGTCATTTTCATCAGTCACCTGCCTTTGCCGAATACAAAATAACCAAATGAAATATATCAAACAACCCTGCAAAAGAAAGTAAAGTGGGCATTCGCTTTCTCACGAGGTTAACAGTCTGCAAGTTGTAATGTTTTGCTGATCTTATTTTGCGCAGTTCAGCATCATCAATAATTATGTTTACTCGTCAACTAATGTTCTTCATGAACAGACCATGACTGGCACGACGCACCACTGTAAGGGAATTGTCTTATCATAGGTATGCATACATTCAATCTTTTGTGCCATAACAAACGTATGTATAAGTACCAGAAAAATGTGCAAATTGATAGCATTCCCAACCTAATCCAACCTTAGACAAGCAAAATGCAAAATAAATTTTAAGCCTGCTGATGCAGTCTAAACCAAATAATAGTCCATGGAGGCTAACTGACATCCATATTTGCACCTGGTGGTCGTTTTGTTAAAATTTAAAAGGCCAGTCGAATATTATATACACCCTAACCCAACACCTAACACGCTCTGTGATACAAGCACATACATACACAATAATGCGAAGCAAAATAATCTGCATGACCCTCACCCCGAAAATACTCTAAAATAATCGTTCAATCGCCCCGCATTAACATTAACACGACGATATGACAACAACAACCCTTTGAAGGATATTATGCTGTGCAGTCCCGATACCATCCGGCTTGCTTTGTATTAAAAGTGAACATGTATAGTGCGCACGCATATAACATTCTTCTGAATAAATAAATACCTCAGGGTTAAACATAGCTGCTCTATGAATCGAAAGCAAAGATATGTATCGGCGGTATAAAACTAATTGTACACACGTTTGCATTTATGCAGATTACATGGGCGCTTCCAAAAACACACCACGCTACATGTCCTACAGGTGGCACATGGTCACATCTGCAAAAGAGCATTAACAGATTGTTGCCCATCAAATGCACAAACACGCTTGGACATGGTTTGGATATCTCATGCACAAGCCTGTGGAAGTATGCCAAACTTCATAGTAAAATAAACATGGTCTGCAACTATGACATAAGCAAAATAACAGCAACACGAATCATCAAGTTCATTGCACAGGGAGGGCAGACTGTTTGTAATGCTATGATAATTATATTCGTCGTTATCCTCTTGTATTTCGCTTATCTGGTTACATGCATGCTGGGATGGGTTGACAATAGTACTTACAGGGCAGGGTTTCTTTCTCGTTACTCTTACAGCAAGAAAAGGGAACTTCCTATGTTAACTCTAAGCGCATTACGAGGTAAAGCTGTCTGATTGCATGCATATATTATTCTTTGTTGTAACTAATTTGTACGCTAGCAGGAATCCTAAAATGGCGGTGGCAAGTAGTATATATTTAATGTACGGATATAAAGTATAAACTTGGTGTTATACATATCATGGAGACACTGTTTGCAATCTACCAGCCAGTGTAATCACAGTTATGTTAACCAAACAAGCCTACAACGTATTTGTGACTGCTTTGAATATAGCCGGTTTTAGTAGGATTTGACTGGCTGCGCAATCAAGATTTCGATATCGGGGTCATGTGGAGTTATTGAGATATTAAATATACTCTGTCAAATGAAACAAATTTCTACTCAACACAAAACATACAATTACTCAATTTATCTATATGTATGTATATACTTTCACATATTTACACTCATTCACTAAACGTAGTCAGTGAAGATACTTAATCGGTGTCATATCCCGGGAAACGTTGGTAATGAAGTTAAAACATTTGCTATATGTGTCTCAAACTAAAATTCGGCAATTATACGCCCGGTATGATTTGCGTCATCAAATATCAACTCCAGCTCCCGCTTGGTGCCGGATTTAAATTGTTATAAACGTTCAATATTCTTTGTACAGCAACTGTTTATAAAACCAATTATGCCTCTTTGATATCATGTGAATACCAGACAATCAGCACCAGACCTTAAAAATGCCACTTACTGACGTATATTATCTGCATATATTAAGTTATAAGCCTTTCCAATACTGTTTTAGAGGTCTGTTTACTCGGGATCAATTTGCCACTTTCCGATAGCCATAGCATAACTGCAACGCGGCCATACTTAAAAAAGTAGTTGATGTCAATAAGCATTTAGAAACGTGTGATATATTATTCAATTTCCGGACGGTTAAATCTTCAACATATTCCAATAAATGCATATCAAACGGAATATATATGCCTTGGGCAATATTTGCCTTGTAGATATAAAAGCAATCATGCAAATATGCACCGCTCTCGAGCTTGCAGTCAGCCTTAGATGCACATTTTGTTATAGCAGACAAACATGATGCCGTTGTGTCTTTTTTCTTGAAGACATTAACAGAAAATGGGCACCCATTACAATAAATAAATCCGACGTTCAAGCCAACTACTGGTATAGCCACACTAAACTAAAGTGTGCTAACCCGTTGTGGTATGAAATAGCCGTGTCAACGTTGCCAATGATATCGCACTTGATTAAATAATGTTATTAGTGACGTATTGATAGCTTCATATGACATAAACCACACGGGTACTTGATTGTTGATAAACACCATCACCCCTTACTACAAACTGAGTGGCATGCCAGTCAGAGTCGCACCAAGCATCATCTGCTGCGACGGGGTATTTACGGCCTGCTCATATTCCACGGAAAAGATTACGTCTGAAGTCTATAAATTAAAGCTTCTCACCAATAAATATCAGTGCACAGAGGGTTATATGGTGTTGACTTTCGAACACATTTGTAGGAATTAATATGTTGATCCCTTAATGTTGCTGCTCTCACTTTCTTCCATCATTGTTATCATCAGCCTCACCAAATATATATAATTGTTTCTGTCCGTTTATCCGGCTGGCCTTGACAGAACGGAATTATTTCTGCAACATTCGTTTCACTTTTTTCAGAATCTCACAGTATGGCTCTTTGGTATACTTTAGTGCATATTCATTAAACGGCAGCACATTTAAGATTACAATTATTACTTATGTCCGATATATTGATCATACAGTGTTGTCCAGGGAGGAGAGTGTGTTAAAAACCGTGCTAGGCAGCACTCGGAGCATATGCGATTGAATACCAAAGTCAAGACTATTAATAATCACCGGATTGCCAGCGTGTGTGATTGTTTTCTTTTCCTTTATAAATATTGCGGGATTAATGCATTAATGGTTATAATTGTTTAGTTTATAAAAACAACAATATATTAAACACGACATTCATTATTCAACATAAACACGCTACCCTAAGTCTTGTTAGACGCGGATTAAGATAGTTATCCTAAGCGTTGACTAAGTTTGCAATATATCTGATATTATTTTTTTTTATGCTAGAAAAAAAGCAATTCCCCTTCTACTCGTGCGTTAGTTGCAATCTTGTGCTGTAACAAAATTATCCTCGGGTGAGATTTTGCTAAAAACACCTATTTTTACAGCAATGACACATGATATATGTAATAGTTTTCAGGTAGCAATATCGATTAATAGCGTAAAATACACGTTTTAAGTCTGATAACAAGTCACATTACAAGCCATTTGATACAACCAGCTAAACATATTTAACATTGATTGCCTAACATTTGTGGTCGGTCGTCGGCCAGTTTGTCGTCACCAGAGTAGCAACAGTTTTTCGTCGTTAATTGTCCACAATTAGAGAGCTTATTTAGTTTAGGTCATTATTTTGCAGGAGTTAATCACATTTACATGCAGTCGACGTCTGTGTTGGTGCAACGTTAAATGAATAATATATCCCAATGTAGTAAAACAGCCAAGTAGCTACCACTGTATATGAATCGTACGGATGAACGGTGAAATTGATTTGAACTACAGCAATATGAATTGCATTGAATAAATTACACGAAAGTGTCACGAGAAGTGTATTTATTGAAGGAACTTACCATCTACTTTAAAGGGACGTAGAATGTCTAAAGCGGTCGGGATAGTCAGCAGCGATCAAAGCAAAATGCACAGTCGAAGCACTTAAACTATCAACGCATCCAGGCCAACGCACCACCCTCTATCAGCTGCACACTTTCACCTTCCTAATTGTTGACTAATGTTACCCCTTCACAGCTATTTTCAAAAGTTGAAATGCAGCAAATGCAGGTTACATAGTTTGCATCATTTATATTTAACGTTATAGGTTTTTTTTGTCTGAGACAGATGCATTTGTAGAAAGGATATTTAGTCAGTAATAGGGTCCACAACCGTCACGATATGTTTTCTACAACTGACCTTGATGAGCGATTACCGCTTTTACAAAATGACATGACCCTCGTCGAGATCCGTCATTTAAGAATCAAGATCTCTGGAACACCCGGAACTTGATATCAATGTTATTTCCTTTATTTTTTATCGATGTTCTTAAAATGGCCATATTTTGTTTAATCAACAGTTCATAGTTAGGATGTGTTGCTTCGCATAAAATAAATTCCAACCATCACTGCCTGTTTTTAATTTTGTACTTAATTGGTCTGCGTAACCCTGCTCCAGTGATCACTAAACGTTTGTTACAGGATGATTCATTAGTATATTTACATGCGATCGCTGTCAAGTTCTGCATCGATCATGCGTTTATCCTTTTGAGGCAAATACACATGATACACTCTTTTTAAGCCAGTATTTGACAGCCCATGCCAAAACGTATTTATCTAAGAGAAAGGAAATCACAACAAAGGTACAGACCGAACATTCAGTGCAAAGTGCATTGGCAACATAAATCAATTATCAGATCCAGCTGAATTGTCAATTAACAGAAGCTAAACGCAACATTACTTCTATTCTCGTTGATGTTGAACATTAGTGTGTATGTATAATTTTCCGGTACAGAAAATCAGATTGTTAATCGAATTATTTATATCAATTATTGATACTCCTGATAAATCGAGCAAATGCAAAGCAAAACTTCCATCGCTAAACAGCTAAAGTATGCTAGGATCAGATAGTATCTTGGTGACCAACTTATCAGGTCGCGCATAGATCAAAACAGCTGTATGCTGGCAGTTTATTCCTCTTTTTAAAAAAGTTGCAGGCTCCACCCTAATGTCAATCAATTTTCGTTCAGTTTAGTAAATTTAGTAGTCCTATGTTTAATAGACCTTAAATGTCTCCGAAAATACCCTCATCAAACCTAATCGTGTTCCCAGATATAATTACGATCCATGGGGTGTTATTTCCCTGTTGATAAGAGAGGAGATCGGTATCGGACAGATGTAAAATTTTTAACCAACTTATTAACCTTTCAACGGTTACAAATGCGTTACATTTTACTTACAACAAGTCACATCTCTACACTTGCGACCTTCTATCACTATTATGGTGTGCAAATTTATGCTCACAACCGATTCAAAGTAAAGGGCTTGGCAAATGTACGAGTAATTCATAAACTTTGCTCATTGGGTAGTTTCGCCTTATCTCCACGTGACCTTTTCCCAGTGGCTCTATTTACATAAACATGTGTAGATAAATCTCGGCTCCAATACGCTAGGTAAATATGCAACACTTGTGGTGCTATCACTACATACCGAACACCCTTTGTGTCCTACCGAGAATCAGATTCGAATTGCGCCGATTTACAAACATATTTAACGCACATGCAAGTGATTGGTAATACAAAGCAATGCCACATATTGTCACAGTAAAGCTGTTTGACGACGATTACTTATATTGTATGAGGTGATAGGCTTTATTGCATATATAATGTCAGTTTAACCAGTGATAATATTTGAATGCAACAATGCAATGCGCACCTCGCCTTGCATACTTATATTCTAAGATGGCATAAGGTCATGTGTGTACCTGGAAAGTAATGCATTATTATGACTCAAAACTATCTGATTTTATTCGTGCATCGAGTAAGTAAACTATCCCGGGAACGTAATATAAAACTTATCTCAAATGACGTGCAAGTGAGCAGACTAACAAAACACAAATCATTAACAAACGCAGCGTGTCTCTATCAATAAATTTGGATTTTATATTTTTGTCAAACAGAAGAAAGTCACACATTAATTGAGTAAAAATTGCTACGTTATGCATTAATAAACCAAATGCTGAAGCGACCAGCTGGCAGAGTGAGGTATGTTAAGCAGCACGGTTAGCATAGCAATTAACTTGCAAACTACATCATTTAACACTCAAATCATTTTATACTGCTGCAACGGGCAATTAGGCATTCTTCTTGGGGTTTTGCAAGCCATAATCCCGCATTGTAGAAGATGTATGCATAAAAAGTGGTGTCTTGATATTTTATTAGCCAACAAAGACATGCATACCAAATAGGTATCATACCTTGCTCTGCCGTAGTTAAGGCAACCATATAGGTAGTCGATCCTTCTTCATCAACCTTCATGAATGCGGCTATTCGTGTCTAACAAACGTGTGATATTATTTAGCAACGCTAAGGAGGGGGCGGTTGAATGATAGAGCAGAATTTGTTTATAGAAATATGTGCTTCAAATAGAAGGATTTTATTTTAGGTTAGAGCCCATTGTATAAAACGTCCGTCCACTGGCACTTGCAAATGACTATTCGCCAAGATTCTACTAAGCAGTTCGGTCATGACATTGGCCACGTTCATATACATAAGATGAACGGTATTCCATTCATTCATTATCGAGCCCTCTCTGATATTATCCGGTGTGCACGCCTCAGACACACAGTTAAGTGAATAAGGAAATGAAGAAGTCAATCGATAGCTGCCAATATACTGGTTTCAAAACTACTATAAGGGGCAATAACTATGTAACTGTCATTCAAACTGAACCTGTGAGATAGATATATCTCAGATAGAGCTATATATAAGACACTAACGTTTATGGTTTTAGCATTGAACACCGAATGAATTCATATTAAATTTATAAATTGTGATTTACATAAATTTATCCTTGTTTTGAGAGTAATCGATAACATTATAAGTTTGCTAACATAGCCTTGCACTCGACAGTCATTTGACACTGGTAAAAATACACAGAAATGACCCTTCACATATTCTGACGGTAGGGTATTGTGGGAGATATGCGACATCCCGGCGAACCTGGCATATACGGTTTATAAGCTTATGTGTTAATCCCTAACTCTGCAAATACGCGTCAGACATCTGCAGTGATTCAGTTTATAATAATCCCTTTATTCGGTTAAAAGCAATTTAACTACTAACCCAGCCATCTATTTTTATGTGGCTTTCAAATATACTAACCACTGCATGAATGCAATGACGGTATCGGATAAATGAAAAATATTGCTTTCAAAGGAAATAGACAACCATATAAAATATCGACAATATTAACACATCTGCCATTTAAGCCAGCCTGTTGATTGCTTTTGCTACGGTTCATTTACGTGAACTTGACTACTTTGCCGTAGGTTAACAACAACTTTCGAGCATCAAAATCTTTATAATGCTAAAATACACCGATGCATTTAGAGCTATGGCAGAATGTTAAGCATTATACTAAAAAAATGTATTTGTGTCAATTCAAACATACAGTAGTTGCAATATCTCTATTAATGTATACCAAGATGAGTCGACCGAATTGGCTGAAATCATGCACTAAAGTTGCACACAGACGTATCTCGGTGTGCTTATATTATTGCAATATAACATTAGAAGTTCCTCCTGCTAATAAAATCAGTGCTACTTGCGCTATGGATTGGATTGATGTTCAATGCAGCAGCATTAGGTGCTCTATAACTGAAGCTACAAATATGATGATTAAGGAGTAGTAATTATCCTGCAGATAATCTAATCTAGTCTATCCGCCAGCATGTTTGAACGACACATGTGTCCTCGCTTAGTATTGAGGCTTTTACCTTGCTGCAAGGTAATGGACATTTTTAAAGCTACTTGAGGACATATGGCTGAAAGAGTTTGAACCAAGGAGCCAATGGGATTTCGTTGCAAATTCCTGTGGATATAGGTGTATTAAAATATAGTGCGGTTTGTCATTATACAGTACTGTGTCAAAGGAAGTATGTCTGTTAGCCGCGTAGGTGACAGCATTATACCTTGAAGTCTGCGATGCATGGTGATCGGAGAATCTCTTTCACGTAGTGTAAGAAGAAACTGCCATCCATTGGCACTGAACGGTCATAGCATTCACACCCGTTGATGGATTACAGCTTTCATTTTTCATGGATAGATTATAGCATGCATTTGCAATTGATGGAGTAAGTCTTTAATTTGCGAATGGTGGCTCTGGTAGCGATTTACACTACGAGCCCGTTATATTATATTAATAACTTGATCTGATGACCAACGACAGAGGTCTTACACTACAATTCTACGACACGGGAACAAGACTGGGATATCAAGCGGGTCTACGAGTAATTTAATTGAGCCTTTTCGCTTTTGTCATTCAGACTATTACAAGTCAGAAGCATACATAATATAATACCCCAGCCATCACATCAATATTTTGCAACATCCAGTCTCATAATTGTTGTGCTGCGCTTTTCAGATGTTCATTGATGTCATAAAATAGGACATTACAAAGAAAACGTTCATAGCCTTAGTTCTATATTCCGCAGGGTTTCCGGAAAATGTCCGGTAATCTGATCTGTAATTTATTATGCTACACTGAATAAGTGACAGAACCCTACTGACTGCTACGCTCAGACATCGTACTGATTTTATTGTTCAAAATAATGCTAGGTACAACATTAGGTGAATCTGCTTGATCTAGTTTCAGCATCTTTTTTTGTTGCCGTAGATGTTTTCGCTGTCCCGCACTAACGCTAGCCAGTGGTCATAAAGATTGCGGCAGTACAAATGCATCAATTGGCAATCAAGGGACAACCGTCTACAAACGTTATCGTGTATTTAGTTTTCCATCATTATAATCAAGTCGATGTCTTACATATTATGGAGTCTCTAAAGCTATCCACACTGTGACTAATTGGCTGACTCAGTCTTCAAGGTTTGCATCTCTTCGTTGTGCAGCTTTGACGGAATTGTCAATACTGCAACATGAAGCAGGTAATCCAGGCCAAAAAAAATAGGATTAACCGATGCTTAGCTATCACAAATCACCTTGCAATCTTGCATCAATCTTGTTATGAACTGTTTGTACAATTAGCCAGAGAAATCCATATCCCGAATTAATATTGCGAAAAGAATTTCGTTGAATGTGCTGGTTTTTTAATCTGAATCCGTTCGCAAGTTAACGCGAGCATGAGCAGTCGGTGTAAATATATCGTTAAAAACATCCATAAACACGGTGAATAATGGGCGCTGCTTGACAAAGGCATACCTCACTGGATATGTTTTTAAATTAGATCAATGCTCCCTACTGTACTGCAGGGCTTTGACATTCCATTGCTGACGCTGGAATCGAGAATAAGATGGCTTTATAAGCGGTAGCATCTAACCATCTTGGGTAGAATGAATTTGAAATGATGTATCTAGAAAACGACAATATATGATAGTCAACTCGGAATAGACTGTTACGTTTTATAAGCGCTGCCTGTCATCAGGTGCAGCTGTAACCAATACAACAATCCAATTGACATGTTTCGGCATATCAAAAAGAGCGATTGTTGAACAATTATGTATGGTAAACCATAAATACTTTATGATACTAGGTTGCGGGAGATAGTTGTCGAGCATTGCTGAGTTTATAACGCTGGACCATTTGTACCCCTCATCTCAATCTGCATCCGATGATTTGGTTTGTGCGCTCTTTGAACAACACAACATAGTGACGTCGAGAGGCTATTTACATCGTAATACGCTTTTCCCGTGAAGCAGAGAAGATGCTACGCTAAATTCTTTAACCATTCAATATGATTTTGTCTATTGTTCTTCGTTCGGGAAATATTTAGCCATTATGTCAGATTATTCCACGTCTCCATTACCATTATCAACGTTACGTGATACTTCCCACGTGGTTTTCAAGTTCATTTGGTGAATAATAAGGCCATATACTCATAGATCATCTATCACCGCATTGTGGGAAGTAAAACTGATTGTTTGCGTGTCAGAATTGCTCCTTGTATCAGCTGATTGTCGCACTGCTCCACGCGCATGCCAACTGGAGGTGTGACAGAGAAACGTTGCGAGGCAAATATTGGTGACATGTTACTTTAGTTTGTCGGCAGATACCATTTAAAAAATGCATTAATCGTCCGTCAGCAACAAACTTTAACATATATTTATCTTGCAGTCTATCTGTACCGAGTTGTTTTCACACATGTCATTAAAATACTTTGTGCTATCGACTAGTCTAGGTATATCAACCATATTAATCCATTAATTCTCGAATTCGGGATGCAGTAGCCGTGTGGATCGATGTAATTGGCGTGTAAACTCGGTATGTGGAAGCAAGATTTGTAATATTAGCTGTTCATACAAATCGTAACAGAATCAATTTGCAATTAGCAAATATCGGCAAATATTTATTTATGAAATTTTTAATACGAGCTATATTAACAATCTTATTATAAACTACGGCTGTGGTGATGAACAACATCGAATCTTGAATTAGAAAATGGGAACGTAAAATGATTTGCTGCATTGATCGCACCCGACAGCCAACTTTTCTCTATGTGATATGGCCTAATCTTCCGCAAATTGCATTGTTTGCTAGTCAGGATAACATTTAATCGCGCTTCCTTTCAGATTATATTGCAGTGCAATTAAAGAGCAGGTAGCCAACAAGGGTTTTGGTGAGAGATCCGTTATTGCGTTCGAAATATAGCCCTAATCACAAAACGTAGAATGATGGTCATTCAGTAAGTAATTACCTCATTTGATTCAATCCGGCAAATTGGTATGTGGCAACATCTCTTTCTGGTTTTGATTGACGAAAAATATGCTTCCGCTTTTGCGCATGGCAAACATCATGTTACATGCTTTTGCGACACAGTATTGATTGCGCAGGCGGCAACTCTCCTTGGTTTGGAAGCAAACTATGCTTTCACCAATGCAAGTCCTGCTGACAGCACTTTCCTACTCCTCATCTTGCTCGTCATCATAAATACCGTCGTTGCCGCCATTTTCACCATCAGCATCATTCACATTAAGGTGTTATTGGTTTATAAGGGAATTCGTTAACTACAAGAACTACTTCATATCATCGTATCACCTCATTGCAGTTAGTGCATTAAACACATTTTCCGTGCAACACTATGCAATCATGTTATCAAATCAATTTGCAAATACTTGACATATTATGCAGTGATTTAGTATTAAAAAGCAAGCACCAGTAAGACGAAGTGATTTGACCCAAGAGTTACATTAGGTTTGTGGAGTTAAGAGTGGTTTGTAAGCGAAACCTTCATTAACTACAAGAACTACTTCATATCATCGCATCACGTCATTACAGTTTGTGCATTAAATAAATCTTCCGTGAATATAGCGATAGTAACGGCAAGAGCACGATGCTGCAATGTACAGCTATCGAGTGCATCGATTCAACCGGTGTTGAATGTGGTGTGTCTCACTTAACGTGAGTCTTCTAAAGACTTGTCAGCACCAGTAAATACATATAACTTATATAGCTACCCATTCGCACTAACACAGAAAGTACCTGGAGGCTCTAATTCTGCGGCCGATGGGCGCCAGTTTATCGATCGATGCTCCCAGTACCATAATATACAGCAGTCCCCGTAGTTTCTGCATCCTCTTTCTTGCTAGATTAGTTAATATTGGTATAGGGCTCATAGAAGGACATTTCGGTGTAAACTATGATAACAACAGACAATCACCCTCATGCCAATGTGGCATTTTTAGCAGCGTATGTTCACACAACATATGAACACCTACAACAATATGAATCAATCAAATGCACAGAACTGATAATGGGAGTTTTTCAATTTTTAACCTTGACCTGAATAAATTCTAAAAATTTCAGTCAAAAGCCAAATTATGCTGAACAACCCATTCCAAGCACAAATGAGAGTTGCGAGCAGCTGCTGCGAGAAATCGTGGTAAGTTACTACTGGTGTAACCTTAGTTCAATAATCACTTATATATAATTCCAAAAAAACAATATGGGCCCAAGAGTTTAACGCAAATATGGTGTCGACCATTATCAATACCAAATATGCTCCAAAATGGTTATAAAACTATTGTCGTTAGAAAATACCATAAGATTGTAGCAATGTTGCGGTTTCTTGCAGCTGTAGTTGGAAGGAGCCTTTTTTTAGTGTGCATTCAATATTATTGTGGAAAAACAAAATGCGCATTATGTATATTGCTGCGTCTTTGTAAAGGTCATGAAAAATCTGCAAATATATCCGGATAGAAGTTTTGAGCAAGTGGGGAGAATGCGTAGTAATCTGTTGTCATGCAAGGAAAAAAACATACCTTTCTGAGCAAATGTAAGTGCAACATGAGTTATTTCTATGCCTGGTGCTTTGCGACTGGAGTGATTGGAGCAAAGCAAAATAGTGTTCCAGGAGAATTTCTGGCAGAAGCTCTC
>CM067358.1:32684759-32705119 GCA_034190875.2 Urechis unicinctus
AAATGGTCATTGCCAAATATCTTGTTTCCTTTCCGTTACCGTGATATGCATGGTACTTGCACTAACGAAGCGTACTAAAATCGTTTATGTTCCGAACCTGTCAGTGGCATGACGCATGCTTCGGTTTGGACCATACACGCATCCCAATTAAGCCTCCAAGCTGATTCAATATGCACGCATTGATGAATGTTTGCTGTCTTTAGTTCAGTGTGCTAGGCAAACGCTGAAACTCTGGAGCACTTAGCGATAAAACCAGCTGACAGGATAACTCAGTTTGTTCATATTGTCATTACTCTCAAATATTAGTTCACTGTTACAGCATTCTTATTTATTTAACTTGCTAAAACTTACGCAGCTGGAACAAGACGGCATTTGTTATCATCCGCCATTGGTACTGCATATTTCGCGCCCTTCGAGTCACATGATATGCTGGCGTGTTACAGCTGATGATACTTTGTTCCACTCCAATAGAATGTAAGCAAGGACAATACCAAACATTTAGGTATATTTATGATCAAGAGTCAGATATCGATTCTTTTTATCACACATTACAATTTGTTTTGCTGGTTTGCCCCATTGTATAATTGTTGAGATTCATGGGTAGCGCCGATTCTTCAACATTTGTTTGGCATACTGTCTCAAATGTAGGCTTATGTAAAGTACCTTACTGTAAAGCGCTTCATGATTGTGTGTACATATTGGACAAGCATTACGCATTTATATTCTGTGTATTTCTGCCTATAAATTCGTCAAATTGACGGCTATAAGTTTTGTAAACTTGGTTATCGATTGTCGCTCTGCATAATCAATGTTGTTCTGTTAGTAAATGATTCTCAATACAGAGTTTCGTTCGCCTAACCCTAGAGTTCTTGCAAATATAACATCATGTAAAGCACGGCTGCCCATTGAAAATACATCGTTATGTACCATAATTGTTTTGCCCGGCACCGTGGATTCCACAAGGTAAGAAATGAAAGAGGAAATGCCAAATTACAAAGTTATCTATGCACTACACTGGTTAAGCTGTGAATTCTGTACTTGTACATTTCCCGTGACATAATTTAAACCATCTTGCAACAGGTAAATTAATAGTAAAATAAGCTCAATTTATTTGATGCCACTTCTAGGAGATCGCTTCAGGAGCAATGGATTAGCAAGTAAAACAATCAATTGTCTTAGCGGACGCTTCCATGATTAAAGACTCCACTTGTTTACCTCAGACGTAGCCATGCGTTAAAATAATATTTGCTCGCAGTTAATGCGATGAAAAACTAATGACAAGCACCCGATTGGCTACAACCTAGATTATATTCACAAGATTTTCATGTAATCGAAATGACGTGCTTAAGTATATGCATCATTGATCACAAATAATAGATCAGATATTGAAATGTTGGTTATTGAAGCTGTTTGACGGTTCGTTAAAAATACAAAAGCCTGGGATTCAATGAATATGAATGAGATTTCGCGTACTTCCTTGACATTGACAGTGATGGTGATATGTCAAAGATATTCAAAAAGAGTCCCATCCACGGTGCTGAAAAAAACAAAAATAAATTGGTGGAAAATATGCTAGGTACAACTTTTAACAACACGAATCGATCACAAATTGTCCAACTTCCAGAACAACGCATCAGAGAACATCCATAAGCAAGCCGCTGGAACAACTTATATGGGCCACTAGGAACATTTTCAACTTCTGTATTGATTCATTAGAAAACCAAGAATAAGTTTTCCAAGCAATATGTAAGCAGCATCCTACTTTACGGCATTGCGTAATTTGACTGGTGTCAATTGATTATAAAAAATATAAAAGGTTTGCCGCGCAGGCCTACGCCAGGTGTTTCGTGTGTGTAGCAGTGAACGTTTGTACGCCCAGCTAAGCTGTTAAACAGTATTGGATTTAGCTGAAGCACCATAAAGTACAAGTTTCCTTTGGGTTTAGGCTACGAGGATTTATGAACGTATTGTCCATGATGCTTATGGCTGAGTAAGTGTTTTTGGCGGCAGTCGACTCAATACATTAGCCCACAGTGTTCCGCGACGAATTTAAGACGATCTGAACAATACTGCATCAAGGCTGTTGATACTGAGGGGATGACAGTCTACTGCACAGTTCATACGACTCCCGACGCAATAAAAGATTCGCACAATGCGCTGCAGATATTTTGCTTAGCATCTATCTAGACTAAAAATGTTGGCCCACTGATAACCGTAGCACATTTATGATGATCTGGTGTTGAAACTGTGAGGATAACAGAACTAATGCGTCCATACGATTGTAGATGCAGGAAATGATTCGCACAATGCGCTACAGACTTATCGCTCAGCATCTATAATGTATTTTGTTATTACAGACAGCGTTGTTAATTAAAGCATGTCATATCGTGCGAACTTATATGTTCTATTTGAACGGTTATGGTTCTCCGAAAGCCCATTGCGTATTGTTTGTCACATAAATTCATTTGCGCTAGATAATTTGATGCCACATAAAATAGGCGGATTGAAATTGGACATGACATCTGCGCTGCATGGTTTGAGTAATGAATACTGATGAGTAAACCTCCATAAAAAAGGGTGGTAGTTCAATGTAATGTCGATTTTGTTATTAACTTATCATAACAGCAGAGTAGAACCTTTAATATGCATTGTATTCCTATGTTGCCAAATAATGCATCCAACTTCAGACTAACAGCACATATTAAAGCAAAACGAAATGATTCAACAGATTAGTAGTTGCATACACTTTAATGTCGTCTAAGACATCAAAGTTGATCCATAATGACGATGAGCGAAAGCAGGGTTGTGCATCATGCGCACAATACGAAAGTCCACCACAACGATAATGCACGGCATAGACGTTTCTCATGATACACATACCCCCAAATCGCATACGTTTTATTTGTGGATATGCGCGCTAAAGGTATGTTGAGTACTTTGTACTTGGGTTGATGAAAAGCACAGCAGTGTATGTAGCAAAATAATGAAAAGGATGTATGTCCATGCATTCACGCAAAAATTGCCTACTCGACGGCATCACCCACAACCACATATAACATATTCCGCTCGCGTTGTTCCCTGTGAGACATATTGATGCCGCAATTAGAGTCCAAAAAAGGATCCTGCCATTGCGCATAATATCATAACCATTTCTGTCCGAAAAACAACGTGTCGCGGAAACCTGCGAGAGTGGAGCGTAGATGATACTCAGATATGATATTGTCGTGCATTTAATGATATATGGTACTATGCAGTAGCTCGTCGATGCATATTCAAGCACAATAAAAATTCATTCGTGCTTCAGCGCAATAGCATTCTTTGCTTATGTGCTTAGTTTATTGTGATAACCTACTCACGCTGTAATGTTGCGCAACATTGCATTCGGTATTGTGAAACGATTTAGGTGAGTTATATAACAGTCCGTAATAGTGGTTTGTGAGGCAGTATTGATCTCGTAAGCAGGCCTGACTATATTTTATATCAGTCGGAATGAAAGTCACCACCAGATAACAGTCAACCAGAAACTGCCGCCCCTAACATTAAACGTTCCTTTATTGAATTATTCTTCTTTTGCTCGATCCGTTATTGAATTAGCTTAGCCATACGGAATATGTTACCACTTCAGAGCTATATGTCAACAAATGAGCATCCTCATTATTTGATTTAATTGATATGCATTATTTCCACATCCATGCAATACGCTGTTGTTTAATATGAAGACTGTCAATTAATGTGACGGTGAAGCAATTGGATATTTTACCAATTTCGCACTACATACAATGCAGTTCATTATTGGATTAGAACTTGTTCCATAAACTAAGTAAGCTCCCTCAATTCGATTGCTATCGAGGCAGTGCATCTATTATATTGCCTTTTCCCAAAGAAAATCGCAACATTATAAGGTTTCTCAACAATTGAAATAATTGTCAGCAAATCCTAATCTATCGCTTTATGAATGCCAAGTGTTTTGCTGACAAAACTCCACAATATTTTAAACCAGTATATGACTGAATAAGGAATAAAGTCCGCGGAGGGCAGATCAGTCGGGTTCAAGCAGCTTACAAGTCACATGCGTAGAGAACTGCTCAGCATCTCGTGCTACCGCAAAATGTAACTTTGTAAGTGAGCGAATGCTTACTTTACATGAAAGTGCGTGTGACATATCAAACATGTGACGTGAAATGCATCCACACCAAAATGTTAATTTTTGTCGTCATGTTTAAAAACTGCGTCGGTCACAATATGAAACTTGCTGGTAAATATGTCGCAATTTTATGCTGCTACGGTTTTATCCTACTTATGTTCTATTAAACGTAATATTTTATCTAAGCCTATCTAGCAGTTGAGTGAGACCTGTCGTTGTGACATACCCTGCATACTGACGCATGTGTCGGTATACCCACGGTTATCGAATTAATGACGCTATAGTCACATGCCTTATCGTACATAAATACCACATCAAATGAGTAATTCGTCAAACATAGCCAATTGCTTGAACCGATATCGTACGCTACTGCCCCACTTCTGATTGCTTAATCATACGTAGCCACATCCTTTAACAGCTGGTTGATGCATCTATTCATCGCTTCCCCTCGTTGAGTCAACAAACATAGTGCCCATAAAACTTGATCCAAACTATACCAGAGGTGATGTTTGCCCGTCCTAACAGCAATATTACGGATCCATTACTGGTGACCCAAGACAGGCCACTCTGCGAAGGCGTGCATTGAACGATGTTTTCAAATAATGTTGACTTTCTGTCTATTCAATTATACTACCTTGACAAATAGGGCACTAGTTTTCTTCAACTTGGCGAACGTGTGCAACATTGCAAAGCGTAGATAATAAATCATGAAACTACAAAGTTTATCATCATTGTGTCCTATAACACGTTGTTTGTCTTTACTTCTCATTTTCAGGCATTTAGGAAGGTAATTGTTGCATCTCCATTGTCATACGTTTACCCATTATGCCTGAAATGCATCTGGAGTTTTCAATTCAACGCAAAGCTTTCCCACTCTATCCCGTGTCATATCGTAAGACACAAATTTTGTCTGCAACTCGTGGCCTAACAAAATGGAATCATGGTGGAATGGAAGGAATTCAAAAGTTTGTAGGTACTGTTCAGATCATAATCAAATACTAATTTGAGAATATTGTATTCGCCTGCGTTTGAACAATAGCAGAAATGAGTACGAAAAGCATGCTATGCAGAAGTAACAATGGTATTTAATACGGGCGGCCGATACATGATTATTGCCTGCCAAGTTTTCATTTTCATACTTGGTCGCAAGCAACATCTTAATCTCCGCCATCCATGCATCCGCGATTACACCGATGCGAAATGAGACTGATGATGACTTACTGACCTATAGCGCGATGATATCAGGGCAATGATTGATACGGATGACGATAATTGATAGGGACAACAATGATTGATGAGGATCACATTGAAACAGCACCACTACGGTTCACTTGGCATCACCCAAGTTGCTAGTTTCCATGGTTGTGACTACAATCTAACGTGATAAAAAGATTAGGTAGAGCCCGGCCAACGGAGGAGTAATGCGTTTATATTAGTCCATAGACATTGAATAAAGTTTCAATATACATCCATGACACTTAGGCTGCGTGCATTGGCATGAAATGCTGTGCCTCTCGTCCCATCATTTGATAAGGTAGAAGTGTATTTATGGCTTTAGTGATTTGCATGTAAGGCTATAGCTTAGCCATATAGATAACAATATATCCCCTAACGTAATTAATTAAACACGCCATTTTCATATCATCATCTAACGGTACGAATATTCTTTATATTTTAGTTAGTGTAGATCGGACATCATAAACAAGAAACATATAATTCAATTTTAAGGAAAAGTCATTTAATTACCGATACAGCCGTAACGTAACTGCTGTAGCGAAATCAAATTATTTATGCAAACTATGAGAAAGCATTATCCTACATCCAATCGGTCACCCAGAACTATAGGTGAGAGCCCGGAGTACTGTCCAATTAAGGAACTACAATGAAAAAGGACACAAGACAGGCCACTCTGCGAAGGCGTGCATTGAACGATGTGTTCAAATAATGTTGACTTTATGTCTATTTAATTATACTACGTTGACAAATAGGGCGCTAGTTTTCTTCAACTTGGCGAACGCGTGCACCAATGCAAAGCGTAGATAATAAATCATGAACCTACAAAGTCTATCATCATTATGTCCTATAACACGTTGTTTGTCCTTACTTTTACTAATATTCTTTATATTTTAGTTAGTGTAGGTCGGACATCATAAACAAGAAATATATAATTCAATTTTAAGGAAAAGTCATTGAATTACCGATACAGCAGTAACGTAACTGCTGTAGCGAAATCAAATTATTTATGCAAACTATGAGAAAGCATTATTCTACATCCAATCGGTCACTCAGAGCTAAAGGTGATAGCCCGGAGTACCGTCAAGTTCAGGGACTACAATGAAAGGAAAAAAATAGATAAATATGGCAAATAAATTCTAGCATATACATCTTGCAGACATGTGTCCCAAGTCAAAAGCAATGCAAGCAAGAACTGCCGAAAAAGCTAATGCCATGTCTATTTATACTGCGTTATATCAGATCCTACTCTGTCATGATTTTCTGCACTTACTATAAGGAGGGTATGATGGAACTCTAATAACGATATCCGGAAGGGTTGCTACTTAAGCTCGTTATTTGCCTTTGTCCGTCAGGAACCAGCTAAAAAAACATTGCAACATCCTTTTATAGCAAATTCGCTTGTTATTGTTAAAATTGCAATAAAGGTACTTATAGAAAAAACTATCCTCTAACCACCTTATGACCATTTTGTTGATGAAATGTGCGACTCTTTAACGAAAATTGATGATATTCAGTGGCGTCTGTATCCTAGTGAAGGCTTTTTCAAACCCCGAAATATATTGTTGCCAGATACTCCGATAATTATGATTGATTTACAGAGGTCAAGGAGACAAGTATAAAATAGTTATGCACGCAGGAATTATGAATGACCAAAAACCCATTTGACACGTGTTCGACAGCAAACTGGAGGAATTAGCAATATTGCAGTCAATGCACCCCAATGTCTGCGCATATTGATGTGGTTAATGATGAATATAACTACCTAGCCCTGAACCTTTATCAATGTTTCAACAGAATAGTTGGTCATCTTTCAAGACGATTAGTATCAGACAACTGTTGTTGTGAGCTTCTCAATCTGATTCGTGGTATATTGTTGCAGACTTATCGCAAGAAAGCGTGATATGTACCGTCTCACAACGTCATCCATGCGTCAGCAGTGACAATCCAATTATACAGTTATCCCTGCGCAGTATCTGATGAGCTAGTTCTTGGCAATATCATGAGTAGCTTTCGAATAGGGAAATTTAGTTGTCGTATCTGAATCTATATTTCAATAGCATCCCTGACGGAAATGACGACATAGAATGCCGAACGATGTGTCTCGCTACAGGCTTTTCAACATGTTATCGTTTTTAGCCACACATTTTATATGTTTTACCTACGATTTCTTGCTGATATTGTTCTGCGTCGATTTGTTTGTCACTGTCCACGTGGTACGATCTGTGTAGAGTCATTAGGCACTGTGTTGTTATCACGCAGCCATTATGTCATAAATTATTTACAGTGATCAATTTCTGTATATGATCAGCGTCGCCTATTAAACTTTGTATACAGGTTATTTCGAATTCACTCACCGCAGGGATAAACCAATGTGGTCAGACATAACCTAGATAATTACCGATAATCACCGTCAACAGATGCAATGATACTACCCAATCTCTAAATTGAGTCACACTGATGCGAATATGAAACAGTACAGCCACGCCTCTCAAGACGTTGGCATGGCTCATGTCTGTCTGTGTGTCGCTCATTTATTGCCGATGTAAATGGCATTATGAGCGTCACACCGGATATGCGGATTCTTAATTCAGATGATAAAACAATGTGCATGATGTACTGCGGACAAATGCAAGGCATTTTAAAGGCTAGCCTTTGTGACCCGAGTAAAGGATCACATTCACGATGTGGTTCATGTGGAGAATTATAGCGAGCGAATAAACAATGCATCGACATATAACACGCGCAGGTAATATATTCCCTTGAAAAAGATATTGTAAGGAGCAATTCAAATATCTCATCGTGTGAGTTGGGTGAAGCATCACAAAAATGTTGGCACCTTGGATAAAGACCAGTATACCAAAGTAATGACGCACTTTTGTTGCAGTAGTCAAACGATCACGATACGTTGACAGATTAAGTAACTTAAATGTGCGTTATACGAATATTGACATGCAAGCGTATTTCCATCACATATCTTCCATAGTCAACCTATAACCAATGAGTGCGTAGCTTCGCTTGGAGGGTTCACTTCGAGTGGCTCTGTGGTGATCGCTTCGTTATTATAATACACTGCAATCCTACGGTGGCGCTACCGTGATTACACGCTGTACATGGTGATATTTGATTGTCAGCAGCCTTCTGGAGTGAGGGAACTGGCCGGGGTTAGACTAAAACAGTAGTTTGATTAGCAGGAACACGTGAAGATCACACGCATAGAGTTTATAGCTTCGCTTAGCTGTATGAAGGTTATAAAATTACGTGAAATACAATGCCGTCATCATGCGACAACACTATGAAATCAACAAAAGCACATGGTATTTGTGTTCCGACATCTCGGAATCGGCATCCGTTAAAAACTTGAATGGTCGAGGCCTCCACGGGTCCTAAATAATTGGAGAATTCCACGTGGTTTAAAAGAACGCTATGACACATTTTTTTCTCGGACAGAGGTTTGAGTTAGCGCTCGTAGCGAAACTTTACACTCTTTGCTTTTGACAACTTCAGAACACGTTATGTTTGTGCATATTGTCAGCACAAAGCCTATACACTTTGAACGCGTCCGTGTTTCCTTACAATGACCCAGCAGAGGTTCTCAGATTTTGTTTCATCTAAAATAGTATTTTGAAGCATTCTTTAGCAGAAAAAAAAATTACTTCATGATGTAGCTATAGGCCCAGCCCGACAAATCAAATATTGATTATGGAACATATCAGTATCTGTAGTATATAAGCATGTTTATGGAAGAACTATAGGCAAACATTGTTGTCATTTTGTGGTGAAGGCGATATAATTATATATAACTTCCAACATATATGTGCATTTTTCGTCGTTTATTCTCTGAGTAAAGCAAAAAGAAGAAACTTTATATCTTTAGGGTAATGAGATCGTAAGGGCGTGTTAAGATAGTGACACGCAATCGCTAGATATACCTATAGGTCCGAATTAATAAAAATCGTCATTAATCAAAATAACATTAAGCAGCTATAATAATAATAATTAATATCGAAATTATATATGCGCAACTATTTGAGATCCTGATTGTTGTGTACTTAGCTAATTCTGACTCAATAGAATAGGACTAACAATTCAGAAAGATTTGTAGGTATAGGTACGCAACCCATGTCTTTACATGACGTATAGTCCGTACACACAATGATCTTTAAATGCACAAGCCAATAAATTGACAAGCAAACGCTATTAACAATAACAATTTCCCCGCTAAGTTGTCCCGCCAGCTTACTTGTATCGTTTGCACAGATTAATAATTTGCCTCAACAAGTTAATACTAAGTTTAAATTGTTTCGGATTCAAAACCAAATGGATGTTGTCAGATCCGGCGCAAACGCATATTTATGAATGTCTTTGATAAAGTCTTCTTCCAATTCGTTACCTTGCAGATATTGAGACCATTTCCAGCAACCAATTTGGCAATGGATCTTAACAAGTTAACACATAATAACTTTTACTTCACCATTCATTTACATGAAGGTTAACTAAGTTTAAATGGCGCAGGCGTTGAGGAACGCTGAAGGTTATCAGAATTCATGCAAACGCATGTCACTATTCTCTTCCAGTCTGCCACATAGGATAAGTTGAGGCCGTCACCAGCAAGTGCTTTTTAACGAAGCACCGACACTTATCAATAATTCATAAAACCAAATGTTTCCTGATGGTTCTACCCAAATGTCTGAATTTGTCATACTGCTGAAACAATCGTTGTGTGCGATATATCGATACTAAATTGGATGAGGTAGCAGATCAGATCAGGTGCGAGGTTCATTAGAGATTGATGTGCGAGATATGCAAAATGTTGACGCGAGAATGACATTCATTTAGTGTTTTGGAAAGTGAAAGTTAATAATAGATAATTTACTCAGAATGTTTTAAGCAAAAGCAGCTGTAGATGAGTTACAATGCAGCAATTAGCCCCAACGCAGCTAAAAAGAGGTGTTTAACGACTCTATGATGCAACATATGGTAGTATGATATTATTCCTACTACTCTGCTCGCTTTAAATGATACTTATGTAGCCATGACATTGCGTTACTGGATTCTGTTCAGCAAATAGCACTAGCTGCTTAGCCAACACGTTCAAAGTAATCTGTCGCGGTAAGGCATTGTCGCGTGATGCATTTTGTCTTAATATTCCCGTCCCATTGGTGTGATAGACAACTGGTAAGATAATAGTGAGTATTAATCCTAACGGTGGGAAATTGTGGCATGCAGTTTTTGTATTGACCACAACAAACAGAAATGAAATGCAAAATCTACATGGTGATACCTTCACAGTGATAATTGTAGTTCTTTACCTTCACAACTTCGAGGCATCGGCTAATCCCCAACGACCAACACGAGTTGCTTGATTTTGCCAATCGTATAAGGACCAGCCCAGTTTGACAAATGTGTTCGATAGAGAGGGTGCTAATCGGTTCAGTCACGAATGAAATCCAATAAACATGAGGTTTGGCAATTCATATCTATAGACTTGTGTAATACAATCAGCACATACAATGTGTGTATGTAAAAAGCATTAACAATATAACTAGAAATCCATGCAAGCGGCTAGGGTGGCAGTTAAAACAACAACATATATACGAGATACTGCTTGATATAATGTTGATTCTGCCAGCTGATCAAAATGCCGGCAATGAAACTTATACCATTCTTTTCAGTGAATACGTTGCCTGATAGAATGTGCGCGAATACCTCAAAAACGTAACTGAATTGTTTTTCTATGACGCAACTGGAAGGCAATATTGAATTTGCACGCATAAACAACTTCATCTTTCGAAGCAAACAATTAGCTGATGGCCATTGAAAAAATGGTGAGTCCTTCTGAATAGCATGAGAGCAGTATGGTCATAGTTGGTGTTTGCGGGAAAGAAATCAGAAATATGGTTTTAATCCCATTCGGAGTCATTTTACACACACTTTGCATTCGGTTTTGCATGCATATATAGCGGCTGAGTTTTCACATGTGCTATGCATTGTAAGAAATTGACTTTGGAAATTGTTACAAAGAATAACCTTAGCGCTGTGTTGTACAGGGATAACATTACTAAACCAATTCAATAGGTGGAGTTGGCTGCAGTGCTGCTGAATGACTCACATGTAATTTACTGCTTAACTGACTAGCAACGCCCCGATGCACACGATTAATGTATTTTACAGAAATTGAATAAAGCCACAAAGAATGGCACGGTCATTATATCGGACCAGGTAAAGTTCTTTGTAACAGCATTGAATTTGTACCCCCAAAAAATAATGCAAAAATGAACTTATTTGCAACGAATACCGGAAGATCAATATAACAAAAATAACAGTCAAGCTTGCTACATTATCGAGTCCTTCGAAACTCAGCGTATTATGTAATATGTTGCAACTATCTTTTTAATCAAGAGATAATGCGACGTTAATTTGATGATCGGATCAATGCCACACTGGAAAGCAAAGCTTTTGCAAAATAAACTTGATCATATTATGCATGGCAGAAGCAAAATCTGCGTCTCCCTCACCTGCAACAGCGCATAGCAGAGGTACACAAATAATTGGTAATATATAAAGCATGACTCGCCTTGAGATGTCGATTCTTTCAATTCACTGACGCGTATATTTATAATTATACATATGCGGCCTGTCACCGCACTGCTGCTTGGACTATCTGTAATATTTGTCTTTACGAAACACGCAACTCGTTGTGGAATTTCTACTAATCATTCATTTGCAGCATAGTATAGCATCTACTTAATGATACAGGGTTAGTGTCCTAACCTAGTCGCTGAATTAGCATGTCATGCGTAAGTGCTCATAATGTTTGAAATCCTTCTGAGTAGCTTACACCAGTGTGGCTAATTTTTTCCGCCTCAGCCAATAAAGACAATTTTACTCTCATGCAAACCAAGGTTCGCAGGATGGTGAATGACCATTAGCTGATTGGCTCCCTCAGTACGATGAAGTTGTGTATGGCAAAGGCATTCAAAGTTACCCTCAGATAGTCCGGCAGTAAAATAGTCCCGATGTTTTGCAGAGGCAGCAGCAAATATCCTAAATGTTGTACTTGCAAACACACTCATCATCTTGAGTAGAATCTATGCAGCGGCATAAGTTAAAATGCATGGAAAAAAACTGGTCTCGCTTAGTCTCAGGAAATGAATGCCGACAGCAAGTCATCCTTTGGGTAAGGATGATTTATTAGTTATGCTCAATAGTAAAAAAAAATGCGCAAAAAATGTTAATGCAAATTTGTGATTTGCCACCAATATATTTAGGAGGAAATCATTATTGAAAATATAGAAATAATATATGAGAGTAGGCGGCCTAGTTGATACCCATTTAAATGTATTCGAATATGATACTTTCGTTGTAAAGTTTGTGCAACGAACATAATTCCCGGAGTCACCGCTGCGTTAATGCACAAGTAATTGGTTATACAGTAGAACGTCACCTAACGTCGGACTTTTGATACGGATTTAACGTCATATAACATGCACGTAGTAATGACCAGACTCTGAACTCTTTACCATGTGGGCCAATCAAAAAACAAATAAATACAAGTTGCGCGACCATTATTATCATGATATCAGGATTGGGATGTTATTAATGCTGAATAGACATATTGGTTTATGTGTGAGACATTAAGCGTCAACATCTATAATGCAACTATTTTTGCCAAACATTTTAGTTCTTCAATTTGTATCAACTTGCATTGAACGGTGTTGTTTTCTTTTCTTCTTATCGGCCATAAGTGCCACAGGATTTTGTTTTTTTTAAAGGGCAGGACTGTCCACTAACTACTGCATTGAAGGCTGCATTACTGTAGGACATTCCTCAAACGGTCAAGCTAAGTACATATTTACGTCAGGCGATTAATAAACTGTTATCATCATGAATGTTGACGGTTTATTGAAAGAATGATTGACGCGAAGGTGTATGTACGTTAAACAACGTGCTTTCCGTGATATCAATGTGGTTTAATCAGCTAATGTGTTGCAAATAGGCCGTCTGAAATGCAATGGAGTTGTTTGCAAGGCCGGTGGCGTCGATAATCAAGGATGCGGAGAGTTTGTGTGGCATCGTAGATAGCATGGTACCCCGCCATAGATAACAAAGGGCGAGATACAGACAGCGCCTAATCATATAGAGCCACAGGCAACGTTAAGATAGACATCAAATGATTATGAATGGCTGATGCGGAAATGAAGTTTTATGTTGCGAACGGTAAGGAAGAATAGAGCAGGGCGAAAGTAAAACTGACGCCGATGGTTTTGGGAAGCGACTGCTAGAACTGTTAAAGCCTAGTTGGCAATGAGATCCTAGATCATCGGTTGGCAAGCAAAGCTACAATAACAGCATACTACAGCCATGGCGCTAGATGATTGCGCGAATGATACAAACGAGCTATTATGTGCAATAATATACGTCTGGCATAAGCGTTGAAGCCAAAGGGGAGCTCAGATAGGTTTCCAGGGTAGGTTCTGCGGAGCAGTTGCCTAATTTGATCGAGGTCTCCGCCATCGGATTATAATATATCAATGGTCCGATGGGTTTTGTAGCATAACAAGGTCCCGAGCGTAAAGTTTGCTCAATTACTGAATATCAATTTACAACTGAAGAATTCACCAGGCTACCCAACTCAATCGATCGTGTATGACTTTTAAGGACGCGCCTTATCAACTATGTTTTGCAATGAATAAACATGATTTATCAAACGTGATACTTTGATAATATCTTCCGTCAATTCGTAGCGCTAGAGAAACCAGGTCACGCCTTAATATTAACATAAATAAAAAATGTTGTCAATTCGGAAACAGAACGTCATTATATGGCATTTTCCCCAAACGAAATGATCAAGGAAATATATTGATCGACCCAAGTTAAGTATTACACGCTGCTACCGTTAAATGCTAATTGAATGCGTCACATACATGCTCCTAAATGTCCAGTAATTTACTCTGAATGTACTAAGAAGAGACTACGCGTTGAAAATCTATTATCTGACTCATAGCAACCGCAGAATGAACTATATTATTACACCATTGGAAATACTATTCTTTTCGTGCTAAGAAAAGTTTGAATGCTTGGCAACTTTTTCATTTTCTAATAAAGTCCACATAATTAAATAAAATCGTAAGACAAAACACCTGCTCTCAAATAATATGCCCTGCGTCAGTGGTTCACTATCGATCAATACGGCTCATTACAATACCTTGCCTGAGATAATATTGACAGATTCAGCCGTGATCACGTGTAACTGGAAATAAGTGCAATATGCATTGCCTGAATCACATGCATAATGTATGATATTGATTGCATGGTTATCAAAGATGAATGACCTGACTAAACATATCCATAACAGCCCGGAGCTATGCAAACACGTCACTGCCATTAGCAGTCTTGTGGGGAGAATGATAAAGCGAGTAACATACGAAACTGAGCTAGGATGTTAAGAACCATGCAGTGACGCAATAATTTTACTGACGTATAAGTATGCCGCTCTGTCCCAAAGACTCACGTCATTATTACACGTTATCTGCAAAATTCGTGCTCAAGTCTAGGACCCGTTTTTTAACCCAAAATGGCAAGTTCTTTCACCAAAGAAATAATTGCGGTGTCCTGTTGACAAGCTATCCGCTTTTCACAACTCGCTTTCTTTGGCGAGGTGTGCCGCCATGAGAATAAGGTAAGCATAAGCTGAGAAAACGTTTGGCGCAGGCAGCGTCTATAAAATAGCCCGTAACTTACCTCAATCAGCTCATTTTACATTTCCCATCGACCATAATCTCTTCTTCATATATATAGATATATATATATATATATATATATATATAGATAGAGAGATATAGATAGATATATATATAGATATAGATATATATATAGAGATATATATATATATAGAGAGATATATATATATATATATATATATATATATCAGAGATATATATATATATATAGAGAGAGACATACTATAGAGATATATATATATATATATATAGATATATATATATAGATAGAGATATATAGAGAGATATATATATATATATATAAATATATATATATATATATATATATGAATATATATATATATATTATATATACATATATATATATATATATACCTACCTATATATATATATATATATATATATATATATATCTATATATATATATATATATATATAAATCATATATATATATATATATATATATATATATATATATATATATATATATATATATATATATATATATGTGTGTGTGTGTGTGTGTGTGTGTGTGTGTGTGCTCGCACCCAGCACTTTTGTAATTATTACCTATAGCCGTCCGCAGCATGCTCTTATTGTATATATTTAAATTACATAGGCGGTCGCCGATTCATGGATCTTAACCACATGTGGAGGTGACTACCTAAGAGAACGTCTTACGTAAGCGTGATAGGAAGCCATGCTAACATGCTACCGGATTAAGTGGTATTAAAATTGTTGCATCTATGGAATGAGGGTTGACGATGAATCTTTATAGTAACATTTGCTGTAATGCATGTTCACCCCAAGGATAACGTGATTGTGTGGACTTTTTGCATTGATAAACATGACATAGGTGAATACTAATGTGTTATGTCTTCTCCCGTAATATGTATGCCACTTGCATCGCCCGGCTCCGCATACCTGCTCATTTATTCATTAATGCATGGGATAAACGCTATAAGTAATGTCACGTGCAGCAATGTTTCCCAAATGATTACTGATAGACAACCGACCAGGTTTAAAAACGTGCAAGCTTGCAAATTCCACCGTAGCTATATTTGCTAATATATAGGGTGCACCATTAAATGACAGAACTTTTATAAATGTGGTTTTGGCTAGCTTCCCTGTCAACCATCGATCCATAACACTAGGAGCTAACATATTTACAACGAATCTGCTATATTGATTATGTAACGTTCCTAAGCGCACAGTACGACTCATGGGTGTTATGTATCAACATATTCCATTTGAAATTTCAGTCGTGCAGAGCTGTTGAAACTTGTACAACCAATACTTTTATTTCTAACTAATATCAGTCACAGAAGTCGGTTTGTTTTAAATATGCTCATCGATGAACTATCAAGGGTTCTTAATAATTGCAATTTGACTGATGATGCAACGCTGAACCAGGGTTATGACATTAATCATTAATCGACGTGCAATATTCACTTACGTATTTACATTCGTACGGGTATTTCATCAAAAACTTGGCGGTAGATGTTATCGGACTGTTACTTTAGCCAAAAATATAAATAGCCATGAGTAAGTGCCGGGTATTTTTCACAAGTCACATGCGACTATTTCAGTCTTGTTATGAGTTACATCGTTTGTACTGTAGCCAATACCATCAATCAGCGATACACTACATCGAAATATGGCTATTCTTTCTGGGAATATAGATAATAATGCCAACATATTTTGTAGCGTGATGAATGATGACTGATGATGAGGTGCTAAATTCCTCTAATGGGGTCCGTCTCCCAGGAGCCATTATCTATCATCAGTCATGTCAATTCGTATTCTTCGATGATTATTTGTTGGGTAAGGGCTAGTATACTTATATGCATTGTAAGCCTTTGTGCTGCCATTAAATTTTAACCGTTCCGTTGTCAAGCCAGAATATTGCAAAGACATAATTGATAATCGTACTATCTGCAAGGCTTCAAGAGTCTCGAGGGATCCACAATATAAAAAGCTGTCATAATGCCGGCATATGATACGATTATAACATCTAGCAAACATATTTGCTTGGACGTCCCCGACAGCAGTTAACCAACAATTGGCATTGGCACCCGCCATGTTATATTCATGATATCAGCAAGCCTCGAGGTGCACCTATGCAACTAACATAGCACAGGAAGGGGCTGCTGTACCCCTCACGTTAACATAATTAACCGTGCGGTACACGGCTGCACAACGACAACGCCATATGTTATATTTTACCATGCTGTAATGTGCTACGTAAGGCTGCATTTTAACCGTTCAATCAGTGAATAGGGAAATAAATATTAAGTTTGAATGATTGACAGGCACTAGGACATCAACTTAAACACCAGATGCTGTACAGAGGGATTACTAACTTGTTTCACAATACACTGGCAGGCAACGGATGCGTTCCACATGCTGCTGTTTGCAACTCGATTACACAGAGAAAAGGCTACAAACAGCAGTTTAGTCATTTGCCTATGTTTATTCAAATATCACTGTAGCATAGTTTTATTTTGACGATAATGCGCCCTGAATTAACTACATCTATATCCGATCGTTTGCAGCTCGCTGTAGCAAAATACAAACAGGCTGGATATTATTAACTCTAAAAACTCGGATAAAGAAAACACTTCCCAAATGAAATCACTAGGTGCATATAAGTTATATCTGGCATAAAAATTGTTTTGATGGCATGCGATACACTTGCTTCCCTTCCATGAAATTGGGGCGGTATGAAAGTATATAGGCCGGGTAAAAACCATGAAATAATCACATGGCATAGTTTGGCTCGATTGTGTGACTAATCGGCATCTCGTTAATGCAGACAGTGGCATTCCATAATAATTATATGGCAAAAGATCGAAAACGTTGCATCCGGGGTGAGGCATTGTGTGGCTTATGAATACTTTATCCCCTGCTGTTTCTGGACCTTGTAAACAACAGCAATGGTGGTTGAATACCTCTTAAGTGAATTGCGGCCGACAACAGTGGTATACGACGTTGTCAATTTGTGTTTATAAACAGAAACAAACTTGCCTAGACATGTAATGAAGCAACGTACGTGGTTGGTAGGGGTAACGATCGGTAAGCGAGCGGAATGCATTGGCGTAAGTATATGCATAATTTTTTTATTCCATAAGAGCAGGATACTAGCAAATAGATCGATGGCCTTTCTTATGGTGGTTCAACCATGTGAAAAAGCATTACCTGGTAAATTGGGGGATTGCATACCATAAACTTAACATACAATGTCCAGCTATATTACCCTTAATAATATCAATAGTTTCCTGTGATGACTTAATTCAATGAATACCCGTCTCAAAAGGCAGTGATACTTGAAAAAGTATAGGATAGATACTTCATGGCCAAACAATGGCGGACAATTAGGCAGTATGTCTATGTTCGTTACTGAATGATTTAATACTCTAACATGTTGCCAGATGATATGAGATAACGTGCAGCAAGTTATACACCATGATGGTACAATTACTCGCGCATACATTTGTTATATCCACGAGTCTTTTTAATCTTATTTTAGTAAATTCTCATATCTATTGTTGAAATCAATTATTACACATTGACATGAATACACATGCATGAAAAATTCGTTTTTTGCTTGGCACCTACATTAAACTCTTATGCTAATAAACGCTCTTTTTTTACTAATACCAACTTTTTGTCGAAAACGTCAACAATATCGTATCGACTTTAAGCATCAGAAAATATTCAGTGTGTGAACACATATAAAGAACGGCCCTCAATCAATTATACTGATGGTACACTTGCCAATATATAAATATAAGTAGAGATCATTCATCTGAAACGTCGACATTTACACTCTAGCAAATTTTGTAACTTACAATTCTTTCATACGTACCCATCGACGTTAGAAAGCCGACGCACGATCAGATTTGATTTACAAATAGCCTCTGGATAGGCCTAACCTGAAAGATGCATATGAAATGTTATATATATAGAGATATCATATATATATATATATATATATATATATATATATATATATATATATATATATATATATATATATATATATATATATATATATATATATAAGTATATATGTATAAACATATACGTATATTTATATAATATATACGTATATATGTATATATACGTATTTATAAAATATATATATATATATATATATCAATATATGCATATATATATTTAAACAATACATATATATATATATCTATATATATATATATATATATATATATATAAATATATATATATATATATATATATATATATATATATATATATATATATATATATATATATATGCATATATATATATATATATTTATGACTTGCAAATGTGTTTTTGACGAAGCCGTCAAATGGTCATTGCCAAATATCTTGTTTATTCCTTCCTTTACCGTGATATGCATGGTACTTGCACTAACAAAGTGTGCTAAAATCGTTTATGTTAACCGAACCTGTCAGTGGCATGACGCATGCTTCGGTTGGACCACCACACACGCATCCCAATGAAACGTCCAAGCTGAATCAATATGTACGCATTGATGAATGTTTGCTGTCTTTAGTTCAGTGTGCTAGGCAAACACTGCAACTCTGGAGCACTGAGAGATATAACCAGCTGACAGGATAACTCAGTTTATTTAGATTGTCATTGCTCCCAAATATTAGTTAACTGTTATAGCATTCTTATTTATTTTACTTGCTAAAACTTGCGCCGCTGGAGCAAGACGGCATTTGTTATCATCCGCCATTGGTACCGCATATTTCGCGCCCTTCGAGTCACATGATATGCTGGCGTGTTACAGCTGATGATACTTTGTTCCACTCAAATAGAATGTAAGCAAGGACAATACAAAACATTTAGGTATATTTATGATCAAGAGTCAGGTATCGATTCTTTTTATCACTCATTACAATTTGTTTTGCTGGTTTGCGCCATTGTGTAATTGTTGAGATTCATGGGTAGCGCCGATTCTGATGATAATGGCACACTGCAACAATGTAGTGAATACAAAAGAACAATCATATTTCGGCCCAATATTTATTCTCGTTACCATCCATAATCCTAGATAAGTGAGTTATATTCACAGTAGTCATAGGTTGTTCATAGATATAATTACCAGTTACCTTCAACATTTGTTTGGCATACTGTCTCAAATGTAGGCTTCTGCAAAGCACCTTACTGTAAAGCGCTTCATGATTGTGTGTATATATTGGACAAGCATTATGCATTTATATTCTGT
>CM067358.1:32705219-32724003 GCA_034190875.2 Urechis unicinctus
AGAAAGTGGTCTTGTGTGCTTGAAAGGGGACACCGCTGGGCAAGTTAACCATAAGGTTGTTTTTTTTAATTTATAGGAATGTTGAGAGTAAGCATTGTTGCTTCCTTTACTAACTGACCATTACTCTATTGCTAGCTTCATCACAATGACAAACTGACCATTGCTAGGTTCATTACAATGACTAATTGACCATCGCTCTGGTGTTAGACTCGTCACAATGACTTACTGACCATCAATCGGGTGCTAGGTTCATTACAATGACTAACTGACCATTGCTCTGTTGCCAGGTTCATCACAATGACCAACTGACCATGTGCCTGTATCAACAGAGTTTTCTTATATACAGACTCTCTATGTATAAGATGCATTGGAGGAGGGACGTTTAATGATTCAAGTGCCATTATCAATAGTATGTAAGGAAGGATTTTGTGACTCCAGTGGTTATGTTCACTGCTATGGCTCGTAGTTAAGTACTTCATAACGACTTACTGACCTCCTCCCGTTAGTTATGCCCTAAGTGCCAACTGATCGACGCTCTGCTGCAAAGCTTTTTCACAGTGACCATTCTTTTGTTGCTCTTCGACCATCGTTCTGTGGCTATCACAAAGACTATCTAGCCATCGCGCTCTTTCTTAATTCATCACATTGCCAAGTTTGTCATAGCTTAAACTTAGATGTAAGCTAGGTTTCATTCGACTTAGGTACTTGATCCTAGATACGTTGCGTCAACTACAAAATTGATGTAGTATCAAAGGGCTTCACCTGCATTGTAAAATGCTTATCTCATGGACCTGGTTAATTGATTGAAATGGTTATATCACAGACATGGTTGATTGATTAAAATGCGTATATCACAGACATGATCGATTGATTGAAAGGCTTATCTAACAACCATTGATTGAGATGAGATGAAAAGAAAATATAAAAGGGACCATTGTCATTAAAATTTTGATCGAACTAACATTGATAAATATAGATTCAATACACATAACAATTGGGTTAGTTGTTGGCATAGATGGCCAAGTCGCATTTTACAATTTTATGTATGTTGATAACGTCACGTTGTTTTTGGACCTCGTTAATGTTGCAGTGGAAGTGATATCGGAAGGGAACGCGCAGTATCTTCGCCGGTAATGGTCGTATGGTAGCATAGTTTTCAATCGAGTGTAGCCCATACTATTCTGAAGCACTATCTTTCGTATACAATGGTAAATATGTTTGCAGTGTTCTCAAAACTAAGCTAAAAGAAAAGTCATGGCAGGAAAATGGGGAATGAATGATAAAACATCAGGACGGGACTTGAACACCAGCCTCTCTCAGGTCAGGCAAACGGGCTACTATTATGCCACAGCGTCTGATGTACCTTTAAGCTAACGTTTGTTGTGTAGGACACGAAGTACAGTAGGTGCCGTCAAAGGATAAAACCCATCTTGCACCCTGCTTTCGAGTTAGTTAGTACGATACTATTCAGTTTAATTCAACCGTAGTGCGTTTGGCATAATCTCCTAGTTGTGATATATATATATATATATATATATATATATATATATATATATATATATATATATATATATAGAGATATATATAGATATATATATATAGATATATATATATATATCTATAGATATATATATCTCTATATAGATATATATATATAGAGGGATATATATATCCTATATATATATATATATAGAGAGACGTATATATATATCTGTCTCTCTCTCTATCTCTCTATCTATATCTCCTATCTAGAGAGAGATCTCTCTCTCTCTCTCTCTAGAGAGAGACCTCTCTGTCTCTCTATATGGAGGTAGAGATCTATATCTGTGTATCTCTCTCTCCCTCCTATTTCTCTCTCTCCCTTTCTTTCTCTCTCTCTCTTCTTTCTCTCTCTCTTTTCTCTCTCTCCAGATCTCTCTCTCTCTCTCTCTATATCCTCTCTCTATATCTCTCTCTCTCTATATATGTATATCTCTCTATATCTCTCTCTCTATCTCTCTCTATCTCTCTATCTATATATCTCTATCTATATCTCTCTATATATATATATATCTCTCTATATATATATATATATATACGGCAAAGATTGTGAAAGTCGTCATGTGCATTTCTTTATTCCGATCAACGTTTTCCAGACATCGTAAGCTGTTCGCTTCATTCACTCGTTCATGTTAATTGAAGCAGAATGGACTAGTTGATCTTATGTCCATACGGTACAGCCCTGGTTGATCACTTGATGCGTAGAATCCCATTCTTGCACAAACGTAGCCGCAGTTTGTGCAGGATCCCTGAAACATATTGCCCAGGATGATTCATTATCAATCAACTTTATAATGCTGAATAGCATTGGCTTTGTCAATGATTTAAAGTTTACCGGAATATTGTTTGCATCTGTGCATGCCTGACGCGACAAGAAACAATTGTCTCTGATGGAGATAATCATATAGTCCACCGCTCTACCGTGACTGCATCCCAAGTCGCCATCTGTGCAATACAGTGTATTCCAATGCTATGCAGTGCTGTTGCTAAATAACGACAAGGGTATTGCATTCAATATGCGATTCAAGCTAATGTGTTAGCTGTTTGAGACAATGTAATAATGCGATAATTTACATAACTCCCAATCCTCCTCGGTCATATCTTCCCAATCCTTCAGCAGTATATCGGAGCAGCCAGGTTGGTTTTTACCATCAGCGGGGTAGAAATCGGCGTTACCAAGAGCCCTCTTTGAGCCATAATTAACACTGTCAGTGTGGATTATGTCGACAAAAGTGGCAGCATCCGGATGAATGCCTTGGGTAACAGCTTTTGCTGTGAATAACGGGCCAGCTGGATCCATGCCTGAAAAGATCAATATGACATTATATGAGCATCTTCAGGAATACCTACTACGACACAATGTCACCTTATTTACCGCTCTATATATGGAAGTACCTGTTGCTCGTCCAAAATTTGGTACCCTGGTTGCTGCATGTCCACACACATGCGCCCCTAGTGAGTGACCAATGCAGTGCATGTCACTTGCTGCTGCAGAAGCCTTATCATAAAGCTAAAATGGTTTATAGTTCCACACCAACACCAAGAAATAAACTAACAGGAATTGGTACCGATATATTCACATTCCATAACATTCATGGAAATGCGTAGCGCTTCGACAAATGTCGCTGCAACTAGATGATAATGGCTTCTACAGTCAGAACAGCTCACATTGCTGACTTAGAAAATGACAATGTAGGCATATTTTGTGACAGCACTGTCAGTACAATGCACCCGATCAACGAGCCAGTAATGCGTCATCTGCAAACAGTGACCTGTCCAGGTACACAACTGTCGACCTGATAAAGCCTGATAAAGCCTTGAAAGTCGTCTCCTGCTCGGGTTATTGGGCTTCACGTCCTCCGACAATCTCACTATGTATAACGTATCTTACGATGAAAGTTCGATCAGTGTAACTTGGCTAGTAACATGAGTCTAAAAATAAGTATATTTTACATGTGACAAATAACAATCGGCTGTGTTTTTTTTATCGATGGAAAGAAGTGTTACGACGATTCTTTGAAGTAAATGTACAAGGTAAACCATCTGCTTTCATCAAAGGGCGCGGTATAAGTGATATCAATTTGTCTCCACATTTTACCACTGGGATAAAGCAGATGGTAAATGTAGATTTTGATATGCACAATAACTCTTTGTTCCAGGGCTTATCGCGACCATATTTTTATAGGTAGCAAGCTAGTTACGCGAAAAACTCAGCATTTCGTGCTAGCCAATCACCTATTTAAGCTGACGAAAAAGCGAACGCAAAACCACTACAGCCATTCACGATGAACGGGGCACTTGTGGTTTTCATTGCGGGCCTTACGGTTGTAAGGTAAGTAATCAATATTATAAATGACTGTATTGTAGCAGTACATTGTAGCGCAGGCATTAAGCTTGTTGACTGGCGATAAGATCAATACACACCCTTCCTAAAATACCATCTAGTCATTGAAGGTTATGCATAAATGACCCTCGTTCTTGTACACAACCCGCAATTTACCATTCTTGATGCGTTGTTTGATTGCAGTGCTCAGAGCTATAAATATTGCGCAAGTGTGGATGAGAGTTTTCCATACAGCATACTCTCGGGCTGCCTCCCAATCAATCCTGACTATTGGTGTTGGTCGCCGAAGTGTCCTGAACAAATAAAGCTTGTCTATCGTGCTTATTCGCCAGGAAACCCTACTAACCCGGTGATTTTCACCCGTGACCAAGTACCGTAAGTTGCGGAGACTGCTGCTAGATACGCACGGACTAATTGGTTTTGTTATATATGTACTATACCTCATTTATGAATGGTTAACACGTACAGCAAACGCATATTCGATATAAATGCAGCCTTACTTGCCCCAAGCTATGTATTGCATAACGTTTGATGCACTTAAACGGTTAGATCTGGATTCGTTGGTACAAGAAAAACCGTTTTCATTGTGCACGGATGGCAGACAAGATTTACCGACAATGGATGGCTAGTGCAAATGAAGAATGAACTTCTTGCCCAGGTAATATATCAAATTTTGCCTAATATATTTGAGTGCATTTATTTGCTGTTTGAGTCATTCATCAACATTCACTCAGAGGTGGATGATTTCAGGGTAGCTACAATGTAATCATCGTTGACTGGAGCGATGCCGGTACCAATCTAAATTACCCTCAACCAGCGTCTGAAACCAGAACTGTTGGCGCTGATGTTGCGTATATTGCCAAAAACTTAGTGTCAAAGGCTTCTGCAGCAGCAAGCAACATGCACTGCATTGGTCACTCACTAGGGGCGCATGTGTGTGGACATGCAGCAACCAGGGTACCAAATTTTGGACGAGCAACAGGTACTTCCATGTTTTTAAGCATTAAATAATGTGACATTGTGTCATAGTAGGTATTCCTGAAGATGCTCATATAATGTCATATTGATCTTTTCAGGCATGGATCCAGCTGGCCCGGGATTTACAGCAAAAGCTGTTACCCAAGGCATTCATCCGAATGCTGCCAGTTTTGTCGACATAATCCACACTGACAGTGTTAATTATGGCTCAAAGAGGGCTCTTGGCAACGCCGATTTCTACCCCGCTGATGGCAATGCCCAACCCGGCTGCTCCGATATACTGCTCAAAGATTGGGAAGATATGACCGAGGAGGATTGGGAGTTATGTAAATAATCTCAGTATTGCATTGTCTCAAACTGCTAACACATTAGCTTGAATGCATATCGAGTGTAATGCCCCTGTCGTGTTAACAACAGCACTGCATCGCATTGGTATACACTGTATTGCACAGATGGCGACTTCCTGGGATGCAGTCACGGTAGAGCGGTGGACTATATGACAATCTCCATCAGAAACAATTGTTTTTTGTCGCGTCAGAGATGCACAGATGCAAACAATATTCCGGTAAACTTTAAATCATTGACACAGCCAATGTTATTCAGCATTATATAGTTGATTGAAAAAAATGGATCATCTTTCTAAATATGTTTCAGGGATCCTGCACAAACTGCGGCAACGTCTGTGCAAGAATGGGATTCTATGCATCAAGTAATCAACCAGGGCTGTACCGTATGGACATTAGATCAAGTAGTCCATTCTGTTTCAACTAACATGAACCAGCGAATGAAGCGAACAGATTACGATGTCTGGAAAACATAGAACGGAATAAAGAAATGCACAACTTTCACAGCCTTTGCCGTATATGTATATATATATATATATATATATATATATATATATATATATATATATATATATATATATATATATATATATATATATATATATATATATATATATATATATATATATATATATATATATATATATATATATATATATATATATATATATATATATATATATATATATATATATATATATATATATATATATATATATATATATATATATGTATACAGCGTTCGCTCCGTTTACGGTTTCTGATCTTTGATGTCAGCGCTGTAGGTGGGGATATTAGATTGTCAACAGCGTCCAGGGTGAGAGATCTGGACTGGGGTAGACATTAACATATGTTGCCTTCCCGGGAATATGTGTAGATCTGGAGCATGGAGTTTATAAATTCCGTATGGTGCGTAGGGATTATGAAATTACATGAAATACACCCTCTTCAACGGGAGATGATACCACCGGGATGATAACATGAAATCAATAATAACGCGTGGGTTTGCTGATCCAACGTCTCGGGGTCGACGTTTGTTAAAGACATAGAGTCATCTGATGGGTTGAGGCCGTCACGGCTCTGTATTAATCAGAGAATTCAACGCGGTTTAAGCTGCGCTATGAAAAAGCCACACCCTGCGGCTCACTTTTGGCATCTTCCCATTTGTTCCCGGGCTGCATCCTCATAGCATAGCCATTAGCTCGTTAATTCGATCAACGAGCTGAGTCGATTTCAATTGCCTGACCAGTATTGCGGACAGGGCAACACTGCACAACTCGTAATCTGCCATTAATATGCCCTCCTCGTGTCAAGCACCTGCACAAAGCGGCTGACACATGCTGGGTGGATGCATCTGGATCTGATCAGTGATCGGTTTACGAGTTGCGCCATGGGGTGACTAATTTAATACCAAAACTACACAGCGCCTTTTGCAATTGTAAATTACAATTAGGTTGTGTCCCTTGAATTAATGTAATCTTTTCATACGCCCGCACCGTCCGTGCTAACATAAAAATAACACATATATTAAAAGTTCAAATTTAGTTAAGTTGCCATGAATATGTGTTCCATCTGTTACGAACTAAGGAACTTACATGCTCATCGTCCACGTCAACTTGCGTCACTTATTTTACATATTTATCAAATATAGAGTGTAGCAAGGTTTTTTTTGTGCTTCATTTTTGACAAGGTCATAACAGTGTCATCTTTTTAGGCGATGTACGCAATTGTGATCCCAGGTCGCGGTTGCCTCTTGGTGACTACGCGGAAACAAATGGAGCTGAATACACAACTTGGACCTGTCCTCCTTATGCATAGAAGTTTTTCACATATTGTTGTTATGTAGCTGTTAACAGTATCTGGCAGGCAATAGGTGTTTAGATGATGCACGCTTATTGAATGATGTAATTGACCTACTTAGTTTATCATTCAACAAAGTTTGCTAAAGTGTGACTAATTTCGTTCAAGGTACGCCTGTTGAAGCTGAAGGCAATGTACTGACAAGCCCTGTCAATTTAATGAAGAGACATCCTCCCCACGAAAATATTGGGGCCGCACGGGGCATAACAACAGTCAATCCCACACACTATTGTGTCAAACAGTTAATTTTAAGTAACGTGACATGCTTAAAACGCAATATATGCGTGACCCAACGGTACCTTAATATCGCCTTCCCCTTGCTGACATACAGCCTATAATTATGACGGAATTAACAGTATTGTGGTTTTGCATGGTGTATACACAGAGGGTCTTAAATTGAAACCTGAATACGGGGTTGCCAGGGGAAAAAAGCGACTAAATATGTCGTCCACATGCGCACCAGATCTTGCTGTGACGAAATAGTTATGACTTACATTTCAAAAGAATTCTTTGTTCTCATGTGACGCATCTTTCGTTTCTGCTCTCGCCATTATCATACATGTCAGCATCTAATATGTATGGCATCAGAAGTTTAAGTCACTTTATCATAGAACCGTTCATCTTTGAATATGGACTCGCAAAGCGGAAGACGCAATAATTGTTTTAAAAATTATATTGGCCAGCAAGAGAGAAGCACTAAGCGACCAAAGACTGACATTGACTTAATGGACAAGTGGTGTCTATCAGAGTTATGTAGATGTTCAACGTCAGCTGATACAACTAATGATCAAGTTCAAACTGTAACGAAACAAACGTATGTCCCGAAAATATTCTAACAACATATTGGTTTGGTTCAGGCTGGTGATGTATGAAACGTAAGTTAGCCCGAAGAAACGTTATACATTTATTACATATGTGAAAGCACCATATGGCATGTTGCACTCTCTGATGTATATATCTTGTGCACCAGTTGCATTTTTGCACAAGCGCCCTGAAAAGAAACAGGTCACACTATCAAGTATGTCTTTGTATACAGGCAACAAATCATCAAATTCGTTCCGATTGTGAGCAAGTAATTTCGAGCGCTTATCGCGTTATTCTGTTTTCTTATGAGGAGTTATCTGGTTATGCAAATAAGTCCGGCCGTGCATTTGATACAGTAAAATACCAAGACGAGGCTCTTCCACACTTAACTCAGATTAGCTGTTTATGATATTAACACGTAACAATTCAGACTAAGCTCAATTGCATGCCAAGTTTGATGAGCTTATCAAACCGCAACCAATGATTGACCTTGTTATAGCCTTGGCCTGCCAAACTGTATTAAGATACTGCTATATCAAGCAGCACTTTCTCGAATGTTTTTGGACAGGCTGTGACGAGAGCAATGGACCGGTATTTATTTGGGTCACAATAATCCCTGTTCTTCATTTTCATTATAAGTGTAATAGCATACTTCATAAAGGTAACTGGAAGTTTAAAACCTTGAGAACAATGCTAACAAATAAACACATAGATTGTTGTCAGTATGAATAAAATGTTCAGCGGCAAGACCATCTACACTCACGATGTTTCGTTTTAGCGTCTGTATTATGAGTCGAATGGGAAAAGGGGAGATCACAGAGGAAGTGGTGTCAATGTCACATCTGACCGTTTATTTCACTTCGACCCTCGCCCGAAACTCGCTTGCACTGTTGAGGATTGCGGAATACTGGCCACGCCAGGAGCATCGATCGGTTTTGGGCGCATTTCACAGCTTTCCAAAACGAAACAACACTTCCCCCGTCGAGCGATTTCGCCATGGCACCTGCGCGGACGTATTGAAGGATGGTATATTTTAAGTTGAGGATATTCCGTGACTCGCCCGTGCATGTGTGTGTATCGAATTGAAGTCGTTTTTAGCAACAGGCAATGCACGGGTAGCTGTGAGTGTAGCCCTGAGGGTAGTCACCGCCAGTGAGCATTTAGCCCTCAGACGCTTTTTGTACAGCCCTGTTTGGAGATGGGAACGCCATTTTACGTGATCATCCGTGTCCCGTGCAACCAGTTAGGTTGCTAATCGAGCCCACATCCGGCGGGTCGAAAGGCGAGGCAGTAATCCACTTAATTGAACCAGCTAAGGTACGCCCGCCTCGCTTGCGTTCGCAGGTTTTTGACGCAGTCATGAAAGCCAGGGGCGATAAAATCGCGACAGGAGTTAACCTTCCATAACATCATGCATTTAGCACTGGCTTTACGTAGCGCTTTCGAAAACTTGCAACACAGGCGATCGATCTGCGACGCGTGCTCTGCAGAGGAGCATTTGTCTTGGTGCATGTAACTGCGTTTCCACAGCCTGCAATATGAGCTGCAATATTCACTGATGAGGAGCCAGCCCACTTGAACACCTCAATCAGTTCTTTATGTTGTTCACTATACCAGCGACTTTTTGTGAGCTGACATTCAAACAACACGAAGCTGTAATTGGCAAATGATCCGAACTTGGTAATATGTCAACAATATGCTAATATGACTGAATGTTATGCATGCCAAATTTGCATCAATGACATATATAAATAAACCAGACAGTCTATTTAGACATTCAGAGTCAGATAACTTGTGAATACATTTTGAGCAGTTCCAACACAAACCTTGAGCTGACACACGCGTCAAACTCATCGATAATAGCTACTTAGCTTGCCTGGGCTGATTGCTACTCGTTCTGAGCTTACCAGGACATAACTCTGAATTCAAGGTAAGACTCCAGGATGGCGTCGCATTGGTAGGGTAGGACAGTATCATCAAGAGAACTGAGTCACAGCCCGATGATAATGTAACTGAGCACGCCCTGTCATCATGATTGTATTGAAATCGGCAATAGTCAATTAGATTTGTATTAATTACTATGCCAGCACCGTATTTGGGACGTCCGCGTGTTGCTCGAGAACCTACATCCAATGCACTGACAGTGCAACAATACAACTCGATGGGAACATCATTGCATTTAGCAGTGCAAAAGGAGGGACGATGATCAAACTGTTAGGGGAGAAGGGCACAACGAACGGATAGGTCGGTTTCCTTCAATATATGGGTGGTGGTGTCATGTACATGTGTTGCGCCTGCCAGGACACACACAAAGAGACAGTTAGTCGGTGTTTCTGCCGCGATCGATAAGTTCTTGCCTTGACCTATAATTATAGTGGGGTCTGCGAGTGAATAGTCTGGCACTTAATCATTGATACGGTCGTCTTTTAGAAGAAGCAACGGCGATATGGTTTGATGATTGCGTTACCATATTGGGTTGCATTTGCCGGTACCCTTGGTGACTGCATCAGCAAAAGGGGACGTTTGAGGTTGTAAATCTACACTAGCTGCAGTACATCACTTCAATTCTCCTGCATATATATATACATATATATATATATATATATATATATATATATATATATATATATATATATATATATATATATATATATATATATATATATTAATATATATATATATTTGTACGATTGCTACCATTTTGCACCATAAGGCCGACCATTTTGTCGCACATTTACATTTTGAACAATGATTTGTGATTCCAAAAAGTTAATCTTGGTTAAATACTATATAAGGGCCCAACTCTGTAATTTATACAGGTTTACCACTGGGAATATTCGTTTTGAGGTTGGATTCACAGAAGTCGTATTAATTTTAGCAATAATTTTGAATTCCGAACCTTATTTTAAAAATTGTACATTTTTACCTTGCGACCAATTTGTCGCTTGATTAAAAAACTTTTTTTCCCTATTTATTTCGAATATGTTTGTACCAATTATGGTCATCGTGCTAAATCAATGTTTGGACATCACTGTGAACAATTTTCAAGAACATCTTACAACTTTCCACAAAAGTTGAAAAATATATATTTTCATCGCACGCTGCCACAATTTGTCAAGCGTGGCTTTGTCAGCAATTTGCTTATGTTGAGATAGCTTGATTTCCATCGGCGGCGTATTTCGAAGGTTAGTCAGCGCATTCTTTATGGTTTTCCAAATCGATTATTACTTCAATGATAGTGCTTAAATATGTTACTTTTTGACTTATTGATTTGCGAACTGACTGAATGTCCAAAGGTGATCTACACTCCATGGGAAATTAAAATATCATACAGTCCGGCAATTTGGGCGATAACAGAGTGTATTTATGCTGCTCATTACATGTGCTCCAGGCAGCACATGTGCCTCTACGAGCAGTCTATATAGTATGAGTCAAATTGGTTGAAAATGTAGTATGTAACAATATGGTTGATGTTTTGCATGACCATTGGTGCCTGACTTTTTTGAACCGCCTTTTTTAACCAAAATATATAAATTCGCTCCCACTAAAATATTTATGAAAATTATATTAATTAGACTGCTGCAAATTATCACTGGACTATGATAACATAAGTTAAAAATGATTTGTCATTGCCATGATGTGTTTTGAACAAAAAACCCAAAATGGTGGTATATATGGATATTGTACAAAATGGTAGATATTATAGGTATACATACATACATACATATATATATATATATATATATATATATATATATATATATATATATATATATATATATATATATATATATATATATATATATATATATATATATATATATATATATATATATATGTATATATATATATATATCCGAATGCAATCTTTATGAGACAATCGAACAAGCTTTTTGGAACACAGTCACATCTTGGCACACGACATGAGTTCCAAAAAAGTAAAGACCTTTTCAGTGCTTTATTCTATAATTTTTTATTTAAAAGCGATGTTACACTGTAAATAATCTCCATTCACTTTCATCCAATGCAAGCTTTTGACCCATGCATCGCGCAGGAATTAGTTTAGGACGTTTAAAGAAATTATATATTGGACTGACGACCTTTTGAGAAATCTGTATTTAACAGCTTGTTTCTCGTTATTATCCGATATATCATTATCCCAACTTCTGATATATTGTTTAGAATTACTTACGTCACGAATATATCCTATCCACGTGACAGAGGGAATAAAAAATAAACATATTTGGTTTCGACGTTTTTCAATGAGATGGAGACCGATATTTATTTGCCTGGACAAACGACATGCTTAGGCAGTTCGGATAATTCGTAAATCTCCTCGTGTTTTGAGACGAAGTTGCGTTGCTGGTCGAGAATATCTTTTCATTAGGTAAGCAAAAACCACTACTTTTGAATATATTATGGCGATATTTAAGACGCTTATACCCAAGCAACCAGATTATAGCGATTAAATGGAAATTATGTCGCCAAAGTGTATTCGACAATATGGGTTCTCGACCTTGGTGTTCATATATTATCGCCCATTATGACATTTTGGACAACGCTGGTTCGATATATTGGATATATTGCGTAGTATACTCAATCTGACATATGAACGGAATCAGGGGCCGTAACCATAAAGAATCTTAACTTGAGTCGTCTTAACTGGAGTCTGCGAGCTTAGCTGAGTCCGCGAACTCAGGCGTATCCACAAAAAAAATTGTTAGCGAACTCGGCTGAGACCGCCTGCTCAGGGCTGGCAAACTGGAAAAAAAGAATTAATGGCTATAATTTCTTACGTATATCATCGCGATCAGTTCGTTTCTTACATGAAAAAAAAGAGGAAAATGTGTTATTAATTGTTCATTGGACATGGAATTTAATAAAATGTTATATAATAGACTATTCTACCGTCGTTATCGTGTGTTATAATAAAACGGAACGGCCTTGAACACGGTTGTTTGTGAAAATATTTATTCAATCAAACTGTACAATATTATGTGATATCAAGTGTATAATAGTTCAGCCATTGTTCACGAGTTTCAATAACACATATTCTACAGCACTGCAAGCAGCGGCATGTTATCCATGAACACAACGACACGACGACCCATTGTTTGTTAGGGAGAAGATTTGCATGCTTGGTATGTACAATAATCGGCAATTTGATCACAGCTTATCCACGCGAGGAAGAAGTAATTCCATCAACGATGCTTGCACTAATAACAATTTAATTCCACGATGAACACACACTTTTGTCCACCCCTTGTTGAGTTAAGTTGTTTGACAGTCCGTTGGAATTCGCGCATAGCTGGGTCACCGCGCGTCATTTGTCTATGACGTGTATAGACCTATTGCAAAAAAAACCCATGTCGTGGTTGTGCTCTGGGGGCACTTTCAATATCTCCCATGTTATCATGAAGTAGATTCATAGACATGTAGGCTAGGTTACTGCTTTCCTTATATTCAAAAATACAAAATGTGAATTTTGGCGCCGTTGTTTTCATTAATGAAATTTAATTTTTTTATCTGTAGCATGACCAACCGTGCATGTACATTTTATTCACTTGGAAACTCCCATCCACACAGATTACACTACTGCAGGCTGCCTCGCTTTCTTGGAAAACAACAGCCTATCCAAAGCAACCCGATTGTTTGTGAAAAACTCCCCGCTTCATTTTTACTAAAACAGCTTGCATCGTAAATAGTTTAAATATCTCATCTCATGCGGGATATGGAATTGCTTGTGACAATCTCCCTATTTTAGCAAACTTGAAACTTGGGGGAGTTGTGAGGAGTAAAGGTTACATTAAAGTGTATCGTTTAGCTGTTGAGTGAAGCATCTTAGGGATGGGGTATAGCACTTAAGTGTATAGCGTGGTATATATGTGACCTTTTTAATCACTATATAGTTAATAGACAATATCACACATGCTTAATGTGTTCAGTTAATAATGCAATTATATTTCATCGTAGCCTTTGACAGTAAGAAACGATTATAAAACTATGTTTACCCATAGCCTCAATGTTAAAATTATACTTATCAGTGGCTTTCCTTGCTCCAAAGCTGTGATAATAATGTTGTGTTACCTGCATTTCAAATCCAAGGGCATTTAAACAACAAATTAAGGCCATATGAAACCTGGTCGCTAGGGAGAACTATGAATGTATTACTATAACAGATGATATAATCAGAAATAATAAAGATAACTGACCTTTCTATTTGGTTATCATGACATAAAACTTATCATTGAAATAACGCAACCACGCTGACTTATAAGGCTGGCCACCATTGACCCAAAACAAATATCTATTGCTATACTCGCAGTCAAAAATGCGTTCCTTTTGGTATACCAGGTCACTGCCAAAAAACCCGACCCATTACTATACCTGTCTTCAAGTAATAACGACCCATTTGTATACCAGGTCATTGCCAAAAATATGTAGCTATGGGTATACCAGGTCATTGCCAAAAACCCCGATCCATTGCTATACCTGTCTTCATGAAATAACGACCAATTTGTATACCAAAATGCCAAAAACAGACCCAAATTAGCGGCGCATCCCCACTGACCTCCACATATGCACGTTAATTGTATCGCTTATTACCATTTCACATTAAGATTCCCCGTCATACAGACATGGATGAAAGACATATCCCATGGCATAGATGCAAACATTTAATTTCCGTCACAACCACCTCTCATAATGGTTAGTTGTGGTTGTGTTCCAAAGCGTTTGGGATTCAGTTATGTGCCAAAATAGCAGGTTTTTGATATATCCAAATATGGTTGGCTTTTTTCAATGCTTCAAAATATATATATATATATATATATATATATATATATATATATATATATATATATATATATATATATATATATATATATATATATATATATATATATATAATATATATATATATATATATATATAAAAAATATATATATATATATGTTTGTCCTCTAAAATTTGCGTTCGCGCTAGAATATGTACATATATATAAATATATATATATAAATATATATATATATATATATGTATATGTACGCAAATGTTACTCCTGACATTTTCGTCCAATATAACGTCTATAGGCGGGGCATCGTAGATATGTCTTTAAGGACCTACCTGGTGCAATTTTACTGTTTGGTATTATGCGAAATAACGCAGTCTAGCTCAAATACTGTTACAAGTAGGCTAGCATTGAGGCCAAATGCCATATATATTGCGCCCCATAAGCTTCAATATCCTCGCTATTGCTTATTTGGTATCTCTGGTTCTGCAAGTGAATGCTTCGGAATTGCCTTAGCTTATGTAAATTTAACCATTGACCGACCTGACTGAGATGAAGCCATTTGGAACTGTATAAATTAAACCGTAGCAGATGAACCAGAATTTATTGCAAATCCCTCATAACACTTATTATTCCCAAGCGCTTGCAACCATCTTAACAATGAAGGCATAATGTGCAGTGCGATAGATAGGTATTTTGTATGCGCACAAGCGAACGCAAAGCTGCTATATTTACGCAATAAATAGATGATAAATGTTAGTGAATCAGTTCCCATTGCATGTGCGCATTATTGTACCGGTTCGAAAGAAATACTCACGTGCTGCATATGATAGTCTATGTTGTATCGATTGAGCCGTGTCGAACAGTCGTAGCTCCAACGATTCTTGTTTTAGATCAGGCTCACTTGAATCACTTGCAACCACAGTTACAATGTGCGACCAAGTTATATTACAAAGGATTGAAGCATTGTACTAAGTACATCCCTTTTTCTCTCCAACGAATAAAAAGGCAATCAACATAATACAAACCTTAATCTCGTGATATCTTGTAATTTTTTATCTGGCTAGTGTGCCATCTGGAAATATTGCGATACGCCTTCGGCATTTAGCCCCACGCGACCGGAGCTGCCATTCGAAGAATATTGATCTCACGCGGCTTTTCTGTAATCTACTTAAATTTAGTTGGGAACATATCTATTTGTGGAGCAATATGATAATGCACAATATAACCACCTTTGCTTATTGGCTTACAGTTATGCTATCCTGCTGGCAGAATGTTATGTTTAATCACGATGCGGAAAATTATTGGAAATAGATCAACCGTATTGAAACCAGAACGGGTGAACGCCGTCTGTTACCCTGTGCAATTGGTCATATCGCATACTAACGTAGTGTAGTCCAAAACCTGTTATAGGTCGGATATCAAATGCACCATTTGTTATAGATATTGCGCTTCATGAACCTCAATACCATTGCATAAGCACATTTCTCCCCTCATGCGATATCACTAAAGTCAATTTAACGAGGCCAAGCGGAATTACATACATAGAAGTGCATCAGATAAAATGCAGTCCAACACCAAACCCTTTGCGATGCAGACATAGCGGGTCGGATGACTTATATGTATGACGTAAGCGCATATGTAAGCACAAAACGTTACAGCTAAATCATTTATAAGTGAATGTGTATGCGAAAAATTATAGCCCCAAAAGATTTGCAAATTATGGAATGTTTCTGACTAATAAAACATGTCACTTCGAACGGACTATGGGTTTGTGTAGCAGGTTCGTCAAAAATGTCATCAAGTATTAGCTCCCGTGACCGATTTGAGCAAACATTATTGTGATAAACTAAATGTACTGCCATATGACTAGAAATTAGCTAGAGATAAAAAAAAAGCTTCCAAAGCGCGATTGAGTATATACATTACAAAAGAAGGTTATTCACTCCATTGCATTTAATTATAGTATTTACAATATTTGTATTGGTAGTGTTTCAATCTGCCAAAAGTATGATTTTATTCTCCGTACGCATCGATCTATTCAGCATTATGGTCATGTTATTGATTTATTAGATCGAAGTTATACAATGATTAACGAAAGCACGGGGATGCAAATTTCATTGCCTAAGCACATGGAGCTCCACAATCTGGACCATTATCGAAAGATACAATCAAGTTGTTTATCATCCGTCAATAGGCGCCATATGTTCATTATACAGTTCCCCGCCCCCAACACCATGTAAAAGCGTACATCATTATACTCTGCGAAATGCATCTGCAAGGCCCAATAATGAAGGTCAAATACTCAATGCTGTAATTCATCTAATATCAGTTTCACTAATTAACACGTGTTCGTCTCGCTTTCGTGCATCGTCGTAACAAACGCAAGCCGACCTAAACCCCAGACTGTTATTGCAGGCCTTCGCAGCAAGTGGCGATCGACAACTTGCAACTAGCTGAGAGCCGTAGAAAGCAAATAAGTTTAATGTAATCCTCCCTATGATTGAGCTTAAGCTGCCCATACATTCCTTCCAGGGGTTCGCCGGCTGAGGTATGTTTACCGAATAGTAGTTTGCTTGAGTTGACTTAAACATTGGGCTATAAGTGGTTTATGCATCGGCGATTCTACATGAACCACTCATATAATACCCACCTGAATAACAAGAGGTACCGTATTGTTTCAACATACTGCATGTTTGTACGTTTACCTTCGTGACATGCGCCGTCAACATCGCTAAACTGTCTATTGAGTAACTCATGTTATGTTGGAATATATCATGTGCAAGAGATGTTTTTCTCGTGTGATCATGATGATAAGCTATAAAAGCTTACAAATGCACTATTTGCAAACATGAGTTTGACATAGTTAATAACACGTATTCTTATGATTTCGGCACCGTTTCATACCATCGACCATAGCATGGTCGATTGGCTAAATTTATAGACTATCAACATCACAACGTATACCTTTATTACGTTATACATCCGTTCAATATAATTAATTCACTACATTTCTCTCATAATTTCCGCGTTAGTTTGCACAGAATGGGTTAGTTGGGTTTATGTCCAAACGGAACAGGCCCCGTTGACTAGTTGAGGCGTGGAATCCCATCCTGGCGCAGACACCGCCGCAATTTGAGCAGGATCCCTGAAATACATTGACTCAAACTGTGAACTGTGAGCCGGCACAAAACGTATGCAGCAATTCATTTCAATATAAGTACATCATAGCTTACCGGAATATTGTTTGCATTGGAACATGATTGACGAGACAGGAAGCAATTGTTTCTGATGGAGATACGCATATAGTCCACAGCCCTACCATGGCTGCATCCGAGGAAGTCACCATCTGTAAAATGCAGCCTATAATAATACCATGCACTTCAGTTTTAAATAAATGCGTATGGTGCAATACACAGCATGCTGTTTATGCCGATAAGTCAGCAGGTAATTATTTACACAGCTCCCAGTCCTCTTCAGTCATATCTTCCCAATCCTTCAGCAGAACATCAGAGCATCCAGGCTGGGTATTGCCATCGGCGGGGTAGAAATCGGCGTTTCCAATAGCTCTCTTTGATCCGTAGAATACGCTGTCTGAATGGATTATATCGACAAAACTGGCAGCATTGGGGTGAATCCCCTCGGTAACAGGTTTTGCGGTGAAGGCAGGTCCAGCGGGATCCATGCCTAAAATTAGAAAATAGTGATGTAACATTACATGATAACTGCCCAGGGTGATACCTACCCTTATTAATGTTTGGAATATAAAGAAGTACAGCTTGCTCTTCCAAAGGTATCATAGCTTAGAATTATGTTATAATAGCTACCTGTAATATCTGGAGGAATAGGATACGCTACCTGTTGCTCTCCCAAAGTTTGGAACCCTAGTAGCCGCGTGTCCACAAACGTGTGCCCCTAGTGAGTGACCTATACAGTGCATGTTGCTTGCTACTGCAGCTGTAGAACTTGCGAAGTTTCTGGCAATATACGCAACATCAGCGCCCACAGTCCTGGTTTCAGATGCTGGCTGAGGGTAATTTAGGTTGGTACCGGCGGCGCTCCAGTCAACGATGATTACATTGTAGCTGCCCTGTACATATTTAATAACGAGTGCATGATAACATG
>CM067358.1:32731302-32746302 GCA_034190875.2 Urechis unicinctus
AATACCATAATGATGCCAGGTTGCGCTCAGTAACACTTTCTTCGGGCAGTGCCTCAGTTCTCCTGATAATGATGATCTACCCTACCAATGCGCGCCATCCTTGGGTCTTACCTTTAATTCAGAGCTGTGTCCGGGTAAGCTCAGAACGAGTCGCAATCCGCCCAAGCAAGCTAAGTAGCTATAATCGATGAGTTTGACGCGAGTGTGAACTCTAGGTTTGTGTCGGAGCTGCTTAAAATGTGTTCACAACATAATCGTGTGACAACTGACTCTGAACGTCTAAACAGATATATATGTCATTGATGCAAACTTGGCATGCATAACATTCAGTCATATTAGCACATTGTAGACATATTCCTAAGTTTTCACTTCGACCCTCTCCCGAAACTCGCTTGCACTGTTGAGGATTGCGAATACTGACCACGCCAAGGGCATCAACCGGTTTTGCCCGCATTTCACTCCTTTCTGCAATTGATTTTAGTTTGAATTTTTACGCGTTGGTATCAAAAAAAGCTAATGTGTGTTTTGTGAGGTGGAGTCTTCTGTCGGTATTTAACTGTATCAAACGCGTGGCGGGACTTTTTTGCATAACCAGATATCTCCTTATAAGAAAACAGAACAACGCGATATGCGCTCGAGATAAGTGATTCACGCTTTTTCCGTGTTAATTTTGCCATCTGCGTTATTAGACAGATAAAATATCAAAAAATTATACATATTACTTGCATACATTCGGAACGAATCTGTAGATTAGTTGCCACATATACAAAGACATACTTGATAGTGTGACCTGTTTCTTTTCAGGGTGCTGGTGCAAAAATGCAACTGGTGCAAAAGATATTACCTCAGAAAGTGCAACATGCCATATGGTGCTTTCACATATGTAATAAATGTATAACGTTTCTTCGGGCTAACTTACGTTTCATACATCACCAGCCTGAACCAAACCAATATGTTGTTAGAATATTTTCGGGACATACGTTTGTTTCGTTACAGTTTGAACTTGATCATTAGTTGTATCAGTTGACGTTGAACATCTACATAACTCTGATAGACACCACTTGTCCATTAAGTCAATGTCAGTCTTTGGTCGCTTAGCGCTTTTCTCTTGCTGGCCAATATAATTTTTAAAACAATTATTGCGTCTTCCGCTTTGCGAGTCCATATTCAAAGACGAACGGTTCTATGATAAAGTGACTTAAGCTTCTGATGCCATACATATTAGATGCAGACATGTATGATAATGGCGAGAGCTGAAACGAAAGATGCGTAACATGAGAACAAAGAATTCTTGTGAAATGTAAGTCATAACTATTTCGTCACAGCAAGTTCTGGTGCGCATGTGGACGACAGATTTAGTCGATTTTTTCCCCTGGCGACCCCGTATTCAGGTTTCAATTTAAGACCCTCTGTGTATACACTATGCAAAACCACAATACTGTTAATTCCGTCATAATTATAGGCTGTATGTCAGCAAGGGGAAGGCGATATTAAGGTACCGTCACGCATATAGCGGAAGGCGATATTAAAATGTACCGTTACAACGTGGGTCACGCATATATTGCGTTATTGGTATTCATGTTTTGCTTAAAATTAACTGTTTGACACAATAGTGTGTGGGATTGACTGTTGTAGTGCCCCGTGCGGCCCCAATATTTTCGTGGGGAGGATGTCTCTTCATTAAATTGCCAGGGCTTGTCAGTACATTGCCTTCAGCTTCAACAGGCGTACCTTGAACGAAATTAGTCACACTTTAGCAAACTTTGTTGAATGATAAACTAAGTAGGTCAATTACATCATTCAATAAGCGTGCATCATCTAAACACCTATTGCCTGCCAGATACTGTTAACAGCTACATAACAACAATATGTGAAATACTTTTATGCATAAAGAGGACTGGTCCAAGTTGTGTATTCAGCTCCATTTTGTTCCGCGTAGTCACCAAGAGGCAACCGCGACGACCTGGGATCACAATTGCGTACATCGCCTAAAAAAGATGACACTGTTATGACCTTGTCAAAAATGAAGCACAAAAAAAAAACCCTTGCTACACTATATATTTGATAAATATGTAAAATAAGTGAAGCAAGTTGACGTGGACGATGAGCATGTAAGTTCCTTAGTTCGTAACAGATGGAACACATATTCATGGCAACTTAACTAAATTTGAACTTTTAATATGTGTTATTTTTATGTTAGCACGGACGGTGTGAGCGTATGAAAAGATTACATTAATTCAAGGGACACAACCTAATTGTAATTTACAATTGCATAAGGCGCTGTGTAGTTTTGGGATTAAATTAGTCACCCCATGGCGCAACTCGTAAACCGATCGCTGATCAGATCCAGATGCATCCACCCAGCATGTGTCAGCCGCTTTTTGCAGGTGCTTGACACGAGGAGGGCACATTAAAGGCAGATTACGAGTGGTGCAGTGTTGCCCTGTCCGCAATACTGGTCAGGCAAATTGAAATCGACTTAGCTCGTTGGTCGAATTAACGAGTTTATGGCTATGCTATGAGGATGCGGCCCGGGAACAAATGGGAAGATGCCAAAGTGAGCCGCCGGGTGTGGCTTTTTCATAGCGCAGCTTAAACCGCGTTGAATTCTCTGATTAATACGGAGCCGTGACGGCCTCAATCCATCAGATGACTCTATGTCTTTAACAAACGTCGACCCCGAGACGTTGGATCAGCAATCCCACGCGTTATTATTCATTTCATGTCATCATCCCGGTGGTATCATCGGCCGTTGAAGAGGGTGTATTTCATGTAATTTCATAATCCCTACACACCTTACGGAGTTTATAAACTCCATGCTCCAGATCTACACATATTCCTAGGAAGGCAACAAATGTTAATGTATACCCCAGGCCAGATCTCTCACGCTGGACGCTGTTGACAATCTAATATCACCACCTACAGCGCTGACATCAAAGATCAGAAACGGTAAACGGAACGAACGCTGTATACATATATATATATAAATATACGGCAAAGGTTGTGAAAGTTGTGCATTTCTTTATTCTGTTCTATGTTTTCCAGACATCGTAAGCTGTTCGCTTCATTCGCTGGTTCATGTTAGTTGAAACAGAATGGACTACTTGATCTTATGTCCATACGGTACAGCCCTGGTTGATTACTTGATGCGTAGAATCCCATTCTTGCACAGACGTTGCCGCAGTTTGTGCAGGATCCCTGAAACATATTGAGAAAGATGATCCATTTTTTTCAATCAACTATATAATGCTGAATAACATTGGCTGTGTCAATGATTTTAAGTTTACCGGAATATTGTTTGCATCTGTGCATCTCTGACGCGACAAAAAACAATTGTTTCTGATGGAGATTGTCATATAGTCCACCGCTCTACCGTGACTGCATCCCAGGAAGTCGCCATCTGTGCAATACAGTGTATACCAATGCGATGCAGTGCTTTTGTTAACACGACAGGGGCATTACACTCGATATGCATTCAAGCTAATGTGTTAGCAGTTTGAGACAATGCAATACTGAGATTATTTACATAACTCCCAATCCTCCTCGGTCATATCTTCCCAATCTTTGAGCAGTATATCGGAGCAGCCAGGTTGGGCATTGCCGTCAGCGGGGTAGAAATCGGCGTTGCCAAGAGCCCTCTTTGAGCCATAATTAACACTGTCAGTGTGGATTATGTCGACAAAACTGGCAGCATTCGGATGAATGCCTTGGGTAACAGCTTTTGCTGTAAATCCCGGGCCAGCTGGATCCATGCCTGAAAAGATCAATATGACATTATATGAGCATCTTCAGGAATACCTACTATGACACAATGTCACCTTATTTACTGCTTAAAAACATGGAAGTACCTGTTGCTCGTCCAAAATTTGGTACCCTGGTTGCTGCATGTCCACACACATGCGCCCCTAGTGAGTGACCAATGCAGTGCATGTTGCTTGCTGCTGCAGAAGCCTTTGACACTAAGTTTCTGGCAATATACGCAACATCAGCACCCACAGTTCTGGTTTCAGACGCTGGTTGAGGATAATTTAGATTGGTACCGGCATCGCTCCAGTCAACGATGATTACATTGTAGCTACCCTGAAATCATCCACCTCAGAGTGAATGTTGATGAATGACTCAAACAGCAAATAAATGCACTCAAATATATTAGGCAAAATTTGATATATTACCTGGGCAAGAAGTTCATTCTTCATTTGCACTAGCCATCCATTGTCGGTAAATCTTGTCTGCCATCCGTGCACAATGAAAACGGTTTTTCTTGTACCAACGAATCCAGATCTAACCGTTTAAGTGCATCAAACGTTATGCAATACATAGCTTGGGGCAAGTAAAGCTGCATTTATATCGAATATGCGTTTGCTGTACGTGTTAACCATTCATAAATGAGGTATAGTACATATAACAAAACCAATTAGTCCGTGCGTATCTAGCAGCAGTCTCCGCAACTTACGGTACTTGGTCACGAGTGAAAATCACCGGGTTAGTAGGGTTTCCTGGCGAATAAGCACGATAGACAAGCTTTATTTGTTCAGGACACTTCGGCGACCAACACCAATAGTCAGGATTGATTGGGAGGCAGCCCGAGAGTATGCTGTATGGAAAACTCTCATCCACACTTGCGCAATATTTATAGCTCTGAGCACTGCAATAAAACAACGCATCAAGAATGGTAAGTTGCATGTTGTGTACAAGAACAAGGGTCATTTATCCATAACCTTCAATGACTAGATGGTATTTTAGGAAGGGTGTGTATTGATCTAATCACCAGTCAACAAGCTTAATATCTGCGCTACAATGTACTGCTACAATACAGTCATTTACAATATTGATTACTTACCTTACAACCGTAAGGCCCGCAATGAAAACCACAAGTGCCCCGTTCATCGTGAATGGCTGTAGTGGTTTTGCGTTCGCTTTTTCGTCAGCTTAAATAAGTGATTGGCTAGCACGAAATGCTGAGTTTTTCGCGTAACTAGCTTGCTACCTATAAAAATATGGTCGCGATAAGCCCTGGAACAAAGAGTTATTGTGCATATCAAAATCTACATTTACCATCTGCTTTATCCCATGGGTAAAATGTGGAGACAACTTGATATCACTAATACCGCGCCTTTTCATGAAAGCAGCTGGTTTGTGGTCATATATTTCAGGACCTACCTTTGTATTTACTTTCTGTTTCAAGGAGTCGTTGTAACACTTCTTCCCATCTATAACATATGGGCCGCACTGGAAAAACCCAGCCATATGTTTTTTTTCACATGTTAAATATGCGTTCAACTTATCTTTAGACTATTGCTGTTAGCCATGTGACACTGATCGAACTTTAGTCTTCAGCTGCATTATACATAGTGAGACTGTCGGAGGACGTGAAGCCAGATGACCTGCACAGCTTTTATTGCGCCTCCCGCGAGTGAGTACCAACGACCATAGAGTGCATGAGACGAATTTCAAGGCTTTATCAGGTTGCGTGGTCGACAGATGTGCACCTGGACAGGTCGCCGTTAGCAGATGACGCCTTACTGGCTTGTTAATCGGGTGCATTGTACTGACGGCGCTGAGATATCTGATAAGAGGCAGATAGAGGCACAAAGCTCGTTTCCGGCTTTAAACCTAATGAATTAACCCTGCGCATTTACCTTCTTATACGATTTTATGCAGCTACATGCTTATCTGATAATGCAATTGTCAAACATTTCATTCGGTTTGTTCTTTCTGGCATGTTTAGCAAGTCAGCCGACTCAAGACGCTGATAGCCATCCGCAAGAGGGGTCTTGGATAGGGGAGGCAAGACTGCATTGAGAGGAGAAAGAGAAATAAGGCGGGGCAACCTCCATATAGGCTTAGAAAAGAGGGCAATTGTTTCCAGCGCGCAAGTGCTTGGTTACCTACGCAAGATTCCGAATGTTGAGTAGCTAAACCAATGTGTACCTAAATCTGTATTAGACAAGCGTCGGAAACCAAGCGACCATGATGATGATAATCTTCTTCAGCAATTTGAATCTCATTCGGGCTGTTCGGAAATACTTCAGATATATAAAAAATGCAGGATTATAAGTAAACTATTGGTTCATTTTATGCCATCAAATTGTTGCTGATCTGTTTGGAATCCCTGAAAATGTTCAGTAAACCACTTACGTTTAACTGTCATCATTGAGCATTTAACCTAAAGAATTACGTAGCCTAGAGAAATCTACAGCTCTGATAAAGCGGTAACCATCAGAACTGTTAAGCTAGTTTTTTAGGCCTTTTTTAAACATTAATCAGTGTGCACAGAAATTAAGATAATACTTACAGCGCTAAAACGGTTTGATATTACCAAGTTATGTTGCAAGAATCAGCAGAAGCAAGCCTTATTAATCCTCTTTAAGTCTTTTTCTATAAGATGCATTGTTTACGTAACTTATAAAATGATTAAAATACAAACTTGTCGCTATCATAGGGCTGTATTAACAAATATAAATTGCAAATAAAGATTATAACCAACTGAGGAACAAGGTAATCTATATGAAAAGGTTAAAACATATCCGTACATTGTATTTATAAACAATAGTAGCAGTCATTAGATTCTAAATACACCATACGTGTGTACTTCATTATGCGTCTTCCAGCATCGATCTAGGAAAATAACGCAAATGTTTCAAGATCAACGGTCTGGATAGTTATAAAGTATTGCAAGGAAGAGAAGTATCCGTCTGATGAGCAGAGGTACATGCTCCAACAGCTGTAATTAGCTATAGGAACCATGTTAATGCTTGTCGTTCAATGATAATCGCATATATTGTATCGTATGATATGATGTGCTATGTACGCTAGCTTGAATCACATATACGGTTTACTATTGGTAAATAGGCGATGACAAAAGCCTAACCACCCACGTGTAAATGAAAACGCACTGGCCAACGATCGCGTGCTCAACTTGGATTGTGTGTTGTTGAGTATTGCTTTATAACTTTGAGGTTATAAATATATATATATATATATATATATACATATATATATATATATATATATATATATATATATATATATATACACATACATATATATATATATATATATATATATATATATATATATATATATATTTATATATATACATGTATATATATGCATATATATAAATATTTGTATATATATACATATATATATATGTATCTAAATATATATATATGCATATATATATATATTTTCATATATATATATATGTATATATATATATATATATATATCGATATATATATATATATATATATATATATATATATATATATATATATATATATATATATATATATATATATATATATATACATATATTTATTTAAATATAAATATATATCTGCGGTTAATATTAAATTATATTAACTGTCATCGTCGCGGGGGCTCCTTCTTAATCTGGGCCCGTATACAACCGAAGTTGGAATAAGTCAGCCATCTATTCAGGGCAAAAATAAACTCTCAGCTGATTGACCTTAATGACATCCGTGGAGGAAGCGGTTTACATTACAGTTAATGGTCGCTCTGGCCAACAAAACGACATTTGTCGATCCTCTTGAGTGTGTGAGGTTCATTTTGTTGTCATGGAGCTGACATATATATTGCTATATAATGCCTGCCAGCAGACCTGTTGTGGGGGCAGCAGGCACAATCAGAGCAATATGGTGAAGGTATTGAGCCTGTACACGGTAGTGTTGTTGATATATTTAATGGTTCGGGCCAAACTGTATGATGATACGAATATGCTGCTCATTTAGGATAAAGTGATTATTTCCGCAGCAACTCTATCGACAAATCATGTATGACTAAAATGTCACCCTAATCTAATAGGAGCTGTATACGAATGCTGAAAACATTTGTTGAATATACGAACCTATGAGTAGCAAAGTCAACCATTAGCGTATTGCTATGTTGTGATGCAGCTTGGTTGGATAGTCAGGATTTAATCCCAAAACTTCACAGCGCCTGATGCAATTGTAAATTACAATTGAGTTGATTCCCTTGAATTAATGTAATCCTTTCATACACCCGCATCGTCCGTGCTGACATAAAGATACGATAGTGTCAATCGACTGGCCGGCCATATATATTAAAGTTTTAATTAAGTTAAGTTGCCATAACTATGTGAGATGACAGCGCGCTGTCTAGCGATTGAGTCGTCGTTAGCTGCTTGCGAAACTGCCGCGTCATGCTATCTATGATTTGTTTTAACAAATTTATTGGCAAATTGGTTGTTTTACTGGATGCTTTTCTCCTTTCATTGGAACGGGCTTTCACTTAAATATATGCGTCGGCCATATAGGACGAAGATTAGGCATGTTCTCCTCGTGCTTTTATGGACATTTTATTATTGCGTATTAAGACGCATGATCAGCATGTGCTTAGAAAATTGATATATCTAAGTATTGGCTGCATTTGGATACTAGAAATCAATACTGTTACAATAAGGCGGAACTTCAGACTTTCTATGCGTTCGTTTCAAACATTCATTTACAAAGAGCGCCTAGCGTAAATTGGTCATCACATACTATGTTAACTCTTTGCGATACTTACCAAGCCCATTATTAATGCACGAAAATAAGTTTTCAAATGCAGCAAGAGAAAAGCGATGAGCGACCAAAGACTGACATTGACTTAATGAAAACGTGGTATCTATCAGCATGATTTATGTAGATGTTCAACGTCAGCTGATACAACTTATGATTAAGTTGAATCCGTTATGAAACAAACATATGTCCCGAAAATATTCTAACAACATTTTGGTTTGGTTCGGGCTTGTGATGTATGAAACGTAAGTTAGCCCGAAGGTACGTTATACATTTATTACATATGTGAAAGCACCATATGGCATGTTGCACTCTCTGGTGTATATATCTTGTGCACCAGTTGCATTTTTGCACCAGCGCCCGGACAAGAAACAGGTCACACTATCAAGTATGTCTTTGTATACAGGCAACAAATCTACAAATTCGTTCCGATTGTGAGCAAGTAATTTCGAGCGCTTGTCGCGTTATTCTGTTTTCTTATGAGGAGTATCTGGTTATGTAAATAAGTCCGGCCGCGCATTTGATACAGTAAAATACCAAGACGAGGCTCTTCCACACTTAACGCAGATTAGCTGTTTATGATATTAACACGTAACAATTCAGACTAAGCTCAATTGCATGCCAAGTTTGATGAGCTTATCAAACCGCAACCAATGATTGACCTTGTCATAGCCATGGCCTGCCAAACTGTAGTAAGATACTGCTATATCAAGCAGCACTTTCTCGAATGTTTTTGGACAGGCTGTGACGAGAGCAATGGACCGGTATTTATTTGGGTCACAATAATCCCTATTCTTCATTTTCATTATAAGTGTAATAGCATACTTCATAAAGGTAACTGGAAGTTTAAAACCTTGAGAACAATGCTAACAAATAAACATATAGATTGTTGTCAGTATGAATAAAATGTTCAGCGGCAAGACCATCTACACTCACGATGTTTCGTTTTAGCGTCTGTATTATGCGTCGAATGGGAAAAGGGGAGATCACAGAGGTAGTGGTGTCAATGTCACATCTGACCGTTTATTTCACTTCAACCCTGGCCCGAAAACTCGCTTGCACTGTTGAGGATTGCGGAATACTGGCCACGCCAGGAGCATCGATCGGTTTTGGGCGCATTTCACAGCTTTCCAAAACGAAACAACACTTCCCTCGTCGAGCGATTTCGCCATGGCATCTGCGCGGACGTATTGAAGGATGGTATATTTTAAGTTGAGGATATTCCGTGACTCGCCCGTGCATGTGTGTGTATCGAATTGAAGTCGTTTTTAGCAACAGGCAATGGACGGGTAGCTGTGAGTGTAGCCCTGAGGGTAGTCACCGCCAGTGAGCATTTAGCCCTCAGACGCTTTGTGTACAGCCCTGTTTGGAGATTTGAACGCCATTTTACGTGATCATCCGTGTCCCGTGCAACCAGTTAGGTTGCTAATCGAGCCCACATCCGGCGGGTCGAAAGGCGAGGCAGTAAACCACTTAATTGAACCAGCTAAGGTACGCCCGCCTTTCTTGCGTTCGCAGGTTTTTGACGCAGTCATGAAAGCCAGGGGCGATAAAATCGCGACAGGAGTTAACCTTCCATAACATCATGCATTTAGCACTGGCTTTACGTAGCGCTTTCGAAAACTTGCAACACAGGCGATCGATCTGCGACGCGTGCTCTGCAGACGAGCATTTGTCTTGGTGCATGTAACTGCGTTTCCACAGCCTGCAATATGAGCGGCAATATTCCCTGATGAGGAGCCAGCCCACTTGAACACCTCAATCAGTTCTTTATGTTGTTCACTATACCAGCGACTTTTTGTGAGCTGACATTCAAACAACACGAAGCTGTAATTGGCAAATGATCCGAACTTGGTAATATGTCAACAATATGCTAATATGACTGAATGTTATGCATGCCAAATTTGCATCAATGACATATATAAATAAACCAGACAGTCTATTTAGACATTCAGAGTCAGATAACTTGTGAATACATTTTGAGCAGTTCCAACACAAACCTTGAGCTGACACACGCGTCAAACTCATCGATAATAGCTACTTAGCTTGCCTGGGCTGATTGCTACTCGTTCTGAGCTTACCAGGACATAACTCTGAACTCAAGGTAAGACTCCAGGATGGCGTCGCATTGGTAGGGTAGGACAGTATCATCAAGAGAACTGAGTCACAGCCCGATGATAATGTAACTGAGCACGCCCTGTCATCATGATTGTATTGAAATCGGCAATAGTCAATTAGATTTGTATTAATTACTATGCCAGCACCGTATTTGGGACGCCCGCGTGTTGCTCGAGAACCTACATCCAATGCACTGACAGTGCAACAATACAACTCGATGGGAACATCATTGCATTTAGCAGTGCAAAAGGAGGGACGATGATCAAACTGTTAGGGGAGAAGGGCACAACGAACGGATAGGTCGATTTCCTTCAATATATGGGTGGTGGTGTCATGTATATGTGTTGCGCCTGCCAGGACACACACAAAGAGACAGTTAGTCGGTGTTTCTGCCGCGATCGAGTTCTTGCCTTGACCTATAATTATAGTGAGGTCTGCGAGTGAATAGTCTGGCACTTAATCATTGATACGGTCGTCTTTTAGAAGAAGCAACGGCGATATGGTTTGATGATTGCGTTACCATATTGGGTTGCATTTGCCGGTACCCTTGGTGACTGCATCAGCAAAAGGGGACGTTTGAGGTTTTAAATCTACACTAGCTGCAGTACATCACTTCAATTCTCCTGTATATATATATATACATGTATATATATATATATATATATATATATATATATATATATATATATATATATATATATATATATATATATATATATATATATATATATATATATATATATATATATATATATATATATATATTATATATATATTTGTTGTACGATTGCTGCTACCATTTTGCACCAAAAGGCCGACCATTTTGTCGCACAGTTACATTTTGAACAATGATTTGTGATTCCAAAAAGTTAATCTTGGTTAAATACTATATAAGGGCCCAACTCTGTAATTTATATAGGTTTACCACTGGGAATATTCGTTTTGAGGTTGGATTCACAGAAGTCGTATTAATTTAAGCAATAATTTTGAATTCCGAACCTTATTTTAAAAATTGTACATTTTTACCTTGCGACCAATTTGTCGCTTGATTAAAAAACTTTTTTTCCCTATTTATTTCGAAAATGTTTGTACCAATAATGGTCATCGTGCTAAATCAATGTTTGGACAACACTGTGAACAATTTTCAAGAACATCTTGCAACTTTCCACAAAAGTTGAAAAATATATTTTTTCATCGCACGCTGCCACAATTTGTCAAGCGTGGCTTTGTCAGCAATTTGCTTATGTTGAGATAGCTTGATTTCCATCGGCGGCGTATTTCGAAGGTTAGTCAGCGCATTCTTTATGGTTTTCCAAATCGATTATTACTTCAATGATAGTGCTTAAATATATTACTTTTTGACTTATTGATTTGCGAACTGACTGAATGTCTAAAGGTGATCTACACTCCATGGGAAATTAAAATATCATACAGTCCGGCAATTTGGGCGATAACAGAGTGTATTTATGCTGCTCATTACATTTGCTCCAGGCAGCACATGTGCCTCTACGAGCAGTCTTCAAATTTAGGTTGTGTATATAGTATGAGTCAAATTGGTTGCAAATGTCGTATGTAACAATATGGTTGATGTTTTGCATGACCATTGGTGCCTGACTTTTTTGAACCGCCTTTTTTAACCAAAATATATAAATTCTCTCCCACTAAAATATTATATGAAAATCATATTAATTAGACTGCTGCAAATTATCACTGGACTATGATAACATAAGATAAAAATGATTTGTCATTGCCATGATGTGTTTTGAACAAAAAACCCAAAATGGTGGTATATATGGATATTGTACAAAACGGTAGATATTATAAGTATATACATACATATATATATATATATATATATATATATATATATATATATATATATATATATATATATATATATATATATATATATATATATATATATATATATATATATATATATATATATATATATATATATATATATATATTTTATCCGAATGCAACATTTATGAGACGATCGAACAAGCTTTTTGGAACACAGTCACATCTTAGCACACGACAGGAGTTCCAAAAAAGTAAAGACCTTTTCAGTGCTTTATTCTACAATTTTTTATTTAAAAGCGATGTTACACTGTAAATAATCTCCATTCACTTTTATCCAATGCAAGCTTTTGACCCATGCATCGCGCAGGAATTAGTTTAGGACGTTTAAAGAAATTGTATATTGGACTGACGACCTTTTGAGAAATCTGCATTTAACAGCTTGTTTCTCGTTATTATACGATATATCATTATCCCAGATTCTGATATATTGTTTAGAATTACTTACGTCACGAATATATCCTATCCACGTGACAGAGGGAATAAAAAATAAACATATTTGGTTTCGACGTTTTTCAATGAGATGGAGACCGATATTTATTTGCCTGGACAAACGACATGCTTAGGCAGTTCGGATAATTCGTAAATCTCCTCGTGTTTTGAGACGAAGTTGCGTTGCTGGTCGAGAATATCTTTACATTAGGTAAGCGAAAACCACTACTTTTGAATATATTATGGCGATATTTAAGACGCTTATACCCAAACAACCAGATTATAGCGATTAAATGGAAATTATGTCGCCAAAGTGTATTCGACAATATGGTGTTCATATATTATCGCCCATTATGACATTTTGTCATTTTTGACAATGCTGGTTCGATATATTGGATATATTGCGTAGTATACTCAATCTGACAAATGAATGGAATCATGGGCCGTAACCATAAAGAATCTTAACTTGAGTCGTCTTAACTTGAGTCTGCGAGCTTAGCTGAGTCCGCGAACTCAGGCGTATCCACAAAACAAATTGTTAGCGAACTCGGCTGAGACCGCCTGCTCAGGGCTGGCAAACTGGAAAAAAAGAATTAATGGCTATAATTTCTTACGTATATCATCGCGATCAGTTCGTTTCTTACATGAAAAAAAAAGAAGAAAATGTGTTATTAATTGTTCATTGGACATGGAATTTAATAAAATGTTATATGATAGACTATTCTACCGTCGTTATCGTGTGTTATAATAAAACGGAACGGCCATGAACACGGTTGTTTGTGAAAATATTTATTCAATCAAACTGTACAATATTATGTGATATCAAGTGTATAATAGTTCAGCCATTGTTCACGAGTTTCAATAACACATATTCTACAGCACGGCAAGCAGCGGCATGTTATCCATGAACAAAACGACACGACGACCCATTGTTTGTTTGGGAGAAGATTTGCATGCTTGGTATGTACAATAATCGGCAATTTGATCACGGCTAATCCACGCGAGGAAGAAGTAATTCCATCAACGATGCTTGCACTAATAACAATTTAATTCCACGATGAACACACACTTTTGTCCACCCCTTGTTGAGTTAAGTTGTTTGACAGTCCGTTGGAATTCGCGCATAGCTGGGTCACCGCGCGTCATTTGTCTATGACGTGTATAGACCTATTGCAAAAAAAAACCCATGTTGTGGTTGTGCTCTGGGGGCACTTTCAATATCTCCCATGTTATCATGAAGTAGATTCATAGACATGTAGGCTAGGTTACTGCTTTCCTTATATTCAAAAATACAAAATGTGAATTTTGGCGCCGTTGTTTTAATTATAAAGTTTAATTGTTTTATCTGTAGCATGACCAACCGTGCATGTACATTTTATTCACTTGGAAACTCCCATCCACACAGATTACACTACTGCAGGCTGCCTCCCTTTCTTGGAAAACAACAGCCTATCCAAAGCAACCCGATTGTTTGTGAAAAACTCCCCGCTTCATTTGTACTAAAACAGTAAATAGTTTAAATATCTCATCTCATGCGGGATATGGAATTGCTTGTGACAATCTCCCTATTTTAGCAAACTTGAAACTTGGGGGAGTTGTGAGGAGTAAAGATTACATTAAAGTGTATCGTTTAGCTGTTGAGTGAAGCATCTTAGGGATGGGGTATAGCACTTAAGTGTATAGCGTGGTATATATGTGACCTTTTTAATCACTATATAGTTAATAGACAATATCACACATGCTTAATGTGTTCAGTTAATAATGCAATTATATTTCATCGTAGCCTTTGACAGTAAGAAACGATTATAAAACTGTTTATCCATGGCCTCAATGTTAAAATTATACTTATCAGTGGCTTTCCTTGCTCCAAAGCTGTGATAATAATGTTGTGTTACCTGCATTTCAGATTCAAGGGCATTTAAACAACAAATTAAGGCCATATGAAACCTGGTCGCTAGGGAGAACTATGAATGTATTACTATAACAGATGATATAATCAGAAATAATAAAGATAACTGAGCGGTAGTACGATTATTAGTTA
>CM067358.1:32751302-32933802 GCA_034190875.2 Urechis unicinctus
ATTTGTTCCACTACTTCGGTTTTATACAGGGCCGGATTAAGAAAGATCCCCCGTGACGATAAATGTAAAAATAATTCAATATTCACCAATCAAATAAATGTATATATATATATATATATATATATAGATAGAGATATATATATATATATATATATATATAGATATAGATATAGAGATATATATAGATCTATATATATATATATATAGGGTTGTTTATATATATATATATCCCGTATGTTAGATATATATACATCTATATATATACCTATACATATCTATATATATATCACATATATAATATAATTATGTATATATATCTCTCTCTCTCTCTCTCTCTCTCTCTATCTAGATATATATCTTATAGATATTATATATATATATATATATCTCTAGATATAGAAATAGTCTCTCTCTCTCTATATATAGAGATATAAATATATATATATAGAGATATATCTATCTCTCTCTATCTCTATATCTATATATATATCTATATATATATATATATATATATATATATATATATATATATATCTATATATATATATCTCTCTATATATATATATATATATAAGCATCTCCTGATTCCAGCTGTTTGTGTGTGCACCTCTATCATCAGACGGATACATCTATTCCTTGAAATACTTTATATCTATCTTGACTGTTGATCTTGAAACATTTGCATTACTTTCCTATATCGATGTTGGAAGGCGCCTAGTGAAGAACACACACGACTAATGGTTGCTACTTATGTTTATAAATACAATGTACGGATATGTTTTAACCTCTGTCATATAGATTACCTTGTTCTTCAGTTGGTTATATTCATTTGGAAATTATATTTGTGTATACAGCCCTGTGATAGCGTCAAGTTTGTATTTTGGTCATTTTATTAGTAACGTAAACAATGCATATTATAGAACAAGACAATTGCCTGTAGCGTTGCTAAAACGAAACTACTTAATAACGTTGCATCAACAAGCTAAAATGGTTTATAGTTCGACACCAACACCAAGAAATAAACTAACAGGAATTGGTACCGATATATTCACATTCCATAACATTCATGGAAATGCGTAGCGCTTCGACAAATGTCGCTGCAACTAGATGATAATGGCTTCTACAGTCAGAACAGCTCACATTGCTGACTTAGAAAATGACAATGTAGGCATATTTTGTGACAGCACTGTCAGTACAATGCACCCGATCAACGAGCCAGTAATGCGTCATCTGCAAACAGTGACCTGTCCAGGTACACAACTGTCGACCTGATAAAGCCTTTAAAGTCGTCTCCTGCTCGGGTTATTGGGCTTCACGTCCTCCGACAATCTCACTATGTATAACGTATCTTACGATGAAAGTTCGATCAGTGTAACTTGGCTAGCAACATGAGTCTAAAAATAAGTATATTTTACATGTGACAAATAACAATCGGCTGTATTTTTTCTTATCGATGGGAAGAAGTGTTACGACGATTCTTTGAAGTAAATGTACAAGGTAAACCAGCTGCTTTCATCAAAGGGCGCGGTATAAGTGATATCAATTTGTCTCCACATTTTACCACTGGGATAAAGCAGATGGTTAATGTAGATTTTGATATGCACAATAACACTTTGTTCCAGGGCTTATCGCGACCATTTTTTTATAGGTAACAAGCTACTTACGCGAACAAAACAGCCATTCGTGCTAGTATATCGATTACTTAAGCTGACTGAAAAGCGAACGCAAGCAACTACAGCCATTCACGATGAACGGGGCACTTGTGGTTTTCATTGCGGGCCTTACGGTTGTAAGGTAAGTAATCAGTATTGTAAATGATTGTATTGTAGCAGTACATTGTAGCGCAGGCATTAAGCTTGTTGATTGGTGATTCGATCAATACACACCCTTCCTAAAATACCAACTAGTCCTTGAAGGTCGCGCAAAAATGGCCCTTGTTCTTGTACACAACCTGCAACTTACCATTCTTGATGCGTTGTTTGATTGCAGTGCTCAGAGCTATAAATATTGCGCAAGTGTGGATGAGAGTTTTCCATACAGCATACTCACGGGCTGCCTCCCAATCGCCGTTGACCATTGGTGCTGGTCGCCGAAGTGTCCTGAAGAAATAAAGCTTGTCTATCGTGCCTATTCGCCAGGAAACCCTACTAACCCGGTGATTTTCACCCGTGATCAAGTACCGTAAGTTGCGGAGACTGCTGCTAGATACGCTTTGGCTAATTTGTTTTCTTATAAGTAATTTACCTCATCTATGAATGGCTAAAACGTACAGCAAACGCATAGTTGATATAATTGCAGCTTTAATAGCCATATGAATTGCACAACGTCTGTTGTACTTAATTGGTTAGATCTGGATTCCTTGGTACAAGAAAAACAGTTTTCATTGTGCACGGATGGCAGACAAAATTTACCGACAATGGATGGCTTGTGCAAATGAAGAATGAACTTCTTGCCCAGGTAATCGATCAAATTTTTGCATTTTATATTTGAGTGCATCTATATTCAGTATAAGTCATTCATGAATATTCACTCTGAGGTGGATGATTACAGGGTAGCTACAATGTAATCATCGTTGACTGGAGCGACGCCGGTACCAATCTGAATTACCCTCAACCAGCGTCGGAAACCAGAACTGTGGGTGCTGATGTTGCGTATATTGCCAGAAACTTAGTGTCAAAGGCTTCTGCAGCAGCAAGTGACATGCACTGCATTGGTCACTCACTAGGGGCGCATGTGTGTGGACATGCAGCAACCAGGGTACCAAATTTTGGACGAGCAACAGGTACTTCCATATATAGAGCGGTAAATAAGGTGACATTGTGTCGTAGTAGTTATTCCTGAAGATGCTCATATAATGTCATATTGATCTTTTCAGGCATGGATCCAGCTGGCCCGGGATTCACAGCAAAAGCTGTTACCCAAGGCATTCATCCGGATGCTGCCACTTTTGTCGACATAATCCACACTGACAGTGTTAATTATGGCTCAAAGAGGGCTCTTGGTAACGCCGATTTCTACCCCGCTGATGGTAAAAACCAACCTGGCTGCTCCGATATACTGCTGATGGATGGGGAAGATATGACCGAGGAGGATTGGGAGTTATGTAAATAATCGCATTATTACATTGTCTCAAACAGCTAACACATTAGCTTGAATCGCATATTGAATGCAATACCCTTGTCGTTATTTAGCAACAGCACTGCATAGCATTGGAATACACTGTATTGCACAGATGGCGACTTGGGATGCAGTCACGGTAGAGCGGTGGACTATATGATTATCTCCATCAGAGACAATTGTTTCTTGTCGCGTCAGGCATGCACAGATGCAAACAATATTCCGGTAAACTTTAAATCATTGACAAAGCCAATGCTATTCAGCATTATAAAGTTGATTGATAATGAATCATCCTGGGCAATATGTTTCAGGGATCCTGCACAAACTGTGGCTACGTTTGTGCAAGAATGGGATTCTACGCATCAAGTGATCAACCAGGGCTGTACCGTATGGACATAAGATCAACTAGTCCATTCTGCTTCAATTAACATGAACGAGTGAATGAAGCGAACAGCTTACGATACGATGTCTGGAAAACGTTTGATCGGAATAAAGAAATGCACATGACGACTTTCACAATCTTTGCCGTATGTATATATATATATATATATATATATATATAGAGAGATATATATATATATATATATATATATATAGATAGATATATAGAGAGATATAGATATATATCTATAGATATATATAGATATATATAGATAGAGATATATTATATTATATATATATAAGATATATATATATATATCTATATATATATATATATATATATACATATATAGGTATAGATATAAATATATATATAAATAATATATATATATAAAATAAAATGGTACCCTATATATATAATATTTATTCTCTATATACATATATATATCTATACATACATATATATATATATACTATATATGTATATATATATATATATATATTTATATATATATATATCCAGAGCGAGGGAACTTGCTTGGGGTAGACATTAACATTTGTTGCCTTCCTAGGAATATGTGAAGATCTGGAGCATAAAGTTTATAATTTACGTGAGGTGTGTGAGGATTATGAAATTACATGAAATACAGCCTCTTCAACGGGCGATGATACCACCGGGATGATAACATGAAATCAATAATAACGCGTGGGATTGCTGATCCAACGTCTCGGGGTCGGCGTATGTTAAAGACATTGAGTCTTCTGATTGGTTGAGGCCGTCACGGCTCCGTATTGACCAGAGAATTTCACGCGGTTTTAAGCTACGCTATAGAAAAGCAACACACGGCGGGTCACTTGTGGCACCTTCACATTTGTTCCTGGGCCGCATCCTCTAAGCATGGCTATAAACTCGTTTATTCGACCACCGAGCTGAGTCAATTTCAATTGGCTTGACCAGTAATGGTCTGGGCAACACTGCACCACTCGTAATCTGCCTGTAATATGCCCACCTTGTGTCGAGCACCTGCAAAAAGCGACAAACACATGCTGGGTTGATGTATTCTGATCTGTTGCCGAGCTGCCACATGTGGTGACTAATTTAATCCCAAAACTACACAGCGCCTTATGCAATTGTAAATAACAATTAGGTTGATTCCCTTGAATTAATGTAATCCTTTCATACGCCCGCACCGTCCCTGCCAGCATAAAAATAAGATGGTGTCAGTCGACTGGCCGGCCATGTATAGATGAGAGTGACGCCGCGCCCTCTAGCGATTGAGTCGTCGTTAGCTGCGAACATTCCACGTCATGGTAACTATGATAAGCGCGTCGCTTCAACGGTGCGTATCAATTCCATCTGTTACGAACTAAGGAACTAGCATGCTTACCGTCCGCGTTAACTTGCGTCACTGGTTTAACATATTTATCAAAGATATTGTGTAGCAAGTGTTTTATTGTGCTTCCCTTCTGACAAGGTCATAACAGGGTCATATTTCTTTAGGCGATGTACGCAATTGGGATCACAGGTCGTCGCGGTTGCCTCTTGGTGACTACGCGTTAAAAAATAGAGCTTAATATATAACTTGGACTTTTTTATGCATAAAAGTAATTCACATATTATTGTTATGTAGATATTGACAGTATCTGGTGGGCAATAGGTGTTTAGCTGATGTACGCTTTTTGAATGATATAATTGTCTTACTTAGCTTATCAGTCAATGAATTTTGTTAAAATGTAACTTATTTCGTTCAAGGCATGCCTCTTGAAGCTGAAGGCAACATACCGACAAGCCCTGGCAACGTAATGAAGAGACATCCTCCCGACGAAAATATTGGGCGACACGGGGCACAACAACAGTCAGTCACACGCGCTATTGCGTCAATCAGTTAGTAACGTGACATGCTTATAACACAATGTATGCGTGACCCAACGGTTCCTTAATATCGCTTGCCCCTTGCTGACATACAGCCTATAGATATGACGGAATTGTGGTTTTGCATGGTGTATACACCGAGGGTCTTAGGTTGAATCCTAAATACGGGGTCGCTAGGGGGAAAAGCAGCTAAATCTGTCGTCCACATGCGCACCAGATCTTGCTGTGACGAAATGGTTGTGACTTACAATTCACACAAATTCTTTGTTCTCATGTTACGCATCTTTCGTTTCTGCTCTCGCTATTATCATACCTGTCTGCATGCAATATCAATGGAATCTGAAGCTTATGTCACTTTATCATAAAACCGTCCATCTTTAAATATGGACTCGCCATACATTTTAAAGCGCAGGGCGGAAGACACAATAATTGTTTAAAAAATTATATTGGCCAATTTGTTCTTTTAGTGGATGCTTTTCTCCTTCCATTGTCACCAGCTTTCACTGAAATATATGCGTCGGCCATATTATTATTGCGTATTTAGACGGATAATAAGTTTAAAAAAATGAGATATCTAGGTATTGGCTGCATTTGGATATTAAAAAACAACACTGTTACAATAAAGCAGAACTTCAGTCTTCCCATGTGTTCAGATTCAAAAATTTATTTACAAAGAGCGACTAGCGTAAATTGTGCTACCCGTTTAGGAGGTCTATAATACTCTGAAAGTAACCGAAATTATTTGCTTTAATTTAAAGCGCACATTAAATTATAACGACGCTTGCCAAATTATTTTGTACACATATAAATATTCATCAAATACTACGTTAATTCTTTGCGATACTTCCCAAGCACATTATTTATGTACGACAATAAGTATTCAAATGCCTCAAGACAGAAGCGCTAAGCGATCAGAGACTGACATTGACTTAATGGAAAAGCAGTGTCTATAAGGATTAGCTATGTAGATGTTCAACGTCAGATGATACAACTAATGATCAAGTTCCAACTGTAACAAAACAAACTTATGTCCCGAAAATATTCTAGCAACATATTGGTTTGGTTCAGGCTGGTGATGTATGAAACGTAAGTTAGCCCGATGGTACGTTCTACATTTATTACATATGTGAAAGCACCATATGGCATGTTGCACTCTCTGAGATATATATCTTGTGCACCAGTTTCATTTTTGCACCAGCGCCCTGAAAAGAAACGGGTCACACAATAAAGCAAGCTATTGAGTTTCTAAACGCCTGCATTATCATGTCTTGCATTTTTAGTAGAAAGCATAGCAATACATGTCTGTTTAAGCCGTATACACTCAAAACATATTTCACTGACATCTATTGGCTTACAACCCGGACGGGAGAGGCGCGGTTTCCGGCGATGCGTGTACATGTCTTCCTGAAGCTACAAATACATCCGACAATATTCAATATGCAGCTTATATTGTGTAAAGAGAGATTAAATCATATAAAAACGCGCAGTAATTCGCCCATTCCTAGTGCTGGTGTGGCGTCAAAAAGGCGATATAACGCGGACACATAAGCATGCCCACTGTAGCATAAGAATTAAAGCATACATGTTATTCAACGTTATTTATCATCTAAGGCGAGCGCGTAGAAACGATTTGGAAGTAAGTATACGATGGGAGTGACGTGTATTTCTGAATATTGTTAAAGCCGTTACGACACATCGTGTGTAAATACGTATATACATACATATTTGTTGAGCAATACTTGATCATTCATGATACGTCTGCGTAACCTGGATTTAAAGCCACACATTATATAAATTAACGGAAGTTGTATCGTGCAAGATCATTTGGCTAGAACGAAAACTAGCTAAGATCTAAAGTAGCAACACCGGCATGCACTTCAACTGCGCAGTCCACAACGGGCTTTGACTTTGCTAAACAATAGTGTGTTATGTCTGGTATCAAGCCGATTGTTATTGCTAAAAATACGCCCCTGGGTACAGATCGACTAGTCTTGGTTAAAGAAATCCATTAATATTGCGGAAAAACCTTCATGTTATTTAGATATAAGGGCAATATCTGAGATAGCAGCTTTGGAAATACGTCAACTAGAAATGTTTTCGTAAATAAAGTCTGCTGTGCCAAGTGCATATTTGAATAAACAAATACCGCACGTTAAGTGACGTGTTTCGCTGGCCTAACATGCGTAATTCAATAAAACATCAATGAATAAACATCAGTCATTTAGACGTTTGATTCCTTTCAAAAGTGTTGCTGCTTTATTGATATAATGTACCGGTTTAACTCACAAATAATGCTTTGTTTCCATAACACCTTCATTGATTTCGGGCGGAATAGTTGGAAACTTACATTACAAGCTGTTAATTTATTAATTGCCTAGGTGCGCTATTCGAATAGTTTTTGCGGGGAACTAATTTATCTATGATTTATTCGATCAATCTCTCCTATGCCAAACAACCTGACTTGAGATGATGTGCATGAGCCCTACCGATTCTTCAGAGAAATAACGTGTGCTGAGCATTCATAAAAAGGGACAATACCATAAATTACACTTTGATATCGCTTCCCTTATGCTCAGTCATATTTAACTATGTAATCTTCAATTTCAGCGATCGGCTTTGTAATGTTTAATACGTTCAAACCCAGGAAATATAATTAAATAAGACATCAATGCAGCATAACAAATGCTACCTATGCCGATAATTACGTGGTTTATGTTTTTTTATGTGTGTTCTTGCATTACTGAATAAGAAGGCTAGAATGCTGCTTTTCAGACGCCAACGAACCTGTGATGTTTAGACAAATATATGCAATGTTTTCCCGATTGCTGTAAGTGACAATTGGCCCAGGGTATAACTGTTTCGTTATGGACAACTGATTGTTGACCGTTCCAGTTTTGTATTTATTAATACTTATAAATGCGGCGTTGTTTATATATGCCGCACTGATATGATATTTGACGCAGCTCAGATACAGTTAGAGTAGTAATAAAGTGCAGTTTATGACGCTGTTGAGCTTATCACAGCTCCACCTGTACTTCATAAAAGAAAGTATTTACGCATAAAACTGCATAATGTACATATAAGATAATAATATTGGATATTAGAGCTTGATCCTTAATACCATAGGCTATGGTTAAGTCAATAAACTGCATCAACCGCATGCCCTCACAATGCATAATTATTCGGCCGCATAACGGCCGCTCCAACATGATAATCACTATTTCGCATAGCTTGCCCTGTTTGTCATCATTAACGAGACAAAAATATGCCCGGTTGTCATACAATTTGTAAAAATGATAGTATGTAATCAGATTTGGGCAAGATCTGTGAAACATATCACATTTATCCTATATCTTTGTTGTATGTATCTTTCAACATGCAAGCACAAAGTGTACAATTGAAGTAGAGAGGACCCGGGACAGCAGTTGTTATATCTAGATGATACACAAATAAATATATAAAAACTTGATTTGGGAAGATCACGGTTCGTTGTGGGTGTATTGGTGCAGCCCACTTGAGTACCTCATCTACAAGAGTAACCAAATAATTTCCATTTTGGACGACGCTGGTGATGCTTGCAGACCGATTAAGCACCACCTGATTATTCTGTAACGTGCGTGGCATGGAAAGGTCATTCTCAATTAAGTGTTTCAGCATTGTTCATTGTAATGCTTCCCTGCCACACTGCTCGGATCTGCCACAATGTGGGATCCAAAGTATCTCCTCGTCGTTAATTCACATTAGCATCAACATTAATAATATTACGTATGCTCTTAGTTGTACAAATCAGCAATATGAATGTAACAATTGACTCAAAGGGGCTTATGTGTGTAGTAAAGTGCTTCATGTTTCATAATACAGTTGGAATGTGTCACAAAACTATGCAAAGGAGTCATATTTTACCATAACTTATAGCCATGACATGTCGTGACCAGTTATCTTAAGCTTTTTACGTACATTCACGGAAAACACAACCAACATGCGACATGAATACGGCATAATGACTGTGATTGCATGGCTGCTAGTTGTCTGCTAGTGGTTATGTTCGATTTCTATGATACGTCTAGCACATACCATGAAAAGAAATAGGCTCATTGGTCAGTGTTAATAAAGACGTTTATTATAGAGGGTATTGCTGTATATCCCAAGATTGGCCACATGAGTCAAGTCCGCCTCATTTCAAAGGAGTGATTATCTTCCATGTGACGTTTTCTCTAGCTGCATTTACTTGAAAAGACCAAACAACTAACATATTACGAGATATCTAAATTAGCATTTGAGATATTATTGGATAGTAGAACCCGATTATAAATTTTAATACAGTTGTATGTATATATGTTTTAATAAGCCTTCTAATGCATAGATATAGCTGTGGTGTTATGACAAATGATACATTGTTTGATTTGCCTCATCAAACTGAACCTTTAATACCGTAATGTACCTTATGTATTTTGCGATGGTAATGTACCTTATGTATTTTGCGATGGTAATGATGCATGGACGATGTGTCACATCCAAAAACAAAATTTAACGCGCTCGAACCACTAGAGATGCTGTTTATCGGATCATTATTAACATAGATCAGTTACTTGATGTTTCATACGGTGCCAGCATGCGTGAATTAATTTCTCTGCAGCAGTAAACCAATAAGTCGACATGACTTGAAATTATTATCCATAGCGACGTCGTATTTCTTTCTCAGTTAAAGCAAATATTTTAGTTCTTTGTAAATAGATAAGCATTTGCACTTAGGTACCTATTGACTATTATGTGGCAGGCATGTTGCTAAAGAGATCCAACGTAAGAATCCTTGTAGAAAAATCACACATAATTATTAATAACGACAGAACGTGATATTTGCCAGTTTTATCAGATACAGCATCTCTAATAACGTGCCAACATCCAATTATTAAGACTTCATTTCCTTAGGTTACACGGAAAACCGAGCGTGCGCCAAGGTTTCGAGTGGTCATTATGCGTTAGGTAGTCCGAGATAGGCATACACTTGGCTTGAAACTAGAACCGTATCCCACGTGGCTGTAGACCAATACGGCAGCACATAATCTAGCTGACATCGACCTGGATGAGTGTATATAGAATGTGAATACATATGTGTCTCATTCCGCTCTCCATTATTATCTACTGTGCATTATCATCCTTTGGTATTTAATTCAATGCCGTTGCAAATCGAACATTGCAAAGGCTCCCAGTTCAAAGAACAACGATATTATACAACGACTAGTTTGGTGCAGGTAATATTGCACAATATGCTGGAGTAACGGTGCATTTAATACCTAATGTCATGAATCGGTCATCTTAATGCAACAGGAATTTGTTGTAATATTGAACATGGTCTCAGCAGCAACACATTTGTAGCTCCAGCCGGCTTCATTTAGCAAATCACCAGCGTCTCAAGTTTGCAAACTCCTATTAAGAAAAGAACCAAGGTTCATATCATAGCTACTGAAGTTCTATGGAGTCAGATACACTAAGCTGGTCATAATGTCACTTATTTTACTTGGCCTCAACTAACCCATGCTATGTGGGGTTGCATATGAAAATAACACTCGGTACGAAACCTTCACAATGACTCCTCAGGGATTAGCTTTACTACACGTTAATGATTACACACGAGCGCAGTAAATAAGGCCATTGTTAACCGAGGGTAATGCTTCGCTAGAACTATTGCAGATTGCTTTTGGTCCTGGTGGCATTGGTGTTTTTTCAAATGATTTAGTGAGGGTATAAGGTAGAAATATGCGGTTGCTGGATGGGGTCGATAGGAATAGGTAGGACGATGAACCGATATTCGAGGACGGAAATACAAATCAGATGATGCCAAAGACACTTGAAAGTATTAAACATGCTTATAACACTCGCGGGCTATGAAGGCTTTAAGAAACGTCGGAACGTTGCAAAAGCATATGTTAAGCAATAAAAACACAATTCAACGTAATACACCCGAACCTCATATATGAATGTATGAACACACATAAATGGTGCTATCTCTATCACCTTGCTTTTGATATAGAATAGTGCAATATCTAGAAATTTACATGCGTACTACATCGCCTAGTATGTAGACGTATGTGGAACAATAACGACAAGCCATGTTATTATGAGGTCATGCGTGAAAATTATTCCGTAAAATTGCGTTGATTGTTAGTCTAACGTTTTAAGATACCGTCCTGCGAATATTTAATTCGACTGTTGTTCGGGACGGCGACTATGTTGCTCTATTATACCGTAAAAAAAGACGACTTCTGTTTGGTACTTGTATCTACTAACCGCAGTAAATATCGTATAGCTGCATTATTGTTAATAACAGTGATTGATTCGCATTGTCACAAATGCTTCGAGGCCAGCCATCGACGTTTCAGTACTGTAAGTGATTTGCGTAAAAGAAAATTCATCTGCTAAATTGTGTTTGTCGGCATAAGTGATGTTACCAAACAAAAGTAACTTTTATTAGTGATGTTATTGGCTGCAATTGCATGCGTATGTGTATGTGGTAACTACAGTGCTTCACTTACTGTATCAGCAATTAATCATATGCACAAGCTACCTACCCAGTTTAGTCCACAGGAAGGTTGCATATTACTAAATAACGGAAAAAACATTCCCCAAAACCTCCAATTAAAGGATATAAGGCGTCGATTACAACTCTCAATGCACCTCATTGAGCACACAATTACTACCGTACAGCTATAACTTTAATCTTGTTGATACAGGAGACGAATAGTGAACATGAGAATTCTCCATTGTTTGTCTTGTAAGATTGCGACATTATAAACCATCAACCATTTATTAAATTGACCTAGGAGTGTCTAATGATGTTTTGACATCGTGCTTCAGCCGTATTTCCAGGGATTGCACGCAAGAAACGGCATTTCGCTGTTCTTACTGAATATGTTGGAGCATTAGTTAACACGAGGAGAGTTATTACTCTGGGTATAAGATGCTTTACACTATCGAACAATGGCCTTATGTTTCCTTTGTTGTGCCTGTTGATATATCTCAGTGTGGGGAGGGCTTTATTGACAACATTCCAAAGTATGCTCGACAGCCCCTATAAGCAAGATGAGCTTATGCAGGCAACAATTGAACGATAACTCTGGTTATGGGAATAAACATGAGCAACCGTAACGACCGATTATGTGTGTATATCATATACCATCACCGAAGAGAATATTTAGCATTACTATATGGAAGTGTTTAACACATTTGATTCTGATAGACAGTTGATTTAACATTCTGATATGATACGTCACATGTTATATGATGCATTTCCTGTCAGTTGGAGTCCTTTAATTGGCTCACATTGCTGATTTTCACAGTGTGTTACGAAATGGTGGGTGAATGCTATGAAAGTGTTAACGTTTTATAGTAACATTTATATCTTATCCCACATAATGGCATATCTAATGATTGATGATGTAGTAAAACATCGCAGTTACATACGTTTAGCAGAACAAGCTAACATCCTCCTCCAAGCCATACACATAGTAACTTAAACGAATCTATGCGGCACCACATCGACCTGCAGTCAATAGCAGCGACCTATGCTTCCCGTTTTGAAGAGATTACATTAATGTAGTATTGACAATATGTTGCCTTATTGCAACCACCGAAGACCTTAAACTACCCTTGCCGTAGAGGTATTTTTGCCTTTGTTTATCAAGTAGAGGCGTAAATTAATGTCAAGACTATGTAATACTTTGATTCGACATAGGCTGAATTACGTGCAATAATCGTGCTAGCGTGGGTCAAAAATTTATCACGGGACAGACGTCACTGAATCGTATTTGTTGTATACAAATGAAGCTTTCCGGACTTCGTGATGCAAAATAGTCCGCAGATAGTTAAATTTGGCCTGTATTGGCTCAGCCAAGCCTATTTATATAAATGGATAAGTCGCAAGTGAACATATATCCTAAAGCTTGAGGGCATATTTTATATTGCATGAAGATGAAGCAATTGGTCGGTAGTAAATCATATAGAATTAAAATATTTAAGTAAATAAAGTAATGCAACTTGGTATGTCAGTAACGCTCGTTATACCATATACTTCTGTAGCTAGATAAATCTTAATCGAAAATTTTGACTCATATGCGATACCAACAGATCTGATATAACTATGCCTTTTAATATAATTATACTGTAACAGTTGGTCATCATGTTCATGTTATTTCTGCGTCACAATATAGCATTTTTTTCTTCAAACATCATTAACCATACCCGAATTATAGCGATCGTACAAATTCTAATAGGTCAAAGATGATTTCCGCAAGCAGCATTATCTGTTTCATGAGTTTACTGCTTAATTGACAGGTGTCCATCCGCACGATAAACGACCTCGATTGGCTCGCTCTTCTAACCACTACTTGATGGGTGCCCCAAATGATATTGTTATTACGGGAGCATGTCAACAATAATAAGCATTGTCATTCCATGAACTATTCATAGCCTTATTAACATTTATAAGCTACCATATCATTATGTCTACTGAAACGATATGGCAGGTAGATATTGACAGGTATTTGCGTCTATAGATAGTGTGCGCCTTACTGCAGACATCGACAGTTTAATAATAAGGCCTTGTTCTGTGAACAATCTGGAGTCTGCTTTGTGTAATTGAATGTAGTAATATTGATATTTCAATTGATAATTGGAGCTTAAATAGTTTTGGTGCCGAAAAGATCGACGTTGTCTACGCCCTATTTCTGACTGTGGTGTTAAAACCCGCCACCAACATTACAAATCGAACTGATATTTTGAACGCAAATAAACGATGTGTTCGACATTCAACTCTCAGTAAACGCCGCATGATTATATTTTGCTCATTATCACTTAACAGGCCACCCTGGCGGATAACTGAGTTTTTCAAAAGAAATTCCCGTCGAGATTATTAGCCAATTAGGGATTGCTTTTGCAGGTTAAATAGAAAAGAAGAAGAAAAAGGTAGATGAAGAAACAGGAGAAGAAATAGGAGAGGAAGAAGAAGAAGAAGAAGGAGAAGAAGAAGAAGAAGAAGAAGAAGAAGAAGAAGAAGAAGAAGAAAAGAAGAAGAAGAATAAGAAGTTCAAGAAGAGGATAAAGCAATCGTACAACTACAATATATTTGGGTAAAATAGTCGCATATACATATATTAACCTACTACTGTAAGCATAAGACAACAAGGAGTTTCTATGCTTACATCCGAAATATATGACTATCATAAACACTCTCAGCATAACTGCCGAATTCCTCGCTGAATGCCGTTATCCATTGACTACATTTACAGTTATTATTATGATTGATTATTAACCCAATCTTGATTAATATTACATCCTTTAGACGTATCGAACCGTTAACGGATCTATGGAAGCACATATTCTGCTTGTAGTAACATATATGAACAACATGGTTCAGTGACGTTTCTATTATATTACAAGAGAATATGATGTAAATTGTTCGCCTATTTTTGGCGTAGCCTTTTGCAGTAAATATTTGCCAAACTATCGGAAATTGAACAGCCTCAGTTTATTTCGGATAAGAAGGAGATCACTCAGCGCCTTTCCACTTGCAGCCATTGTTGTCCTATGATGTAAAGCATTACTCCGGCCACGTTTATTGTAAAGCTCAGAAGCAAAGCTGAAATAAATTAAATATCCAATGAGACTGACGTTGATGCTCGCAAGAAAACGGCAATGATATGCAACGATAAATGGGATCATACTCCTTATATACGTAGTTAACGCTGATTGAAATACATTACCGTCCAATTTCCACTACGCTTGACATGTGGGGAAAGTGAACAGGCATACCAACGACATATTAAATTTGGTCGAGTGTGGCAATACAAATGCACGGATTATATGCTAGCAACCAGCGTTGTCTAATGTGTCGTCTTAAATAAGCTCCATGTATCGATAATATTGATCATTTCAAGCTAATAAGGATGCTCCATGAACATCGATACATAATTGTCTTTCATCTAGTCAAAACGCACCGTAACCTTCACATTGCGATATGCGAAACTCCAGCATACCCAAAAGTAAGTCTGAACATCGTGTAATACAATAACAAAGCCGGATATGGCAGAATGATGTATAGGCAGAACTACATCTGACTGTGGCTCATTATCTCTTAACCTTGAAGCCATATACACCCCGTGTTCGAACAAAGAAAATAATCTGCCTTTCTTCCTTTACGCGGGACAAGAAGACACACCACGGTGATAAATAAAACGTTAATTGCTTAGGAATTAAAACAATGACGGCACGTCCGCTCGTTACTTTCAGTTTGATTGTCATCTCAGGATTGTATTTAAAGTATTGATGAAACTCATTAATCCACAACAAAATAGATAGCGAAGGTCAACTCGTCGGATTGAGCGAAATGTTGTTGATCATTGACGCTTGCATGGGAAGTGTTATTTGGGGAAAACATGGCAATATGTTTAGCTGACAAATGTGCATTTTTATGGTATACACACACCCAACGCCGTCGTATTATTCAGGATCTAAATGTTAAACATTTTGCACCATTTTCAAGCTTGGCAACGTAACCCAGTAAATACAAATTGCAACTGCAATATTATAATAGCTTAAATAAATCATGTAAAATCACTCTAGCTAACATCTATTGGCCTTCATTTGTATAAATGCAAATCAGGTTGTAAGGGACGTAAGCCAGTCATTGGACAAAGTATTGTTATTGCTAGACGGTGCTTTTCCATACGATGCCGAAGCATTTACGCATAGGAGGTAATTTTATCAACCTTAACATCCCGTTTAGAAGATGATAACATCATCCTTAGGGCAAAGTTTTCATACAAACAAGACACATTTCAGCGCTTTCGAGCATTTATCAATTATATACCTCTCTTGATGAATTGACTGGTATACTCATAAACGTTCCCTTAGAATGGCAGGTAAGCTGCTACTGAAGCAGGATGGACTATATTTGGACTAGAACATCACGTTCCATCAACAACGATTACATGGTTGGTGTATTGAGGAATAAAAGGATGTGCGGCATACGCACACTGAAATGATGTGCTTTAAGAAGGCTAGTTTCTATTGGTAACCAGATGAATAGCGAATGTTTCGTGGGGCAGACCATTTCAGGTAGATTATTGATTCATTGACCCGACGCTAAGTTCTGTAAACCATGTAGCTGATGTTCCCCTAGACAACTTTTATAATGATGAGCTCGGAACACAGAGACTGTTTTTGTCACATAATCATGGCGCACCTACCATTTTTATGTATTATAAACAAAGACATTAATACCCATTGAGCGGGAGTGGTTCAAGGTTTACAGTCAGAGTGCCGTGTGTAAGTCCGCTAGCTATTGCTTTTTATTTTCATCCCAGGGCATTGCTATTCATACTCCATGTTGTCCAAACATAGCGATTCCAGTGCTATTTATGACGACAGCCCAGAGGGGCACGCCTTGAATCCAATTTCGCTTAATCATATTTCATATTCATTTCCTTTCGGTGGGAGAGACGCATATACCACTTACGTCACTGCAAATATAAATGTCGAACCAAACGGGGGAAGTCTGAGATGCATGCTATTTTGTTTAAGCTGTTATGTAATCTTGGTAAGTTTAATTGAACAGGTATACATGATTAAATATGGAGATTTGCATGCGGGCACCTTACCGAAATGTAGCAATGAGTGCACTGTGCTAAACATCATTGTTAATGCTAGAAAACCTTTCTTCACTGACGGTTGCTAAAGAAATGGCGGTTCTATAATAAGCGGCAATTGCTTCTATTTATCTATGTAGCGCTCCGAAAATTGGGAATATTTTCTTAAATGGGGGACCTCTTTCACACATGCTGACTATATCACGGCAATCACTTGAGTGATAACCCCTAAAAAAGATTTATCATACCTTGCAAACCGTTAGTTGCTCATTTGTAAACGGCTTCCAGTTATTGAACATCTACATTACAAATGTATTGCCCACAAGATGTGTAATTTACACTATAGAAAATACGCCATAGGAAACTTAGGGTTCCTTTTGGCGAGTTACTATTGCCAATGGAGTATCAGTTTGTAATCTTATCCCAAGCCTGGACAGTATCGTAACCGCATGTGGATATCTATAATTGTATTCGTGTATGTGTTTACCAATATGGCCAGAAAAAAAATGTACCCGAAGAATGAAACTAAAGATGCAAATTTGTTGCTGTTATTTTGTGTTGGTCGATTGGAATCAGTACCATTCCTAATTGCGTGCTTCCTTCTTTGTTAATAATGACTGACCACATTTGCTTTCTATTCATTAGACTTCAATTAACTGAAATATGCGCCATGTGACGATAAGCCACTAGCAATATTGGTGTAACGTTGTTTTGGAAGAAACGTTTAACAGTAAGTTCGTTTCAATGGAAGATTAATACAGAATTATAGCACCATGTTCACGCTTGTGTACCATTGTCAACCCCACTCTTAACGCAAACGTGCAGGATCACACGCGTTATAGACGATGAAGTTTGATGGATATCGTGATATTCCTGTCTGCTTCTTTCGTAAGCAAAGATGCTTGCGATACGTTATATAAATCAGTAAAATTCTGCACCATTGATTTCATTTCGCAAAAGAATAACTAATTGGCTAAGAACCTCGACGGGAGAGAAACTGCTTCCGACAATGCGCCTGCGAGTTTTCCTGTAGCCACACATCTTACCGACAACACTCAACATGAAGCTCACTTTGTCATTCGTGCGAAATATAATCCACGTTTATTACCCTACACCGTGCTGCTCCATCATCAAACAGGAGTTAAACGACTGCCATATTGGCATGTCCCTTCCTACTTTAGTCTGTGGTATAACCGGAATTTGAGTTGCGGGATATTAATATTTATTTTTCCAGTCCGTTCGATATATCGTCATGAACTACACAAGGCATACTGTCTTTAGCGATAGAGAAACGTATCAACGAATTTGAGCTCACCTTCTTAAGAAGACTGCTCAACGCGCAGTTCATGGTTAATACCAAAGTCAAGGCCAGGAATCTGTTAGCATATCGGACGCCACGACAGCGTGCTGACTGTGACTTAAAAGAGACATTGCGACTTTATTTACTAAATACAACAATCCCTATTGCCCAACATTATCATACAAAACTGCGCTAAATACCGCGTGTCTTGACGATTTTGTAAAATAATAATTACACACCGACATTTTCCGCATTGGTTAATCTTTCTCTATGATAATGCATGACCAAATTATAGTGGCTGCGCTGTGCAGTCGGATGACAATAGAATAGACCATTGTGTCTACAAAAGAGACGTTTGAGCAATTGCAATCAGTCTACAAAATTGAGACGTTTTAGATAAACTTGACTAACCTAGCGCTGGGAACAGGACGAGTGGGCAAGCACATGATCAATGTTTTGGCGATACAATATGCATTAGAGCCGAAATGATAAATAAGGCAGACATTAAGTAGCGACGTATCTGAGGATGTCTACACTCCGTTAATATCCGGTTGCCATTACAAACAGTCCCTGGTATTGTCAATTAATGCCATGGAGAAGCTCCTTCCCATTATGAAATATATCAATGATAACATTGTTACCTAAGTCGGAAGACAATGTCAGCACTAATTGAATTCGTTCTATAATATTCTAAATCAACTACATGATTATAAATTGTACATTGGTAAAACATATATATATTTGTGAAAAAATACAAATCGTCATTATTGTGGCAGGAGGCCGTGCAAACAAAAGTATGGAATTCACATGGCTAAATGGCACACAACTTTTACCACAGCAAGCAAAACATTGGTTGCTGCTTCGAAATTACTTGTAATGTGCTTTTTTCCCAAAAAATGCCACTGCTTGGCGCAGTGGAATACCGCCTTAATTAAACACCGGGCTCTTGCTGGAATGTTCCGTAATTGCATGTTATTCTCCTTGAAAATGTTGCTTCTTAACCAATACTTATTATGATGCCCAGTTTATTTCAAATAGACCAAAGGCGGACTGTTTGCTGCTATTTGTTTAGCGTCGTGTTATTGATATAATGACATTTCTTACATTCGTCATATTGCTGCTATGCTCGGAGTGCCGTGCAAAGTAAAGCAAAAATACTCTTGAGTGGTATATACCGGGCTTAAACCACCTACCTCTCAGGTTATAAAAACGTACTACACAAACATCTGCGAAGCAGTACGCAGTAAACATAAAGTGTTCTTCGTGAGCACTGTTAATATATATTGCAATGAACCAAAATAGAGGCGATAGACTTCCGGAGTCAATCGATCAATGTGCCGTAAAACAAAGACCGTTCCGTATTGTGCATACTTGATGTGTGCCGACCTATAGGTAGACAAATAAATACGCCGGCAAATATAATGAAAGATGTAAGTTTGTGACAGTAATTTACGCATTTTCCAATTGAAAAGCGTGTTACATTTGTTGGCATACTTTATGCTGCCTGATAAAAAATGTATATATTAACTGAATGAAATCGTCACCGTGTTACTATAATCCGCTTGTATGATTTATGTAATGGCCCGGTGGAAGCAGTGTTCATCAATACTTCTTTTGTTTTGTCATAGGAACAGAGGATGTTTTTTAAAAACCACAACTTTCACTAAGGTGTAACACTGCGAAGCTCTCTAACCTAAATGGTATATTTGTTGCGATGCCTAGAGAGATAGCTGCGAACCAAATTGTTAAGTCTATGATCACACCCATTATCTGACGAGGCATTTTATTAGAAAACAAAGTATTTATGTCTGCTTCGGGCATATGCATCTGAGCAATATTTGTTCTGGAACCGCAGGCTTACAATGATGCTTGCAAAATGCTTGTTATGAAACAAGCTTTGCACTAAAACCAATAAACATCTGCATCATTGATTATGCTACACATTGCTGCATTAGCTAAGATCATACTCGGGCGAGAAACTACTTCCGTCAAGTTGTCTACCGGTCGCCCAGTAGCCACAAATTTTAATCACAACACTTGATATAAAATTTACATCGCCTGATATGAATTTTCCGACGGCAACATGAAACGACTTATTTTACAACGTCAAGTTGATACAGCAGGTACTAATTTGGCAGACTTGCAGTGCATGCGTTCATGTAAAAATGGACATTCTTAAGTTTGTCGCGGCTTGTTATATTCACACGTAATAATTCCATGTAGCCAAATGCGGTTATAAAGTTGAGTCGTCGAAGAAGGTTTTGATGACGTTGCAATAATATTGCCTTTAAAGGTAAGGAGTTTCTTTCGGTGCAAGGATGAGATGCAGTTTAATTCATTATTCACTAACCTAGAGACTTGTTGGGTAAACCCAAAATAAAATCAACAAACGGCTTAAGAACATTCATAATTATGAACATGGACATCAGGTTACACAATTCATCAGTGATCGAAAACTAAAACTTAGCACCAGAACAGAAATAACTTAGCAATTACCCTTACGACCCATCCCAGTTCAAATATAATAGGTAAAGTACAGAGCGTAAGGTATATCAATAATTAAAATAGTGTTACATTCGGACTGGCAGTTGATCATATGCATTATAGAACATTCATGGGCAATAAAGAGAGAGGAAATTTATTTACACATCTGCTTATGTAATTTTTTTATGCGCACTGCCATGGTCATTACAACTTCATATGTGGCTTTTGTATAATGAGACTTAGTAACGGCTTGATAGAGACTTGCGTGATCAACAAATGCTCAATTATTTTGTTATTTAATGCAGTTAACGTGCCATATATGAATGTACATACCGCCAATGCAGAGATATGTATGATTAACAAGCATATTAACTCGCCACCAGAGGTACTTGCTTCAAATGGTCCAGTTGGAACATCGTGACAATGCCTCTAGAATACAACTATTAGACATAAACTGGCTTAAGCACACAAATCGCATTTACAGGGCACCGAGTCTTGTTTCAGAATCAAGAAAATGCCATATAGGACCTATATCATGTAGAGCGATCAATGTTCTGGCATCTTGATGAATGTCGATCAATGCGGTCTTTGATTAACTGTTGTGCTAGTATCCACAATTTGACGAGTTGTTGTTCAAGATGGTCTAGTTTTGAATAAAAGCTGCTCAGTAGGCAGTTTCGTCAATGTGGTAAACAGAGACATCAATAACAATCGAGTGATAGTGGTTCAAGGTTTGTGGTTACGAAGCATCGTCTCTTCATGATGTGTCATTTATTCTAATCCTGCTGTATAAAGTGCCATATAAATTCCTTTTCATCCATTCCATGCCGCGAGCTTCCTGTGCTAATGAAGATGGCTTACCGGTGTGTTGCCGTGTGGGTTATTTGTTATTACCCCATAGTGATCGGGGGAGGTTGGAAGTGCATATTGTAAGTATTAGCATATCTATCTGCAACCATGCATGGCAAATTAACTCTTAAGATATGTCAATGTTGGACGGCACTCTAAGTAGACGAAAGGTGTACAGTTTTAAAAATATTTGTTCCGTATTGTTTATCGCCGTGTTACTAATAGTAGGACTGTCTAACATGCCTCATATAGCAGCTTAGCTCGGAATGTGTGGCCAAGTAACGCAAGCATAGCTTTAGTGGAAAATCCTGGGCTAAAACCTCGCCGCTGTCGGTGCAAAAGGGGTGATACATAAACACCGATAGTACGTAATACACATGGTGCTTCGGGAGAGCAGTTAGTTAATGTTGCAATAATTCACAATAGGGGTGCAATCCTTCCGGAATCATCGATCCCTATGTCGTGAATTATATCCGCGGGATGTTCTGTGTTCAGCTCTTATTATAGTGTCATGTATCTCAATGCACCACGCCGACGAACCGAGCGGAGCGACGTCCATGCTTGTTAGTCAAAATTAACACAAACCTGCAATTCACTGTGAGTTGACTCTTCACATGCAACAAACAATTCACAATTACCGCGACGAGATGCCCTTACAAGTTCTTTTGATTCTACTGGCGTACACTATACAAATATATATATGATACGAGCCATGAATGCAACGTCGGAAATTACTCAAAAGGCTTTGTAGTGCATGGTCGCTGCCTTGGAAAATGCTGGTCGTCCGTCCCTGCGAATATTGCTGTGATACAAAACAGAGAATTGATGTTATTATGCACATTATAGCGTAGAATACCCTCTAGGTCTTGCTCCAATAGATGCACCATTTGAATCGCTGGTGTGTGGTATATTTTACTAAAGTTTGTTATAACTCATCTAGCGCAATCAAACTTAAGCAGGCAAGTTTTGTGTCATAAGGCTCTACAGACCTCAAGAACGTTCATAACATCATGACTGTACTCAGCGCACCAACCACACGTCACATTGTATTGCGGTGACAATATCGTTTTTGCAGGACAATGTATGCAAATCGACCCAGTCTATGGGGTCACGTTATATCGCAGTGATGTGATCATTCAGCATTTATCAAACAATGCTAGCTGGCAGTAAATTGAGCGTTTACTGGCTTAGTAGACCAATATTGTGAAGGATCTAAAATCTTATTATATTAGCGCTATTTTAGCAGCAATTGTCTTCAAGAAGCCCCGAATCTCCTCCAGTAAATCATTGAAATCGTATTTGTGCTAAATGGTGATTGGCAGCGGTTCTGCATGAAAGGTGTGGTTCACAAAGGGTAGCTTAGTATTTTGTAGTTAAACCGCTCTGGATTTATGTTGGGGATGCTCGGTCATCCATTGAAAACTGTATTGAAGGATTTATGTACATACAGGGTATGTAAGGATATGTATATGCTAATAAAATTCCTATTAATAGGCAATCATATAAATAGGCAATCATACGTGACGCTGCTTGTTCTTTTGCCAAATTTGTCTCTCAGACAAAGAACTTAGCCATAAACACCATTTATTGTTTGTTATATTCCTACTCAAAGCTGCAATTGCCCATACTTTAAAATAAAAGGGCCTTTTCTCGGGTGCTCTGGAGCTAACATAAGACGCTGTTACTTACCCGATTTTATAATCCATTTCATACTATATTCTTCATCACGGTCGGATCTAAAGCGTCAATCAATCAATTTTCGTTTTTACAACTACCCGTATCCTGAATAGATTATGACATTTTCAGTTCAATATGGTAGCTAACGTCAAGAAAATCTAGGTAAAGAGAGAGTTGCTTAAATTATGTTACACTGCATATAAGCTATCAATGTTAAATTACTAATGAATTGCTGATGTCTTCTTTGCAACTCGACAAATGCTACGAAACAAGCTACTCACTACGTGTGTAAATTTGCAATATGTTGACTAGTCTTGCTGAGGCAATGATTTCAAAGACATACCTGCATTTTCGCCTTGCAATTGTTAACAATAACCGCCTGCTTTAGGTTCGTTTGTTTCAAACAATCATTCCATAAATTACATATCTTTTCTATGCCTGGTGCGCATCTCTTTGCATATTTTGTGGGCCTAAATTCATTGATTCACTGTGAACGTACCGCTGCCTGGCCAGAGGCCAGTCAAGGTCTTGTTGTTGATCACCACTGGTGCACTCTGTCGCCCAAGGAGCTATTGGGAGGCGCAACGAACATTCATTTGACGGTCTGGAGTAATGCGCTGGCGCATCTGCAAGCATAGCATCGGATGGCAATATCGTTACCTCAAAACCCACAGTAAAATGTTTCCGGAAATACCTGACAATATTACTATATGAATATGGTCCTCAGGAGGTACGGCTTCTTATTGAATAAATCGTATTCCATGAAAATATTACAATATGGTATCTGTGCAGCGCATGTGCGAAATTAATGCTAAGATACTTGAACTTGTTCAATGGATATGTTTGATATTTTCGTGGTTTTTCCACGCACACACACACAACCTCATTCAATTAAATGATAAATTCATATCCGCATAAATAAAAGAATGTTCTACTTTTGTATTCAGCAAGGCGCTATGACTATTGCAAGTTCAAAATGATTAGGGGCGGAAGACAATAGGCTGGCTCTCTCAAGGCAAAATGACATATATATATCCGTGTCCACCAATCCGGAATGCATAGCCTTCCAAGGAAATAAATTAATGATTTTAACCCTTTTTTATACTTGGTAAAAGGTAATTCCTTTTGACATTGCATCTCGGAAAAGTATTGCAAGATAGATGTTTCAAAATTCTTGCTCCAGCAAGTGTAATCACTACCACAGGTGACCACACTTAAATGAAGCTCGCTTAGCGAATTGCGAATCTCCATTACGCTTACCAGAGAGTGTTATTTTGACTAAAAATCCGATATACGTGTACATATAAATATATATATATTTATATATATATATATATATATATATATATATATATATATATATATATATATATATATATGTATGCATATATATATATATATATATATATATATATATATATATACATGTACATATATATATGCATATATATATGTATAAATATATATATATATCTATATATGTATGCATATATATAATATATATATATATGTATATTTCTATATATATATATATATATATATATATATATATATATATATATATATATATATATATATACATGTATATATACACATATATATATATATAGGGTTGATCAAGTATATTCCAATAATTGGTATTACGGTTAACTCCGTCCGAAATAATCCAATCCTACTCCCTAATGCCTTAGAGCTTACTCTTGGATGTTGTCAATGAAGCCTCTTTTGCACTGCGGTTTATATCAATATGCTTAGCGAGTGGAAATATACGGTGATGACATGTGATGCTTGCTGGAATTTTACATATAATACCACGGGTATAACTCTTGTTATGCTCAGTATGCTCCACCGCATATAGTAAGAAAAGCCACAGACCGTTCCTTGCGCGCAATTACTGGCAATACAACCGAAGCACGACCTGAAAACAACATCATGTGTGAGTCCTTACTCCAAATATTATTGGTTGCTGGTTTATAAAGTCGCAAACTTACAAGACAAAAAAAAAGAGCGTTTGCATTTTTACTACTAGTCTATCATGTTCCATCAGGTGTATTGAGAGTTGAAGTTGACGCTTTATTTCATGGCTAGGGATGACCCTAAAGTGGGGGCAGTAAGGGGGTTCATATCGGCCTCTTGAGGGTTGATTGGAATCAACCGCTGCCAACCACTCGGCGACAATCACGTCATGATATGTTATACAATAAAATATCACGTTTCAGATTAATTATCAAACTGGCTGAACTAACCTGGCTACCTAATTCAATTAATGCATGCAAATATATAAGGTCCAATATTTTGAAGTTGCTGTTTCTGTCTAGTAGACTTAATTGACTGTTGAGAGGAATGATTGATAAGCAAATGTCGCGAGAATCAATAGTCGGCGCATTATCTGGTGTGTTATGCTGTTTTTATTAAAGCACTTCAGTTGACGAATGTTGTGAGTACTGCAGTTTATGGTCAAATCCTGTAAAGTATTCACTGCGGTTTGGGATGTTTGTGCCGCTATTTCAGTTTCAACTAATGCTCATATTCTTTCGTGTTATACGCGTCTCGAGGAACATGTGCATCATCTTCAACTCGAGCCATGCTAAGGTACAGGCGAGGTCGACTAAACAATGAGACGGGAAAACGCATTAATTGTCAACTTCAAACACGTTTGCGTCAATTAATGGAGTAACCTTCAAGTTTATGCGGATAACTCATTCTCCATACATACACATGCTTTTGGAGAAATTCAGTTTTTGATCTCTTGTGGCGCAGTAAACGAGCTATTGCATTTTTGAACAGAACACATATAGTATCGTATTATATGCAGTTGAAGAACATACAGATTCTGTGAAATCGCTAAAGCACTTTAAACCATACATGTGTGAATCTGGGTTTGCATCAAGTTTATTTGCATTAGCTTAATCATGACGCAGTCTCAGTGTAATATAACTATTAATTGTACTATTAAGGATGTGCAATCCTAATCTCTCGTACGGCTGAACTGTAAAAAGCAACGATAATAGTGAAAAAAGTCAATGTACATACTGTGATATAACATATCTTTCGATAGTTGTTTTCGCCCATTGGCATCCTAGCTATTGCCTTAAAAAACCAAGTGATATGTCATAACTAAGTTGTTAAAACAACAGTCCATAATTGTCACTTATATGATTATGAAACACCAATTAAACAAGGTAAATTTAGTGCTTGCCATTTTTCTGTTGATCACTCGTTATATGAAACGATGTCGAATATGTATACCATACTCCTAACACCAGCAACCGAAGCATGTTAGAAGTTTTGAGCCATTATCGTTCCCAAGCTCTGCACATAACTTGCACCCAAAAGCATGTAAGAACTATTAACCAGAATAATTTGTTTCAATGACTACAATTCATGTATGAATCAGGAAGGTGGCAAAACAGTAAGCCAATGGCCCGCTAAATAATCGCACCAATAATGTCACACGTGTCTTAGAGATAATTCGGAGATAAAGATGGTCCTGAAGTGCTTTCATGCAAGGAGAGTCAGCTGATTAACATAAGAACTATCTATTAACCTGGACAAAGGCTCTTCAGGTACTACAAAATGCATATTTTGCTTACATATTCCGCATCGTGCATGTGCTGGTTTTAACCATATCGATGTCATTAAGGGTCCATATCAAAATACGATATGCTTTTCGTGCTCGTATATAGCTCCTTTCTAATCATGACCAATCGTCATCGGGTGATTTTGTAAAAGCCTTTTATTCACCCAATCTGCAACTCCTCCCTGATTGAAATTAATGGCAATCGGGGAGTACTATACATTACTGGACATGGTTGCTCTGGCTGCCTCAATTGCAGTCGTATGCCGTCCGGGGAGTGTTCTGTTGTCATGCAACAGAGGTACCGGTTGCTCGATAATGCCCCCCAGTAGACAAATAAAGGCTTGTTTGTGCTTCCGTTGACCATGACAAACAAGCTCAGTCGGAGAGACATGACATTTGGTGATTGTGAGGTCGTCCCATTTGTTTATAACATCGATAATAAGCGTGTTATAGGTTGCATGGGAGCAGAACGACACTGCGTATCGCCACAGCAAGATCAGCGCCTGAGGACCTCCCTGTTAAACATTACGAAATGGATATCCCAATATTCAATGGTTTATACAACAATATTATTTAATGTGGTGCGTTGTTGGAAACTACAGGTGTCGTTTTCAACATATTTATCAAATCATGTTTGGACCAAGTGAAATGGTGAGACCTTTTATTCTATATTTGAATGGTTTACGACGGCTGCTACAAGGATTGACCAGAAACTACCTTTATTTAATGCTGTATTATAAGTTGTAAGATACTACTCAGCATATATCAGTAAAATAACATTAATTCATGCAAATGACCAGATATCAACGTTTAGTGTTGCACTAATGTGATTGAATCTTGAGATAACTGTAATGACGAAAACCGCGGCCTGTAATGTTCTAACTATACATAGCACAATATGCCAAAATGCTCGCAACCTGCAAAAGCTGAATTGCAAGTTTACTGTTTGAATCGGCGCAATAATGAAGCCCCCAGAGACCGGACCATGGGATTAAACACATAGTGTCATGGAATAGTGCTTCTGCGGAATTATTTCTGCTACTAAGAAATCACTGAATCGTATGTAGATAACGCGCAACGAGCTTGTTTGCTCCTGTTTTCCAAAATCAAACTGCATAGTCAGGCATTAACTAATCTTCTCTGATATGTTTTGCAGCACCTTGCGCCCGATAGACAGTTAATAGTAGCGCCACATAAATGTGCGCAGACTCTTGATTTGATTATCTTAATTTTTCTCGTTATGATACAGCATGCGTGACTTCAATTTACTTTTATGCGTAGAGGAAGCACCCCAGCGCTGACCGATGTTCCGATGCACAAATGCCTCGTGTGATTATGATAACTGTCCGCATTACTGACAAACGCCTATTGGGCTATCGAATATATATGTATACATACATATATATATATATATATATATATATATATATATATATATATATATATATATATATATATATATATATATATATATATATATATATATATATATATATATATATATATATATATATATATATATATATATATATATAAATGTATATCGATAAATATATATATAATAAATATATATATATGCTTAGTTTATATATACATAAGGGTTTACATATGTATGCATATATAGAAATATAAATGTATATACGTATATATATTCATGTATTTTTGTATTTATTTAATATCAAAATTAAGACCCTTGAGATATTATGCCATGACTTACCCAAAAACTGTTGCAATGCAGCCTAATAAATTTCAAGAAGTCTCCAATAACACGTGTTATTTTTATGATTACGTACGTTATGGATATTTTCGCGCATAAAGTGGCTTCCCAATGTCGATAAAAATCTTGTAATTTATCAAACTTACCAATAATTAATAAATTAGATAACTGTGCAAAAGCCAAGTTGCAGACATCAAGAGCACTTATAGATTATTGATTTAGGCTGTTATGTATTAATGTAAATTAGCACCGTGTGTTTGTGACAGGAGATTGGGATTTTGATGCTGTACAAGTGCGTACATAGCTCCAAAAAGCAAATTGAAGTTTACATAATGATTGAACCCTACAACCACTTTCTCTCACAAGCAACATTACCATTGGCTCGCTAGGTGATCGATATTGCCCCTTGAAACACTGGGACGTAAGAGAAGATAATTGAACAAGTTAGTCTCGGGACATTGTAAAACGTCAGTTCAGATGCACTGGTTATTTTACGCACGAGTTGATGGTTAAGGAATAGTTTGAGGCTCTCACTAAGCTAAGCTGTTAGAATCGCATTATCAGATGTTTCAGATGTATCAATCAACTGTTGAGAAACTTGTTCATGGGGTGTGTGAAAAATCGGTATTCTTTTTAAACCCGCCCATGTAGATCTTGAATTATTGCATGATATTGTTTGTCTCCGTTGATGTTAATTACGACGGTTGAGCCTCCGGGTTAATAATATTGGATTCTTATAAAAACTTTAAGGATAGGCAGTACAAGTCGTCGGAACAGCCTATGTTTCCACATTTAAACAGCAATGCTACTTTCAATTATGTAAGACTCATTTACTCTGGTTCTTATATTCTATATTGCTTTTAAATAGGCAGTGATTGACAAATAATGTTACTTGTTAATGCTCTCAGGCTGATCCAGTTGTGAGCTAACCTGTATAGCATAGTGTATCTTTTCGCGTACAACATCTACAGAAATGTATTCCGTTATATGCTTTTACCTGGCTTATGAGAATCAGCATAGCTAGCAATAATGTAATGAAGCACCTCATGATGCTAGGATTATTAAATTACTCCATGAATGAAACAGCTTCTTCAACGTTTGTTGGCATATATGTTTAATCGTACTCGCTAGTTTAATGGTAGGTTCATGTTTCCTACGGCTAGATCTGCATTAATGCAAATGCATGAAGGCCAATGAGTGCCTACTCATGTTTTCAAAGACGGTATGCATGATTTATTGGGCTCTTTAACTATCTGCACCATTTGTTTTCCTGAAATCTAATGCCACAAACATGACAATCAGCCATATGAAATACAGGTTTGTTACTGCTCACTTGTTATTTAAGCACGTTATACATTATTACTGAAAACATAGAGAAGATTAGATGCCAGCTGTTTAAGCGCGGTGCCGATGTTTGTGAAGCGTGATTATACGTATCCGCAAGGTGACAGGGTAAGCAACTAATGGGAGCAAATTTCTTTGCTAGATGTTTAACCCCTCGAACATACGATGTATAAATCTTTAAGCGACATGTTTTCGAAACCATTTCAATATTTGCAATCACCTAGTGAAACACAAACGACTTGCGGAGATATACGAGAAATAGCATTGTAAACGAAGATCGAGATCAAGTTGATGGGTAAATATATATCCGGCGTGAGGTATGCTGGAATCACCTCAACAATTTAACTTTTAATACGAGCCGGACATTGCTAACCGATACAGTAGTAACCTTATGAACATTATGTCCGGTATATTGTTGATTATACCTTTGTCGTATTTGATGCGAAAGTGCGAGAATGATTACTATATACGAATTAAGAATATTGTATGTTACCAAACTTAATATAAAATGTTGAGTGATACAGCAATTCATTTATCTTATATGGGGCTGAATTATTTAGTGTTTCTTAAGTGCTGTCCCATCCGACGTAATTATATCGATAAAATATATCTATTTACAGACTCAGTAGAGACGACAGCATCAGCAGCACCTTTATTGGCGTTTTCACTTACTTTCTGAGAAGACGACGGATATTACAAAAACGTAGCCCTTGACTTCTAATTCTCTTTCCTCACTGATATTTTATCGGGTCCTAGTCTATTCCGCTTAGGTATACACCGACTACCAGCGAGCAGTGGGCACAACCTCTTGTGCGGATTTGTATGTCTGATTCAATGCAATTTTGCAAGCGCGGGTATATCAGAGTGTATGAAGACCCAATATGCGATTAATAACACAAAGCTCTTAATTGAACAAAACTTTTCCAACGCTACTGTTGGTGTCGTCATATTTAAGGCATCTACCTCGTGTTGCTAGGAGATAATCAATTTGTCTTGGTTTGCTTTATCGGTGTAAAAGAGGCGCTTAGAAGGTAGCTATGTGGTAATTCATCTTAAACTATCGCTACAAACAGGCACATTTGAAAGATATGTTGTTTGAGCAATACTTATAAATAGTATCATTCTCGGTTCATCCTAAACTATCGCTACAAAAAGGCACATTGGGAAGATATGTTCCTTGAGCAATAGTTATAAATAGTATCATTCTCGGTTTACTGGCGTTGTCACCTGAGCACAGCGTAGATTATGTAGCTTATATTTGTTATTGTTACTCTTAGAAAGTACGTAAAAAGCACTGCTAGAAGCGACTGAACCAACAGCCATTGAACTTATTGCAGCTGTTTGCATACAAATCAATCGATAAGAACAAGAACTACCCATTAAATCAAAGCAGATTATTCAAAATATCGGAAATCGATGCGAAAATGTACATTTTATTTTGAGAAAGTACCCAGCAGTGCAGCATCGCTTTCATAGATCATGTCATTATCTATAGCTGTGGTAGTATTTATGTAGCGACAAGAAATTCAACTCGAGTTGAAAACATTTTCTATACTGCACCATGCAGTGCTAAAGCTGGTGCAATATTTTACGAAATTCCCGACATGAAATACCAACAGCATGCCAATGGTTATGTCATGAGCAAAAGAGAAACTGTTATGTTGATACTTGACGAGCATTAAGCCATTGTCCTTGGTCAATTTTTTATTATTAAAGTTGATAAAGGTATAATAATCAAAATACCGGACACAATGTGCAGATAGTTAGAGCCCAATAAATCATGCAATAAATTACCGTCTTTGAAAACCTCAGTAGGCACTCATTAGCCTTCATGCATTTGTATTTATGCAAATCTAGCCGTCAGAAACATGAACCTACCATTAAATAGCCAGTACAATTAAATATATATGCCTATAAACTTTGAAGAAGCTGTTTTTTTCATGCGGTAATTTAATAGTCCTAGCATCATTTGGTGCCTCATTACATTATTGTTAGCTGTGCTGATTCTCATACGCTCTCGAAATATTTCCAAATGAGGAACAGTTTGCTTGCCAGTATTTTAGTGTGTTTTGTGGTAACATTAACTAAGCGAAGAAAACGGGTTCATAAGGCGAACAATTTCGATTTTTATCGACATTTGTGAAGCCACTTTATGCGCGACAATATCTCTAACGTACGCAATCCAATAAATAAGACGTGTTTTTAGAGCTTCTTGAAATTTATTTGGCTGCAATGCAACAGTCTTTGGGTGAGTCATGAAGACATAATATCTCAGGGGTATTGATTTTGATATTACATAAATAAAAAAATAGATAGATATATATATATATACGCATGTACATATATATTTCAATATCCGCATACATATATAGACAAGCATAAATCATTTAATAATATATATCGAGATATATATATATTATTCATATGTCTATATATATATAATAGGTATATATATGTATATATATATACATATATATATATATATATATATGTACAAATGTGTGCAGACCCTTGATTTGATTATCCTAGTTTAACGTGTGATTTTAACAGAGGAGAGGAAGCACTCCAGCGCTGATATTCTGATGTACAAATGCTTACTGGTGATCATGATAACTATCCGCATTACTGACGAACGCCTGGCGACCAAGCATATATATATATATATATATATATATATATATATATATATATATATATATATATATATATATATATATAGAGATATATATATATATATATAGATATATATATATATATATATATATATATATATATATATATATATATATATATATATATATAGATATATATATATATATATATATATATATATATATATATATATATATATATATATATATATATATATCTATATATATATATATATATATATATATCTATTATATTAATCTATATACATCGGAATATCGGTCAGCGCTGGAGTGCTTCCTCTGTCCGCACATTTAAATTAAAATCACGCGTTCTGTACCATAACGATAAAATACGATAATCAAATCAAGAGTCTACGCGCATTTGTCATGCGCTATCATTAATGGTCTAACGGGCGCATCTCGCTGCAAAACATACCAGAGAAGATTGAATATTTCCTGACTATGCAGGTTGATTCTGGAAAACAAGAGTAAACCAGGTCGTTGAGCATCATTTTTATGTGATTCAGTGATTTCTAAATTGCAGAAATAACTCCACAGAGGCGCTATTCCACAACACTACGTTTTCAATAACATGGTCCGGTCTCTAGGCTTCTTTATCATACCGATGCAAACCAAAGCCTTGCAGTTCAGCTTTTACAGGTTGCGAACATCATGGCATATTGTGCTAATGTATACTGCGAGCATTACAGGCCACGATGTTCATCATTAGAATTATCTGAATGATCTCAAGATTCTATCAAATTTGTGCGACACTCAACGCAGCTATCTAGTCATTTGCTGGAATTAATGTTATTTTTACTGGCATATGCTGACTAGTAAATTCCTAATAATACAGCATTAAACAAAAGTAGTTCCTGGTCAATCCTTGTAGCAGCCGTCGTAAACCATTCAAATATAGAATGAAAGGTCTCACCAATTTTACTAGGTATTAACATGATTTGATAAATATGTTGAAAACTACACCACATCAAAAAATATTGTGATGCAAACAATTGAATGTTGGGATATCCATTTCGCAAAGTTTAACTTGCAGGTCCTCAAGCACTGTTCATGCTATTGTGATAGGCAATGTGGTTCTGCTTCCATGCAACCTGCTACACGCTTATTATCGATGTTATAAAGCAATGCGACGACCTCACAATCACCAAATGGCATGTTCCTCCGACTGAGTTTGTTTGTCATAAGCATTGGAAGCACAAGCAAGCCTTTATTGGTCTACTGGAGGGCATTATCGAACATCAGGTACCCCTGTTGCATGACAACAGAACACTCCCCGGATGACATACGATTGCCTTTGAGGTAGCCAGAACAACCATTCTCAGCAATGTATAGTACTCCCTGATTGTCATTCATTTCGATCAGGGAAGAGTTGCAGATTGGGTGAATAAAAGGTTTTTACTAACAAAATCACCCGATGATGAGAAAGTAAGGTGCTATATATGAGCAAGGAAGGCATATCATATTTTGATATGGACCCTTAATCACATCGATAATATTTGGAATCAGCACATACACGATGCGGAATATGTGATAAAATATGCATTGTGAAGTAACTGACGTGCAAATGTCCAGGTTATTAAATACGTCCTATGTTAATCAGCTGACTTTTCTTGCATGGAAGCACTTCAGGACCATTATAATCGCCTTATTTTTTCCAAGACACGTGTGACAGGGTCGATTTCGCGCTTGGCTTACTGTATTGCCACCTTCCTGATTCATACATGAATTACACTCATTGAAACCAAATATTCTGGTTAATAGCTCCCACTTGCTTTTGGATGCAAGTTATATGTAGAGCTGGTTAAGATAATGGCTTGAAACTTCTAACATGCTTCAGTTGTGGGTGTGAGGAATACCGTATATATATTCGACAACGTTCAGTATAACGAGTGATCATTGAGGTATATCACACTTTTCAACAGTAAAATGGCAAGCACTAAATTCCCATTGTTTTGGTTGTTTTTCATTATCAGGAAAGTGAAATCTATGTACCGTCGTATGAAAAAAATCATTATGACCGATCATTCACCGGTGAACTGCACTAGGCATGTGTGGACAACTTTATGCCCAAATATGTATAGTTCGCGTAGCACCAGTAGTGTTGTCTAGATACTACACGAAAGCGCTAAACTAATAGAGTGAAAGTTTCCATTTGACACCCTATGAAGTGCTATATCGATTTCCTTCCTTCCTGATTAACTTAAATTCATCATGTTCGTCTTTGTGTATATTCTTACGTTCCTACTTAACGATCACGATTGTCGTGACGTTTTAAAACAGATATAAACTGTTGTGGGACTGTATTAAGAAACAAAACAAACATTAAAATAGAAACGAATGGAGTTTAACTACCGATCTAAGATAAAAATGCAAAACATCATGATAAAAACAATGTTTTCTTTTGCAATCGGGCAGGTATGCTTCGGGTTCGCTATAGCAGATATGATATATATATATATATATATATATATATATATATATATATATATATATATATATATATATATATATATATATATTATATATATATATATATATATATATATATATATATATATATATATATATATATATATATATATATATATCTATCTGTTGGATATTATTATAATAACTTAGAATAATAGAGTCGATATAGAGAACATGCAACTGTAATTTGGGCATGGTGCGATGTTCTTGCAATCTATGTTTATACGGTATTAGCAGGTTGAGTGTCTCAATAGATGCAATGATGGCATACGGTATTCCCTGTACGTATGGAAACCATGGTTTTATTAGCCAATAGCCATGATATCAATGGGAAAAAACCAATATCTAATGGTATGTTATATATCACAGTATCTACAATGACTGTTGAAAAAGGCCATTTCATTTATACAATTCCCGTTGCTATTTACAGTTCTGCCATACAATAGGTTAAGATTGCCCATCCTATCATTAGCAGTTGTATTACACTGGGACTGCGTCATCATTAAGCTTATACGAATAAACTCGATGCAACACCAGATTCACACATGTATGGTTTAAAGTGTGCTTAAGCAAAGTGCTTCAGCTATGTCACAGAAACAGTATGCTCTTCAAATGCATATAATGCGATACCATATGTTCAAAAATGCAATAGCTCAATTTGAACCTTGACTTCAGTATTTATAACATTCGACAATTGAAGTTCCTCGTAATTGTGCTTTAATATAAACAGTCTAACACCCACGATAATATGCCGGCTATTGTTTCTCGCGATAGTTGCTTATCAACTAGCTGCTGTTACACCTCTAACATAATAGTCAAATGTTCGATGATCAGTAGTTTAGAGTTATCAGCGTAAGATCATACCAGCAATCCAGCCTGCTGTTGCAGGTCTTTTAGAGATAACAGAAGGAGTATTACAGCAATATGACTACAATCAACGAAAGCACGTGAAAGAAAGAAATCATCATAAAATCAGACAAAGCCTTATCCAGGTGATTGTTGGGTATCTATATCATGCGAACAGTCGGCATAATTATATTTCATTGTTGATCTGTTACTTGCCACAGGAATATATTCTAAAACATGCACTTTCTTGAACATATCTGATTGTATTTGTGCAATAGTATATCACCTGCCCATGCTTGCAGCGTCTCTCATTATCGATGATACTCGGCAAGATGTTCAACAAATGCTGGATGGCTATTAGCTACAATAACATGAACAGATAACATATTATCTTGGATGCATCGTTCACAAAATTTGGCCGGTGAAATTACCATCCAATGCTTAGCTGGTAGATGCGCCAACGCATTATTCCAGACCGTCAAATGAGTGTTCGTTGCACCTCTCAATAGCTCCTTGGGCGACAGAGTACACCAATGGTGATCAACCACAGGACCTGGACTGGCCTCTAGCCAGGCAGCGGTACGTTGGCAGTGCATCAATGAATTTAGGCCCACCAACTGTGAAAAGAGATGCGCACCAGACATCGAAAAGGTATGTAACTTATGCAATGAGTGTATGAAAAAGAATAACCTAAAGCAGGCGATTATTGTCAACAATTGTCATCAAGCAAGGCGAAAATGCAGGCATATCTTCGAATTATGTCATTGCCTCTGCAAGACTAGTCATCACATTGCAAATTTACACATATAGTGAGTAGCTTGTTTCGTGGCATTTGTCGAGTTGCAAAGAAGACGTCAGCAATTCATTACTAATTTAACCTTGATAACCTATATGCAGTGTAACATAATGTACGCAGCTTTCTCTATACTTGGATATTCTTGACGTTAGCGACCATGTCGACATTTAAAAGCCTTAATCTTTCTAGGATGCGGGTAGTTGCAAAAACGGAAATTGACGCTTTAGATCCGACCGGCGATGAATAACCTAGTTTGAAATGGATTATGAAATTGGGTGAATGACAGCGACTTATGCTAGCTCCAAACCACCACAGAATAGGCTCGTTAATTCAAAAGAATGAGAAATTGCAGCTTTGAGTAGAATTATAACAAACAATAAATGGTGTTTATGGCTAGGTTCTTTGTCTGTGAGACAGATTTGGTAATAGATGAAGCAATGTCACGTATGCTTGCCTATTTATATGAATTTTATCAGCAAATACACATCCTTACAGGCTCTGTATGTAAATAAATCATTCAATCCTGTTTTCAATAGATGACCGAGCCCCCTCACCTTAACTCCAGAACGGTTTAATAATAGCCTTTAATTGAGGGTTGGTGTGGATCGTCGTGTCTCGCCAGGAGAGCTGATTTTTGATGTCATTCGGGCGCTAAAGTGTCTATGGCGTAAAGTTTTATACCTGTTTGAAGGTGATTGTGTCTATGAAACAACAGCGAATCGATCTTGAAGGTGAAACAACAGCGAATCGATCATACTAAGTTTCAATAGAATAGGAACTTGTACTTAAAATGGACCGTGCACAAGTACCGTCCAAGATCCATCGGAAGCCTGATTTAAAGATTTAAAGATCCATAGATCTGCTCACGACCGGATCGATACAACAAGATGTCGAGTGAATGGATTGCGTCAGATGTGACGCTGAACTCTGTTTTGACGTTCATCGTTTACAGTATGGATAATTCCCCCTGTGCAAAGATACGACAAGCATGTCGTGAGTTTTACTCGGTCGATGAAATTCATGAAGCGAAAGAAGCTTTATGGGCCGTAGGGAAGAGTGACATCCTTCCGCCATTCGTTAAGAGACGAGATTCCCCAACTCGAGCCGAAGTTGATGCAAATATTGACGACATTATCGGGGACTCCAGAAACTAGACGCTTCTGATAAGATGCCCCAATTTGCTGCGAGTCCTCAAGGTTTGCATCGCATTCCTAAGGCTATCCCCGCAGAAACGTGTCCAATATCGTTATGTGAGCGAGTGTCTCATTTACAAGATGCATTGCAAAAGTTGAAGATACACATTGAAGAGGATAAAAGTCATAGACGTCAATCCTATGCATCAGTTGTGACCTCGCGCTCTCATGATGAAACACCCATGCTGATGCCGGTGATAACTATCTCGGATACTACACCGACATCATCACCAGCACCAGCACCATCATCTACTACTGGGGCATCAACTGTAAAAGGTGCTCTAAGAACTCCCACAGCTGCTGCCACCACTAACTTGTCGTCAGCAGTACCCATATCTACAGCCAGATCTCCAGATGAAGAGTTTCAGATTGTAGAGAAGCGGAACACGCGGAAAATCCGTCGAAAGGCTCGTCCGGTTACGGGAACTGGGACTTCCAGCAAACTTCGTGGCGCACCTGAGCCAAGTAGACACCTGTTTGTCTACCGGATTGAAAAAGACACTAACATTAAGGATATTGAGTCTTATGTTGAAGATTTTAATATTAAGGTAAGATCAGATCAGAAAAAATTATCAAATGCGGAACCCAAATTTGACAGCTTCAAAATTGAGGTAAAAATATCAGATGTTGGTCCAATGTTAGAAGAGAAATTTTGGCCATGCGGTGTATGTGTAAGAAGATTTTATCGCAGTAAGGTAGATGCATAACTGCGTTATTTGTGTTTTGTACTTGTACTCTTTATATATATCATTTTTTACAATGACTGACTGCAACTTCACAATATGCACGTATAACTGTCGAGGCCACAATGAAGGCACCATAATGTACATACGCAATCTATTAGGCAAATGTGATGTTCTCTTAATCCAAGAACATTGGTTGTTAGAAATAGATTTTGCTCAGCTCGAGCATCGCATAGGTGATGTATCAGTTACAGGCATTTCTGGTATGGATGACTCTGATTTGATTAAGGGAAGACCTTATGGTTGCTGTGCGTTTATACACAAAAAGTCGTCAAAATTAACTATATCCCCGATCGATGGTGTACATAATAGAAGGTGTCACGCTTGCATTTTAACCCTGCACTCTAACAATATGTCCCACAGGATTCTAGTTATCAATTTGTATATGCCATGTGATGTTAGTCCAAAGTCAGCACCTTCCAATGAGTATGTCGAGCTGCTTGTCCACGTCAACTCAGTCATAATGTCTTGTACGGATGTCGATGGTATAATTATTGGAGGTGACCTAAACACAGACTTCGCTCGCGCCGATTCCCCTCACACTGCTACCTTGAAGACTTTTTGTCAGGAGCAATGTTTAATTCCTTGCGATTTGTTAGATAATAACTGTGTAGATTTTACCTATGAGAGTGATATGTCACATACAAGGTCAACAATAGATCATTTTATGTTGTCCGAAAGTCTGGGTTCATCGGTGTCAAAATACGAATGTCTTCATGCAGGAGATAATTTATCTGACCACAGTCCTGTACTTGCACGGCTAGATATACATGTTGCACGGGTGGTTAATGATGAGCGCCCAACCACTAATAGACCAAAATGGAGGGAATGTGATGTCAGCGATATTCATAGTTATATGCGTAAATTGAGGAAGTTATTACTTGACCTGAATATCTCAAATGATGCAATTAGTTGTACACAGATTAATTGCAATAACCATTATGAAGACATTGATCGTTACTATGAGGAAATCGTGAATGCGTGTGTCCGAGCAGCTGTTCAGTGTATTCCTGGGACTAGGAAACGTAAACATCGGCCTGGCTGGGGTGAGCAAGTCAATCAGCTGAAAGCAAAATCAATATTTTGGTGTCGACTCTGGGTGGAAAATGGGTGCCCCACCTCTGGTGTTCTTAAAGACATCCACTGTAAAGCCAAACGGGATTATAAAAGGGCGTCACGGTACGTGATCAGAAATCAAAATAAGCTTGCGTCTGATAGAATGGCAGTTTCTTTGGCCACAAGTGATGGTCGCAATTTCTGGAAAGAAATACGGAAGAAGCATTTCAAAAATAAGTCGACCGTGTCCGTAATGGATGGCGTGCACGGCGACGACGAGATATGCAATGTCTTTAAAAATAAATATGAAACCACTTTACAATAATGTGTCTTATAGTAAGTCTGCAATGGCTGCCCTTAATGTATCATTGAGTCATGATGTACACTCTAATTGTGCTGGTGGTACATGTGGCTCTTTGCATGCTATCGACATTTCACAAGTTAGGCAAGCAGCTTGTAAGCTTAAACGAGATAAGACAGACGGTGTTTGTGAAATAACTTCTGATCATATACTGAATGGCTGTGATGAGTTATATGCCCACCTATCAAAACTTTTTACTATGATGTTGAATCATGCACATACGCCACGTGGTATGCTAACATCTACTCTTGTTCCTATTCCTAAGAACAGAAAAAAAATCATTGAATAGTAGTGATAATTATCGATCAGTAGTTCTTAGTAGTATCATAGGGAAACTGTTAGATAATGTGATTATTGACTATCAAAGTGATGTATTGAAATCGGGTAGTTTACAATTTGGATTTAAACCGTCACACTCAACAACACAGTGCACTTTTGTATTAAAGGAAATCATAGATAATTATGTCAGCGAAGACTCACCATGTTATGTCATATTATTGGATGCTTCCAAAGCGTTTGATCGAGTTAATTTTATGAAATTGTTTGGTTTGTTACGAGAGCGTGGTATGTGTGCTATGACTGCTAAACTACTTCTTAACATGTATACGCATCAAACGTTAAGAGTCAAGTGGAGCAATAGCTTCTCTGACAAGTTTAACTGTACTAATGGAGTCAAACAAGGCGCGGTTTTGTCACCTATTTTGTTTGGCGTGTATATCGATGAATTATTGTCACGACTCTCAAACAGGGGGATCGGGTGCCATGTTGGTCACCGTTATGCAGGCGCACTGAGTTATGCTGACGACGTCGCTCTCATTGCTCCTTCTTTAAATGCGGCTAAATCTATGCTTAAAACTTGCGAAGAGTTTGCCAAGGAATATAATGTTATATTTAACACATCAAAAAGCAATTTGTTGCTTTTTAATTGTCAAAAGCGCGATGTGAATCTACAACTGAACAGTGTTAGATTTAATGTAAGTGAACATGCTATCCATCTTGGATCCTATATAGGAAGAAATTCCGAACAATTGAATATTCATGCTGCATGTGGTAATGTTGTGTCGAAAACTAATATGCTGATGTCAAGATTCGGTCACTGCACAGTAAATGTTCGTAATACACTATTTGACAAATATTGCACAAGTTTTTATGGATCCCCATTATGGACGCTCTCGAGTAATTCATTTAAAAGCTTATGTGTCACTTGGCGCAAATGCATCCGCCATATATGGAAATTACACCCTAGAACAAGATCAATGTATATTCCTTTTTTAGCTGGTAGGTTACCTCTAAGAGAACAATTAATGTTGCGATGTATGAAATTTTTCTTAAATAGTCTTAATAGCACGAATCATCTTGTATCGGCGGTTAGCCGATTATAAGCCTTTAGTAATTCGAATGTCGCAAATAATATAAGATATATTATGAGTATCGTTAATCTAAATACTGCTACGATTTACGACCAGACCATTACTTTTAATGATATTTCAAGCAAGATTTTTCTACCGAACATTGATCAAGAAAGATTGAACTTTGTTAACTCAATACAAGAACTTTGTAGGGCCCGTGAATGTGAATATATTCCCAGTTTTTCTCAAGACGATATCAATGTTCTACTTAATTTTATTTGCACATTATAATGGCACCCCACGCTTTGTTAAATGATTGCACCTGAACTTGATCGTCATAAAATATCTGTACCACGAGTGCGAAATAAATGCTATTATTATTATTATTAAATGCAAAATACTGAGCTACCCTTCGTGAACCACGCTTTCTATGCTAAATCGCTGCCAATCACCATTTCGCACAAGTACGATTTCATTGATTTAAAGGAGGAGATTCGGGGCTTCTAATAGACAATTGCTGCTAAAATAACGCTAGCATAATAAGATTTTAGGCTCTTCACACTACCAGGTCAGTAAACGCTTAATTTACAGCCAACTAGCCATGTTTGATGAATTCTGACTGATCACATTACTGCGATATAAAGGGACACCTTAGACTGTGTCAATTTGCTTGCATTGTCATGCAAAAACGATATTGTCACCACAATACAACCTGATGTGTGGTTGGTGCGCTGAGTACAATCATGATGTTATGAACGCTCTTGAGGTCAGTAGAGACACATGACACATACTATGCCTGCTTAAGTTCAGTTTGATAGCCCAAGATGCGCTCTAACGAACTGGAGTCAAATGTTCCACACATCAGCGATTCAAAGGGCGCATCTATTGGAGAAAGACTATGATGTACCATCAGCTTTGCTGAACAAGAGGATATTCTACGCTATAATGTGCATAATAACGTCCATTTACTGCTGCGTTACACCTCATATGTTTGATATAACAGCACTATTCGCAGGGACAGGAGACCAGCATCTTCCAGTGCAGCGACCATGTACTACGGAGCCTTTTGAATAATTCCAAATTATTGTCGGTGTTGTGCAAGTTGACATACATAACACTATAGAAAAAGCTGAACACAGAACAACCCGCGGACATAATTTACAACACAGGGATCGATTGACTCCGGAAGGATTTCAACGCTATTGTGAAAACGCTATTGTGAATTATTGCAACATTATTTGACTGCTCTCACGAAGCACCATGCAAGTGTATAACGTACTGTCGGTGTTTATGTATCACCCCTTTTGCCCCGACAGCTGCGTAGATTGAGCCTAGGATCTCACCTTTGCAACGAAAGAAACTTTTTAACTTCAAAGGCAGCATTATTGCAACGTCATCACAACCTACTACGACGACTCAACTTTTTAACCGTATTTGGTTATATGGAATTATTACATCAACAAACTTATACTAGCGTATAATGATATATTACACTAATACTGCAGACAGTTATCCTAGTGATCTGGCTATATAGCCCTATTATATATACATTGTTAACTCTACAGGAAAGCTATTTACAATATAACCTGGTTAAGCACAGTGTCAGATGACGTTCGAAATATGGAGATAGCCGTCTTGTTGAACGAACACATAAGTTGCTCTGTTGAACTGCACAAGGATCATGATTTACAGCAATCATGTACGTAATCTGTTTATGGCCTTTAAGGGTTATTAAATAACTTGTTGGCAGTACTAGTGTCTTTATTGCTCGTGTTCCCTACGCAATGGTTTGTAATACATGAAGGCGCATGGTTGCTGGTTTGAGTGCTTCTATAACCGGTTATTTATTGATTAAACCATGTTTTTGAAACCACCCACTAGATGTGTTGCCCTTGCAACGCTTTGCCTTACACTTTACAATCCACTAAGCGAACACAAAGTTGATTTAATGCCATGAGCTTTAGTTCCTTGTATGTACTTTACCATCGGTTTGTATCGGTAATATTTCGTAATTTATGTATTCAATAAAAGCATTATCAAACTCACAGATCCTTTTGGAGAATATGTAAACGTTATTTTACACATATATGTGTGTATTCCGATCTGCTGCTGTCAATATCCTGGGTTACTATACAATCTTAAATTCATATTAGTGGTTGCCAAAGAGCGTGCCCCAGAGTATTGCATTGTAGCAACATGTTACAGTAGAAGCGTTGTTAGTTCAGTCTATCGAAAGCTATATTGCTCAAACAAAATGCGAAGGTACATAACCACTCGTAATATGTAATGCAGATAATAGTACAGAGATACCGTAATGCTATGGCAGAAATATTTCACATATTGAGGATTTCCTGAGTGCAAACTCCCTCATATACGTCGCTATTGCAGAACGAATATTTCTCGGATGCATATGCCCGAAGCAGACATAAATATTTTGTTTTGTAACAAAATACCTCGTCTGATAATGGGTGTGATCATAGACTTAAATATTTGGTTCGCAGCTATCTCTCTAGGCACAGCAACAAATTAACGATATAGGTTAGAGCGCTTTGCAGCGCTTTGTGCTCACGAAGCACACTTAATGTTTACTGCGTGCTGCGTCGTAGATGTTTGTGCAGTACGCATTTAAACCTGATGGGTAGGCCCGGTATTTACCACTCAAGAGTAATTTAGTTTTACTTTGCAGCACATTCCGAGCATATCAGCAGTATGAGGAATGTACGATATGTCATTCTATCAATAACTCCACGATAAACAAGAAGCAACAAATACTTTGTCCGCAATATATAATATTGTTGTGATCTAGAATATTAAAGAACAAATTCAATTAGTGCTGATATGGTCTTCTGAGGTCCTAATGTTATCATGGAATTATTTTATAATGAGTAGGAGCTTCTCCATGGCGGCAATTGACAATATCAGGGACTGTTTACAATGGCTTCAGATGCGACGCTAGTTTTTTAAAGCCTATGACTGGCTGATTTATCATTTCTGGTCTTAAGCATCTTGTGTGGCAGGCAAAAAATTGGTTAGTATATTTTGCTTGCACATTCGTCTATTTCCCAGCGCTAGGTTAGCCAAGTTTATCTAATAGTGTCCATGTTCCAATTTTGTCCCGAGAATGTGTGATTGCAAGATGATTGCTTAAACGTCTCTTTTCTAGACACAACAATCTATTCTATGGTCGTCTGGCTGCACGGCGCAACCACATAGGTTTGGTGTGATGTAATTATCCTGGTCATGAATTTACATAGAGGAAGATTAACTAATGCGGAATAGTTATGTTGCTGTTTAATTATAAGTTTACCAAATATTTAAGACACGCTGTATTTGCAGAGAGTTGTGTGATGATGTTCGACAGTAGCGATTATTGTATTGAGTCTCTTCAATCAGTGACAGTCAGCACGCTGTTATTGATACTGAGTATGAACTGCACGTTGAGCAGTCTCATTTACCAGGTGAGCTCGAACTCGTTGATACGTTTCTCTATCGCCCATATAGTGAATATGCTTTCAAATCCTTAATGACTTGTGTGTAGTTCATGACAATATATAGAGCGGGTCGGAATAATGAATACTATTATCCCGCAACTAAAATTCCGGTAATACCCAAGAATAAAGTAGGAAGGGACATGCCAATATAGCAGTCGTTTAACTCCTGTTTGATGATGGAGCAGCACGGTGTAGGGTAATAAACGTGGATTATGTTTCGCACGTCTGAATTTCCTACCAGACAATGTGAGCTTTATGTTATGTGTTGTCGGTAAGATGTGTGTCTTTAGGAAAACTCGCAGGCGCATTGTCGCAGCAGTTATTTTCCCGTTGAGGTTCATAGCCAATTAAGTATTTGTTTCCGAAATCAATGGTGTAGGAGTCTACTGATTTATATAACGTATAGGAGGCATCTTTGCTTACGAAAGAAGCAGACAGGAATATCACGATATCAATCAAACTTCATCGTCTGATAACGCGCGTGATCCTGCACGTTTGCGTTACGAAAGTGGTTTACAATGTTACACCTGTGAGTGCACATGGTGCTATAATTCTGTATTAATCTTCCTTTGAAACGAATTTACTGTTAACCGTTTCTTCCAAAACAACGTTACACCAATCGTGCGAGAGGCTTATCGTCACATGGCGCATATTTCAGTTAATTGAAGTCTAATAAATAGTTGTTCAATTACTAGAAGCCGTTTACTAATGAGGAGCTGACGGTTTGCAAGTTATGATAAATATTATTTTTGGTCATCACTCAAGTCATTGCCGTGCTATAGTCAGCATATGTGAAAGAGCCCACCCATTAAAGATAATATTCCGAATTTTTTGAGCGCTAAATAGATAAATATTAGCAATTGTCGCTTCTTGTTGACCCGCCATTTCATTAGCAACCGTCAGCGAACATCGGTTTTTCGCTTATTACCTATAGGCATTTGGAAATGCTATGTAAATTACCAAAATTGTTCATTAAAATGACACATTATGCATGTTCAAACTTCTCACGCATTAATAATGATGATTAGCAAAGTGCTCTCATTGCTACATTTCGGTATGGTGCCCGCTTGCAATCTCGATATTTTATCATGTATACCGGATCAATTAAACTTGCGCGGTTACATAACAGCTTATACAAAATAGCACGCATCTCAGACTTCCCCCGTTTGGTTTGACATTTATATTTGCAGTGAAGTTAGTGTTATATGCGTCTCTCCTACCGAAAGTAAATATATATGAAATGTATATGAAATGTGATTGAGCGGAATCGAATTCATGGCGTGCCCCTTCGGTCTGTTGTCATAAATAGCACTGGAAACCCCGTGTTTGGATAACATGGAGTGTACATAGTAATGCCCTGGTATGAAAATAAATAGCAATAGCTAGCGGGTGACACACGGCACTCTGACAGTAAACCCTGAACTACTCCCGCTCAATGGGTATTAATGTCTTTGTTTGTCATATAAAAAAAATGATCATTGGTCAATGTCAACATTGGTTCATTATCCTGCAAATGCAAATTGAGTACTTAAAACCTTTCATTGTCAGACAATAAAACATATCAACAATATTGCTGCATTAAGTGGTTTATATAAAATCTTTACGGAGTAGAATCGCGGCAGGCTGATTTTTATATCAAAAGTTCTTCCAAATTACGATGTCTCACTAAGCACTGACATACCTGTGCCCAATGATGTGTTTGATAATACAGCCCTGAGTTCAGACAACTGCCACTACCCAACGGATAATGATACGTCTTGTTATATTGTGGTACCCATTATATAAGCTAAGGACCGCCTTGGGTAGGCTGCGTTATATCAGGTGTTTAAAAGTTCGTTTACTAGGTGCTGGTGTCGTGTTTGTGAAAAGATAAATAACCTGTATTCCGAGCTCATCATTATAAAGGCTGTCTAGGGGGATATCAGCTACATATGGTTTACAGAACATAGCGTCAGGTCAGTGAATCAATAATCGACTTAAAATGATCCGCCCCACGAAACATTCGTTGATCATCTGGTCACCAAGAGATACTAGCCCTCTTAAAGTGCATCATTTCAGTGTGCGTTTGATCGCCACACATCATTATATGCCTCACTAAACCAAGCTTGTAACTGTTTTTGATAAAACGTGATGTTCTGGGTCAATCATAGTCCATTCTACTTCATTAGAACCTCATCTGCTATTCTAAGGGAACGTTTATGAGTATATCAGTCATTCATCAAGAGAGGTATATAATTGATAAATGCTTAATAGCGCTGAAATGTGTCTTGCTTGTATGAAAACTTTGCCCTAAGGATGATGTTATCATCTACTAAACGGGATGTTAAGGTTGATAAAATTACCTCCTATGCGTAAATGCTTCGGCATCGTATGGAAAGCTATCAATTACATTACGTTGTCCAATGACCGGCTCGTGTGCCTTACGACCTGATTTGCATTTATACAAATGACGGCCAATAGATGTGATTTTACGTGCTTTTGTACCAGGTCAAATTGTTTGTAATTTACTAAAGCTATTGTAATATTGCAGTTGCAATTTGTATTTATTGAGTACCCTGACAAGCTCGACAGTGGTGCAAAATGATTAACATCCGGATCCTGAATGATACGACGGCGTTGGGTGTGTGTATAACATAAAAATGCACATTTGTCAGCTACACATATTACTATGTTTTCTCCAAATAACACTATCCATGCAAGCGTCAATAAACACAAACATTTCACTCAATCCGACGAATTGACCTTCGCTATCTATTTTGTTGTGGATTAATGAGTTTTGTCAACTCTTTAAATTCAATCCTGAGATGATAATCAAACTGATAGTAACGAGCGGACGTGCCCTCGGTGTTTTAATTCCTAAGCACCGTTGTGTGTCTCCTAGTCCCGTATAAAGGACGGAGAGACAAATTATTTTCTTTGCTGCAACACGAGGTGTACATGGCTTCAATGTTAAGGGATAATGAGCTACAGTAAGATGTAGCAAACGGGTTCTGCCTATACATCTTTCTGTCATATGCGGCTTTGTTTTTGTATTACACGATGTTCAGACTTACTTTTGGGTATGTTGGAGTTTTGCATATCGCAATGTGAAAGTTACGTTGCGTTTTGTCGACTAGATTAGTGGTCCATCCTTAATTAGCTCTTTACATGATCTATATTATAGATGCATGGAGCTTATTTAAGAGGACACATTAGACAACGCTGGTTGTTAGCATATAATCCATGTCGTTAGTATGCCTGTTCACCTTCCCAACATGCCAAGTGTAGCGGAAATTGGACGGAAATGTATTTCTGGGGAACTGGGTATGTGAGCAGTATCATTCCATTTATCGCTGCATAGCGTTGCCGTAAACTTGTATTATAACATGGAGTGCAAGCATCAACGTCAGTCTCATTGGATATCTAATCTGTAACAGCCTTGCTTCTGAGCTTTACAATGAACGTGGCCGGACAAATGCTGCACTTCATAGGACAAGTATAGCTTCATGTGGAAATACGTTGAATGATTTCCTCCTTATCCGAAATAAACTAAGGCTGTTCAATTTCCGATAGTTTGGCAAAAACTTTAATACTAAGGGCTTTATTAAACTCAATCGAACAATTTACATCATATTCTCTTGTATTACAATATAAACGTCATTGAACCGGGTTGTTATATATGTTACTACAAGAAGAATATGTGCTGCCAGTACGGTCCGTGAACGGTTCGATACCGAGTCTGAAATATGTAATACTGATGTGATGGTACCTTTGCATACATACTGACGATCATGCTATGGGTTACACTTGTACTGCTAAGTGATGGAATAATAAAGCTATAATTTGATAAGGAAAACATCGTAAACGAACAATCGTCTCAGTCTATAGGAAAAACTCAACAATGCTGACCGATAAATATAAACAGGAAATGGCCGCGGTAATCGCATGAAAGCGCTGTTATTTACATGCATGCAATGATTGACAGTAATAAGTCCTTGTCAAATAGCGGATGTCCTTATGCACTCCTGCTTATCGCCTAATACAATATGTAACTGGTCAAGTATATTAATCAAGTTTGGGTTAATAATCAATCATAGTAATAACTGTTGAGAGTGTATATGATAGTCATACTTTGCCGATGTAAGCATAGAAACACTTTGTTGTTTTATGCTTTCAATAGTAGGTAAATGTATCTATATGCGACTATTTGACTCAAATGTATTGTAGATGTTCGATTCCTTCCTCCTCTTCTTGATCTTTTATTCTTCGTCTTCTTCTTCATCCTACTTCGTTTGTTATTCATTTTCTAATTCCTCGATTTCTTCGCTTTCTTTATTTTTTACTTTGTTTTCTTTTTTGTCGTTTTTCCTTCTTCTTCTTAGTCATTGTTGTTCTACTTTTTAAACTTCTTCTTAATCGCCTTGTTCTTATTGTTCTTCTTGTTCTTCTTGTTCTTCTTGTTCTTTCTTGTTCTTCTTGTTCTTCTTCTTCTTCTTCTTGTTCTTCTTCTTCTTCTTCTTCTTCTTCTTCTTCTTCTTCTTCTTCTTCTTCTTCTTCTTCTTCTTCTTCTTCCACTTCTTCCACTGCTTCTTCTTTTTCTATTCTTCTTCTTTTTCTATTCCATTCCATTCTTCGATTCTTTTTCTTTTTTTCTTCTTGTTTTTTATTTCACCTGCAAAAGCCATCCCTACTTGGCCAAGAATCTCGAAGGGGAGTCAATAGGTGGTTGCTTGTATATTCCATGATTGTTTTTTTACAAAACCTCAGTTATCCGCCACGGTGGTCTTTTAAGTGATAATAAGGCAAATGTTATCATTCGGCGTTGGCGGAGAGGTAAATGTCAAACACATCGTTTATTTGCGTTCAAAATCTTAGTTCGATTTTTAATGTTTATGCGGGTTTCAACACCACAGTAAGAAAAAGGGCGTAGACATGCCTGTATAGCCCCCGTTTACCTCCTGGGTGATGACCAAAAAACACGATATCGGGTCGTATTTGCAGGTCCTATTGTGCATGTCTGAATTCTTGAAGAGGTTATGTGAGCTTTTTTTGGAGTGTTTCAGATAAGATTTGTGGCTACAGGAAACAATTTATCTCCTGTTCAGGTTTTTAGCCAAGGGCGCTTCATTGTGCACAATCAATAACTTAGCAGAGGGCATTAGCGGGGTTCAAGAGCAGCATGGGGCAAGTTAACAGTACACATAACAGAAGCCGGCTGTATACAACATGATCGAGTAACATGTATCGTCTCACATTGCGTGTGTTCATATACTTAATCATTTGATCCGCACCACTCATAAGACTGAAGGTACGATTATACAGGTTTAGTGTGTGTTTTGAAAACAATGCTATAGTAATCCACTATTTATAAGACACTGCAATGTTGACCTACCATTTGCACGAGAGTTATCAATAAACATAGCTTCCACTTTGTTTCTGATAACATCGATCGCCACACAAATACCTCTAATCGCAAAAATAACTGCATACATACAATATACCGACTAACGTTTATTCTATGTTGTAGAACACGAGTGCATTTTGAATATGTCTCAAACAGTTTTATATGACCGCTTCATACTAAGCATGGCTATTCATTCCTGCGTTATCTTCCCAATTATGCAATCTAATGAATACATGTATCGGTCGATCTTTTTTGCACAAAAACTATTTAAGCTCCAATTATCAATTGAAATATTAATATTACTACGTTCAATTACACAAATTGTAGCAGACTCTAGAACTTGATACTAACCAATGGACATGATTGTTCACGAAACAAGTGCTTATTATTAAGTTGTCAATGTCTGCAGTAAGGAGCGCTCTATTTATAGAAGTGAACATCGATATCTCCCTTCCATATAATTTTGGCAGACATAATGGTATGGTAGCTATTGAATGCTATTAATGCTATGAGTTGTTCAAGGAATGACAGTGCTTATTATTGCTGAAATGCTCCCGTGATAACAATTTACATCTTTGGTGGCATCCATCAAGTAGTTGTTAGAAGAGCGAGACAATTGAGGTCGTTTATCTTGTAGCTGGACACCTGTCAATCAAGCAGTAAACTCATGAAACAGAATGCGATGAAACTGCTTGCAAAAATCACCTTTTGACCCATTACAATTTGTACGATCGATATAATTTTGGTATGGTTAATGATGTTTGGTGACCAAAATGCCATATTGTGATGCAGACAAAAGTGTTACAAACATAATGACCAATTGTAGCAGTTTAATTAATATTGAAAGGCATCGTTACATCAGATCTGTTTAAATCACATACAAGTCAACATTTGGTATTAGGATTTATCTAGCTAAAGAAGTATAAGGTATTACGGGCGTTACTGACATGCAAAGATCCATAAATGTATTTACTCAGGTGATGGATGATTATGAATATCTGTTAATGCTTTATGATTTACTACCGACCAATAGCTTCATCTTCACGCAATAAAAAATATGTCCGCAAGCTATTATAGCTATGTTCACTTGCGATTCAGTGTCGTTTGTCCCGTGAGAATTTTTTGACCCACGCTTGCACGATTATTTCATGTAATTCAGTTTGCGACGAATCATTGTTTCTACATAGCCATGACATTAATTTACGCCTCTTCTTAATAAACAGAGACAACAATACCGTGATGGCTAGATAGTTTGTGGTCTTTGGTGGTTGCATTAAGGCAACATATTGTCAGTACTACATTAATGTAATCTCTTCGGGAACCATAGGTCGCGGCTGATGATTGCAGGTCGATGTGGCGCCGCATAGATTCGTTCAAGTTACTATGTGCATGTCTTGGAGGGATATGGCAGCTTATTCTACTTATGTAACTGCGATGTTTTACTACACCTTTGATCAATAGATATGTCATTATGTGGGATAAGTTGTACATGTTACTATAAAGAGTTAACACTTTCATAACTCCTTTGCTCGCTCCACATTCATCCTCCGTTCCGTAATAGATTTTGAAACTCAGCTATGTGAGCCAATAGAAAAGACTCAATTTAACGGGTTACCAACACTCCAACTGACAGGAAATGCATGATATAGTATATAGCCTTGACGTAGCATATCAGACTGTTAAATCAACCATCTATCATAATCAAATGTGTGTTTGAGTTAGACACTTCCATATAGTAATGCCAAATATTCTCTTCGGTGATGGTATATACACACATAATGGGTCGTTACGGTTGCTAATGTTTATTCCCATAACCAGAGTTATCGTTCAAGTGATGCTTGAATAATCACATCCTGCTAATGGGGGCTGCAGAGCATACTTTAGGATGTTGTCAACGAAGCCCTCCGCGAACTGAGGTATATCAAAATGCACAACAACAGAAACATCAGGCAAGGAAATGTGTAAAGCATCTTATACCTTAAGTAATAACTCTCCTTATGTTAATTAATGCTCCACCATTTTCAGAAAGAACATCGAAATGACGTTTCTTGCGTGCAATCCCTGAAAATACGGCTGAAGCACGATTTGGATGCATCATAATCACTCATATGTCCATTTAATGAATGGTTGGTGGTATATAACGTCGCAATCTTACGACACGAATAATAGAGAATTTCCATGCTCACTATCGTTCTTCTGTATCAACAAGGTTGAAATTATAGCTGTGCGGTAGTAATTGTGTGCTCAATGAGGTGCATTGAGAGTTGTAATCGACGCCTTATATCCTTTAATTTGAGGTTTTGGGAATGTTTTTCTGTTATTTAGTAATATGCAACCTTCCTGTGGACTAAACTGGTAGGTAGCTTGTGCATATGATTAATTGCTGATACAGTAAGTAAAGCACTGTAGTTACCACATACACATACGCATGCAATTGCAGCTAATAACATCACTAATAAAAGTTACTTTTGTTTGGTAACATCACTTATGCCGACAAACACAATTTAGCAGATGAATTTTCTTTTACGCAAATCACTTACAGTACTGAAACGTCGATGGCTGGCCTCGAAGCATTTGTGACAATGCGAATCAATCACTGTTATTAACAATAATGTAGCTATACGATATTTACTGCGGTTAGTAGTTACAAGTACCAAACAGAAGTCGTCTTTTTTTACGGTATAATAGAGCAACATAGTCGCCTTCCCGAACAACAGTCGAATTAAATATTCGCAGGACGGTATCTTAAAACGTAAGACTAACAATCAACGCGATTTTACAGAATAATTTTCGCGCATGACCTCATAATAATAACATGGTATGCTTGTCGTTGATGTTCCACATACGTCTACATAATCGGCAATGTGGTGCGCATGTAAATGTCTAGATATTACACTATTCTATATCAAAAGCAATGACTCTTTTACACTAAGAATATTTTTACTTAGATGCAAGTGTTAGATTCCCAGCATTCAGACGAATGACATTTGCAGCCTTCTATTGATTAATTTAACATGGATTCATCTATAGCCTATGAGGCAATATTTATTCATTACAGGTCATATGCTAGTGTACCTGGATATAACCTTTTATGAATCGAACCCCCCAGTTACTCAAGTACTAGTTATGAATCATTGTTCAGTTTCCACTTTGCAATATCTTACGCTTCATTGACAGCAGTTGCCATTGCTATACAATAAAGAAAAATATTAATCACAGTCGGGTAGGAACAGTTCAAGGTTATAGTGGCATAGCGTCATCCCATCGGCTATTGTCGTTCATTATCATACCTTTTCTATAAATATCATTTAATTCATACGGGGAGATTAGGGTGATAGGGATAGCACCACGTATGTTTGTATATATATGGTTCGGGTGTATTACGTTGAATTGTGTTGTATTGCTCAACATATGCTTTTGCAACGTTCCGACTATTGACAGAATGTTATCGACGCAGACGGAGTTTCATGAGAGATTTGAATATATTTTTTAAATAGCTCGCGGAAACGATGCATTCCGTTATTAGTAATATTATCCGACCCGCATATGTTACGATTCTTGCAACAATACGTTCGTCCTAATTATTGATATATCTCAGCAAAGACACATCTTGGCGCCACACCGTCTTGCTCGTTTGTCATCAGAAGCAGTGAACTAATATTAACCATGCAATCACGTCTTGTTGCACTGTCATAGTGTTCTACATGATGCTTATTTCCTTGATTCAAAGGACATTTCTTGCGAACAATCCTCAGAAATATGCATAACACGCGACCTGAATACAGCGTAATGAATAACCTCAGGGTCCATGATTTTAGGGCTGCAGGTTTTCAATTTCACAAATTTTGAGGACTGCAATGGCTAGCTATACTAGTTATCAACCACCACAGATTGTGAATATATATATATATATATATATATATATATATATATATATATATATATATATATATATATATATATATATATATATATATATATATATATATATATATATATATATATATATATATATATATATATGCTCAGATGCGACAGTTGGGCGACAATTTCACAAGGGTCGGGGGCCAATTGGCTCCCAACCCTCATATCTGGTGTCTCCCAAAGTTCAACGCTTTCTGCCGATTCCGTGTCTGTTTATATTCGCTCCAAATTTTCACAAACTGTAGTTTGAGTACTACTTAGGTCCGGCGATCAGTTTTTTATTCTATAAGCAGCGACATTTTTTTATTGCAATTTTGATGCTTTCAAATATATACCCAAATTGTTGTCAACGCGACGGTTGGGCGACAGTCAGTGTTTTATGTATTATAACAAATATACGGAATATATTTATACGAAATAATCAGTAAAGCGTGCAAGTGTCATTCTTAAAAATTGACCATCATGCAAAGACGTGAATTATCTTTATATGTAGTGATCGGGAGTTTCAGTATATATATTTTGACCATTTTTCGCTCTTTCAGGCTCCCAATAGTTTGCGCGCCTCTCGGCGGAGGGGTTACTACGTTTTGTAATCAAGGTCAGGTGAACGGAATTACATAGTGTGCTTTCATACCAAAAATAGTCAATTAAAAAAACTGAAAAATGTTAGTACTATTCTAGTGACATTTGTTTAGCTTTTTTGTTTAATATTATCAACGGCATTCCAATCATTATAATATGATGAGTTACCTCGCGATTTGACCCCGTTTCCGCGCGGCTCTGAATAATCTAGGCGATTCAGGTTACGTTTCTGGAGCCGTGAGAGGGAGGGATGCTGTACATGCTTATCAATTCAACTGATATCATGAGTTGTTTTAGATTGAAATGTGCAGTCGGGGCAGGTGTGGCTATGTCAAACATGGGTCGCTCGATATATCTCCTTCAGAACAATGACAACACAGCGTTGTTTGTCTACTTGTAGATATCGGATAGGTGTTAGTACTGTGTATAGATAGCCGATACGTGATCCGAATGGTTGCAGCTATAAATTGGCTGACTAGCGCTTGGCTTAAATAATTATTTAAAAAACAAATTTAAGCATATTTTTTATACTTTTCTCCCAAACTAAATTAAAAAATCAATTAAAATGATGTCGAAAATTTATAGGGATCTGGGGTTTGAAACCACGACAAATAATATTATGCTAGTCCTCTTATCCGTTTTGACTTTCGATATTAATGCACATTAGTATGTATTAAATAGAACAAAAATACGACGATGGTGACAATGATGGTGGCAATGATAATTCCTTTCATCCTCACATTCCTCACATTCCTCACCACCATCACCACCCCCACCACCCCCATCATAATGATTCAGACTTTAATGAGTTTTGCGAGAATGTTCAAATGTTAGAGTTTGTCTTGCTGTCAGTATTAATGGAGATAGAGCCTTTATTAAAAAAGTTAATGAGTGTCCTTAGGAGAGAAAACAGCAGGATAAATCATGCCTCGTTCCTTTATAAGTGATGCAATTCCATACGGTACAGATAGTACCCCGGCCCCATTACGTTCTGCTGATTCCATTGGTGACAAACGGTGGTAAGCCAAAACGACGCGAATTAACCTTGGACGCACGATCGTGCTGGAGTCGCAAAAGTTCCCCACTTCCCTTCTTGGTATTTTAGTTATTTGCCTATATGTAACAGACCCATACTCGCATGCTGTGAATGGTAGTGTGAGACAGACTTTCACATGCAGTGAAGGAGCGTTTCTGACTGATACTCGCATGCGGTGAACGGGAGTTACAGACCGACACTCACAAGCAGTAGAGGGGAGTTATAGAGTGATACTCACAAGCAGTGAGTGGTTGTTAGATACCGACACTTACAGGCAGTGAACGGTAGTTAGATACCGACACTCACAAGCAGTGACTGGTAGTTAGAGAATGACACTCACTAGCAGCGAATGGTAGTTATAGACAGACACTAACAAGCAGTGACGGGAAGTTATCGAGCGATTGTCGCATGCAGTGAATGGTAGTCTGAGACCGACACTCACAAGCAGTCATTGGTAGTTAGTGACTAACACACACAAGCAGTGAATGGTAGTTACAGACTGACTCTCATAAGCGGTGATTGGTTAAGGAGCGAAACTCGCCGGCAATGTAGGAGTCATAGCCTGATACCAACAAGCAGTTAACTTGATCTAATAACGGATATACACAGGCTGAGGTGGGGTTTTTAGACTGATACACAAAAGCAGTAATGGCGAGATATATACCGATACTCACAAGAAGTGGTGTGGAGTTATTGACCATTATTCTGGATACTCATAAGCAGTCTACATACCACATATTGGGCGTCGGTGTTTGTATTTGGGTATGTGTGTTTATGTGTATGTTAGTTAAGAGCGTGTTTGCGGGGAGAATATGGTAATTGCAACTTTATTACGCTGTAACATTGGTGACAAAGCTGCCGCTGCAGTAATAGTTCCCACCAACGAAAGCTATAATCCTTCTGACGACAGTTATATACATTGTATATCACATTTAAGATGGTTGCGCATATCTTATCTAACATATTATTGAATTACATAGTAGCTGTGTTACTGTCGGCATGGCACTGTCGGTACGTCCATTCGCAGCTATATCGCCTCAATCCGGAAGATATCACATGACCAGCATTCCGAGCCATCCTACCGTATTTGTTTTTATTTGAGAAAGACCCTTTGAGCTTTGTTGTATGGCTGATATCAACCTCAGCTATTGCAAACCTAAAGGGTTTCTCCAAAAAGCGGGTCGTGCTAATGGTGTTTAATTATCATGAAATCGGGTTAAATTAAGATAACATTACCCCCGCCCCGCCCCCTTCACATGTTACTACATCCCCCATAGAAACATAGATGTTCTTTGTCCACTGTCCGGTATACTTCACGAGACCAGCCTCAAGCACCCGATTCTGAAACCTGCAATGCCAAGTAGCGTGTGCAGGTCTCCAACTGCTTATGCTAATAGACATTGCAGCTGGTCTTATCGTACCATGTGAGATACCTGCATTCGCCAACCAGCGTTGCAGGTGGAACGAGATCTCGTGACGCGAGCGGTGAACTGCGAGATTGGATGCAGCGTGAGTATCGCCACCTAGCGAATGACGCTCGTGATCTCCATCTCGTTAATCTCGATAATCGTTTTGCGATCATGGAAAACGCAAGCATGAAATCTGGTATTTTAGTTGCCACATTTTAAAACTTTATTCATGTTTTACTTCAAACCTTAATTTTGGCCCCGGATAAATCTTTTAAATGATCCTTATCTTTATGATCGGTGTTACTATTTATACGCGGTGAACTCATCTAGCAAATTTTTCGGTTTAATACTGAAATTCGGACATTGGTCATTAATAAATTGCCAATGTTTAACCTAAATAGCCTTACTCGAGGGTTCGTTAACATTCTACATCTTGTGACGTATTGCCGGTGTACAAGCGGGAGTGATTTCTGGGACAGATTTCTGTCATATACAGTTGGCTGTCTAGTTTCCCAGGGATAAACATTGTTTTTCCATCCATGTTTTCCGTACATCTTATTCGTTACAAAATCGATCCGACTGGCCCCTTATCCGTATCAGGTCTTAATGGGTATCTGCAGCAAAAGGCGACATTTTTGGCAACGTCATGGAATCCTGGCATGGAATCCCCTCTATAGGCCAATCACACGTCTCCGCAGTCATATTATAACCACGACGCCCAGACGGATATACCGGTCTCTGGTGTTGAAAGAGTTTAGGTGGTACATGGCAAAAGCTGCCGAAACCACTCAAATCTGAATAACCAACAACAACATGGTAGAGTTTAGGCTGTCGAATTGTTGAAGTGATTTTGTTTTGCGGATGAAAGCATTATTGGAGATGATATGCGATATCTCCTCGATCCAAAGGGGTCAAGTGTCAATTTATCGGTATCATTGTTTAATAATTTACAGCGAGTTTTGTCTGAACATTGTGACTTGATATGGGCGATAATAAACAGATAAAGCGATTGACGTGAAATATTGAGTTCGGTAACTTGAAGTGGTCAGGCGCTGCATTAATAAAACAACAGTGTTTAATGTACGCGAGTGAGTGAGTTTGAAACTAGTGTGTAATATCATAATATCAACATATATATTGGTGTGTGAAGCATAGCCGTAGATAAATTTTTAAATGATATGACCCGGGGGGGCAGGGCACTTAAGTGTATAGTCTATAGAGGTAGTATATATGTGCCGCGAGACGGGGTATGCTTTTTCGGCCACTCAACTTGTACAACGGGTTATTTTGGCCTCATACTTGTACAACAGGGTTAATTTTTTCAGCTTCAAATCTGTTCGGCGGGTTATACATTTGCATAATACCTTGTACGACGGGGTATGCTTTTGGCCATTTTGACCCTGTTCGATGGTTACGGGTTTTTTAGGTCCCGCGTCACACAACTATTCAGAATAAAGCCAAGTGCCCCCCCACCCCCCGGGTATATGAGCGGGCTGATTATATAGTGCTCCCGGTCGTTGTATTCCCCCGAGGCCCTTGAACAGCCCACGCCATTGGTCCACGGTCTCTTGTCAGCCATTAATCAAAGGGATTTGGTACAGGCCACATCATGCTGATAATTAAGGGCTTATAGCTGGAATAGTTTCATAACACACATGCTGCTGATTAAATTATTATATATACAACTAGGTTTTTGTGATGTTCACTCTCTCGACAGAATATTCACCTGACCCTAAAATTCCCTTAACAAAAGAATATAGTGCACATGTGGTTTTGTCATACCCCAACCTCTTTATTAAATAGCTCCACCCTCGTCCTCGTTTCATCCGTTTCAATATGTCTTCCACTTCATATCTCCCTTCTTTCTTTCAATACTCTCTTCAAACACCTTCAACTGTACCTGTACTGGTGTCCTCCACAGAATCTACTGTTTCCATTACCTTATTGTGGTCGTCGAAATTTGGCTCTACCTCATTCATTTCCAACATGGACCTCCACTGCACCTTCCAAGTTGTTGGTGACCACTGAAACAGTGTTTAATCAAACATAGTTATCCATTATCAATGACGATAACATTTCAAAAGAAACATATGCTACTGATAACATTATTAAATTCAACTGAGTTGACATTAAAGATCCACATATCCAAAATAATGATTGATTATCTCTCTATAAGTTTTTTATGCTTTTCACACACTCAACAGAATATTCGCCTGCCCCAAAATTCCCTTGACAAAGGAATATGGTTCCCATGTGTTTGTATCCTTGCTTTTGTCCTTCACAGCATCTACAGCATCTGTTTCCATGTCAACAGTTGGCTGGACCTCATTCGTGGGAGGGAATTATTTCCAACGTGGACCTACACTGCATCTTGTCGGTGACCACTGAAACAGTGGTGATTTAATCATCAATATGTATGATGTTCTGACTGACTATGATATGTGCTCTTATTGTTTTCAATGATATTGGTATCAGTTACTATAGCTGCATATCTTTTCTATAATACAATATATAATAATAGTGTTCCGTCTGGAACATTGTTGTATGTACCCTCAAACTTTGTCTTTCCTGTGATACAGAACAGCTTCCAGTTCAATCAGGTTGTAACTGCCTGGTCGCTAACAGACAACCCCAGAAGGCATTTCTAATGCTTGCACCTTGCCAGCTTCCACCTTGGACATTTGCGCAGTGACCCTATTGTTTCAGCTAATGCACTTACCGACAGACCATTCAACATAGCATATCTTAATAAAAAAAGTACAATGCAGGTAAATAAAACGACATAAATACTAATGACACTAAGTTACTCTTGACAGTAATTGTCAAATAGGTATGGTGCTTCACTAACAATATGCCTTGTTAAAGATGTGTTTACCCTTCTTCCTTTTATCTTAGCGGTTCTTTTCAGTTCTTGTGTATGCTTCTGAACAGATATTAATATAATACTTGATATTACATTATTATCAATTGAATAAGCTAAGTAAACTAGCCCATTGATTCTACTAGCACCCCAATATCAAATCACACAGGACATTACCTTAGAGTCAATATTCAATCAATATTTATTTCATGTAGGTGTTTTCAATTACAAAACCCATATAGCTAGATACTGTCATGAGTGTATTACTTACAGCATAGCAGGAAAATGTCTGATTGTTGTTGTGTGTGTTTAGGTTGCTCATTTATGCTCCCTGCATTGATTTGGGGTGAACGATACAGTTGAGAAAATGCTCCTTTCACTACTGAGTAACTTGGCCAGATCTTCCAACTGGGCAAGAAAAGATCTTGTCAGAGCTGTGTAGGGTTAGTAGATTAATGATAATATTCAGTTGCAATAAATTATCAATAACCTGCATAAAATGTTTAATCAGATGTGGCTAAAATGCTGTCAATTAAGGAGGCAGATGTTGAGGAATGCATCAACAAATGGCTTTTGGTAGCTAGTGACAGGAATGGAGGGTAAAAAAAAGAAGAAGAAGAAAAGAAGAATTTTTGTCAGTAGATAGTACTGTAACCACCATATTTCTGTCGGAGGCTTCGAATTTTGTTTGATTGTTCGTATGTGTGTGTGTGGGTTTGTGGTGCGGGTGGGTGGGTGAAAGGAAACGAGCCAGCATATAAGTGTCTAAGCTTCTCTCCAATATGACTATTCAGTGAAAAACACATTGTTCTGTATTTTTTCTACATTATTTAGCTCACAATTTTGTACTTATGTTTTACAATGAAACTTGACTCCAAGCAATTACAGCGAGAACTCAGATTCTGGTTCAGAATAAAAATATGACACTAAATAAAGTAGATGTTTTTCTGAGATCTGGTTGTTATTTATTTATACACATGGAAACTACAACTAAATCAGTTCAACCATGTCCACCTAATCGTTGGAACACTAGGTCTGGGACTAGGTAGGCTTGCCAACGTTGACAAAACATTAGCAAGCCTACATTGGTCTGCCGGATAAGACTACGGTGGGCCTATGTTGGTATGCCGACTTGGTGCCAGCAGTTTAGCCAGTGTTGGCCCAGTGTTGTAGTGCTATCTGTGTTGTAACAACATTCTGTGACTAACAGTAACGTTGGCGGAACGTTATGTGTTTGCTAGGTATGATACCAAAAATATATATTGAAAAATACTATTCTTATACAAATTACCACATTTAAAAAGATAGGAAATAGACCTGGCCGTAAAATATCTATTATACTAAGATGTACTTTAGATTTCGGGCACCCAATTTGTATCGCTTTAACATGGACTAAACAAGGTAATATGCTTAATGTTGACGAAACACACCACTTCTAGACAGTTGAAAGTACCCGCTTGTAGGGGTGTTCAGATGCTTACTGAGCCGTCAACATGTCAAGTCATGCCACGTGCTCAACATACGCATCTGATCCAGGCCGCTGAGATCACCCTATCTGAATATATCAGGCTCTGTGATGGCCCCGTCAATTACAGTCATATATAGGCACTTTATCCACATTTTTTATCGCCACCCTGCAATACACGACATTCGATAATCCAGTGAATCAAGCACTACACATAGAGCAAATAATCAGATCTAGGTATGTGGTGATTTCGCCGATGGACTGCAAATTATATTTGAATCTTGTAACTGTTACCATGATATTAATAGTCTACTCGCTATAGGTGGACGTAATAGATTTCAATCAAGATTGTCTCGTTCACCCATATGATAGAATACCCTAATGATGGTCAAAATATACAAAGCAGGGCAATATAAGATACTATGCAATTAATCTCTGGAAAAAATACCAGCATATAATTTTACACATACCGCGTTAAAATTTAATTCTTGGAATGATTGTTATACATCGGAGCCTGTGTTCACTTGTCGGTCACTTTAATAATAACGCCAGAATATTCTCTATCCCCGACAAGAAATCCTAAACATTTAACTACGGTAGTTAGTTTAATCAGGTTAAGGTGTAGCATGTGAGATAAATGAAGCGTTTTCAGATTAGCAGTAAAATGTTATTTTTATCAAAAGCCATCCATATGATATACTCATCTATCATATAAAATCTAGTTGTGTCGGATCTATCCTGTTAAAACCATAAGTTATCATAGGCAGCTCGAATATTTAATATGGATTTAAGTTGGGGTACAGTGGCGGACTCCGAAAGTGTTGTAAAGTTATGCACTCCGTGGTTTCCTGCTCCGCCGTGGACAGCTGATCCGTTAATGTGAGTTTTACCGGGGTATAAACGCCACTGCCTTTGATCCCAAAATAACTGATAAGAGGTGGCGTGAATCTGCCGATTTATCGTGCATAAGCAATTGCCATCCCCCATATGACTCACGTCCATCAAAATTCGTCTGTGTTGCAAAGCTAGCATTGAAAACCCTTTAAGGTAAAATATAAAAGCGAAGATGAATATATGTTACAATTTACATCAAGTATATTGTCATAGACTTTGGGATAGAATTAGTAGTTAGCTATTGGCGAAATTATAGCAACTTAACATGATTTGCTAAGCGTCTCAGTCTGGGGAAGGACTTGAGCTATGGTATCGACAATACCAGGAATCGCATGTGGTGAATTTGCACAGGTTAATATTTGTCGCCACCTGGGATGTATAAGTTTAGTCAGAGTCGTTCATCAGGTCTGTTTGCAAGATATATTTAAAATATAGAGTTATATCTGGCCGCGTGTCAGGGAACACGATTTAATTTTCGATAAGGACCAACGTGTCCATGACGTCAACGGAACCGCGTCAATCTAATCATTGACTATATGGTCTTCACTGCTTCTTATGTAGCACATAGGGGGGTTATTTTAAATATACTACTAGAACTATCTTTGATTATATATCGACGACCACGAATAAGACTGATATAAATCTTACATGTAAAGGACTAACAAGTGTGACGTCACATCGCTGATTATGACGGCATCATTATGTAGCCCCATAAAATAAAGTTATTCATGTTGTTGGGTCCAGTGTGGGGGTTTTCGCATCTTTGCGGGGCGCAACATGGGCTCGCACAGGATAATAATGGCATCACTTTGTAGCCTGATATATCCGGTGTCTAATAGTTCCGTTAGCAAAGCGATGTGGACGCTCTAGCGAGTGCTCTATCGACTGACCTCTATTTCACTATCAAATTCGATTGATTTAATTATAAAGCATATAAATTTACGTCAGAAATTTCCATATTGTAGCTCAAAACGCTATTATATTCTTGTTATTTTACTTGCAGACCCAGCACAAATGCCAGAGCTATTCTAGTCAATGTTCACATAGCTTGAGGTGGAATAATTCATCATTCCCCTATGTATTTTAGTGTATTCATCGGTTAATATCTTCATGGTACTGTATTGATATTATTGATGGCACAATAAGTCCTTAAGCTTGATAGCCATGCATAAATCAACACTAAATGAGAAAGTTCATAATAACAGGTTATTTTATTTCATACATGCTGACTAGAGTGCAAAAATATGGAGATAATTGAAAAAGAATGTGCAAGATGTTGTAACAGCTTGATGGTGGTTGTCGAGCCTTGTTCTGTAGACCTTGGTTGCATAGTGAATAGAGAACAAACAACCTTGATGTTACTTGCCAATTTCAGTCAGCTTCTTGTCAAACCTGTAATCAAATACATTTCAGACATTGTTTGGAAAAAATACAACTAGATATAAAACATTCAATGAGAGGTCAATATACCTTGGATCTCTTCATCTTTTGGCATGAATTTCAATTTAAAGTAATGACTAGAGGACAATTAATCACTATTATGGTTTGATAAAGTATTTAACGACACACCAGGGTTAAACACTAATTCATAATTTTTTCATAAATAACTCTGCGAAGGTCATGCAGGGCAGATTTTAAGTCTGCAGGGTACAATTGTCACAGGTGGGTCTTTGTGTAATTTGTGCCATCAAAAGTTTACAAACAGACAGGTACTTAGTAAACTCTGCTGAACAGAAGAGCTAAAAACTGTTTATGATAGTTACATACATGGTGAGCTTAGCTGTGATCCTCAGGGTTGTGTCTGCATCATCTGAGTCTAGCAGCCCAGACTGGAAATTCAATAAGCCAAGAAACAGGCAATGAAAGTGATATTGGGGCAGCCCTCATCTCCTGCCACAGTTGTGGATTAGTCTGCATCCCAGACTCTAGGAGTTCCGCTACGCTTCTCGCCCTAGAGACTATTGAATATCAGTAACATGTAAACAGTGCCCACAGGCTTCAGGCTAGGGGACCTTGACTTGTTGTGGATACTCAAGAATCTTTTCACTGCGACTGATACGGAACAGAGTGAAAGATTCCTTTTGTTACACCAAGGGAAATATGAATTGATCACACATATCTTATCTCATTTGTTAATCAATTTTTAAGATATATCACAAATTACCTTGCCCAACTTTGAGGATTTGTGTATATCAGTGGAAGTGACAAATGCCTGCACTTAAATCTGTGCCTCAAGTGATAGGCACTGCAGTTGGTCAAGCTACCTTGCTATAACTCCTCGCTTGTTAGGGGTCAGCGGCTAGAAGCCATTCCTCAAAAGATTTGTGAGGTCCCTCTCTTCCATGCTGCAACACCTGAGTGGGTGCACCCTGCATAGCTGTAATATGCACAAATAGAGAGACTTATAAGATATGCATGTACATATACTTAACATTTTTAACCTCAGTTATTGTATTACCATAATATTTATATCAAATCGATGAACCATTCATATGCATTTTTGCTGTGTCAGGTTCAATCAATGTGTGAAAGAAAGCAATGGTTAGGTGCTTGGCTTATTTCGGTTAACTTACTTAAATTTTAGTAAAGATGATGGTGCGTCCGGGGATTCATGAGGATCCTTGATTTGCTTCGAACCCGGGAGATCAGCAGTGATAAAATGGTCGCCCAGAATAGAGTAACACAATACAAAAAGGACCACAAGTAACTGTCAGCAATAGTTATTTCTTCATTAATAATACATACAGCAGTGGCGCCATACCTGCCACTCATGAATGGGTGTTCAATGCGCCATAGTAGAGTCATATTGCAGACAGGCAATCAGGACAACGATAGGTTGCATCTGTACTGTCACAGCACCAGCAGTGAGTGTTGTTATTATATGGTGCTCCCTGTCTGCTATCAATCAACTATTTATAATTGCAACCATTACAACAATATCGCTTACAGCTACAGGGTGAAACATTAACCATCACCTGATTGTCCCTGGCAAATAGGGTAGCCATCGGACAAGTGAAGCTGCCATCTAACTTGTACAATGGGACAAGTCATTTTTTATATTCAAATTTGTTTTTTAAACAAAGTATATTAAGATCGATCAGCGATACCTGGGAACGTGGGTTCGGTTTACCAAAAAAGAAAAAACCTAAATTGTCTGTTTGCGACATCAACGTCTAAACTAACTGCATTGCAAGACTCACCGGGTGATCGGCGATTCCGGTAAATTCCTTGTTAGTCATATTTTCAATCGGACTAGTAAAAATTAGCAGGACTTGATTGAAAAACATGAGGAGATGTTAACGAAGTGTTGTTTTACTTACGTCCATATTAGGAACTAAAAAAAATCATGCTAAAATTCCACTTGCTGCAGTAATTTACAAGCTTAGGATGAGCACTCTGGTAGCCCCACTCCCCGGTCTTCAAGGTGTAATTTTAACAGCTATGCTAGCTTAATTATCAGTGCAATATAAAAAAGAAGCTGCGGCGATTAAACAAGCAGGGCATGAAATTGGCAAATATGTGAATTGGCCCTCAATTTTTGTTCAACTGGCTCTTCAACAAAATGAACTGGCCCTGCCAGTATTTAACTGGTCCTCTCAATGGCCTTTTTATTCACAATGCTGAAAGTAGAAGTGAAAAAGCTGAGTGAAGGTGGACTTTTTTCCAATTCATCACAGTTGCAGTCAGGTAAAGGTTTGACAAACTTGTCCATTGTTGTTAAACTTGGGAAAAATATTTTGCGTGAAGTATCAAATCAGAGACTTGTAATGCCGGGAACATTCGACACTCATTTGCACTTGACATAGACTGACCAATAAAAACGAGTTATACAAATTCATTGATAATCGTGTGTTTTCGTCAATACACAAATAACCGAAGTACTCTGGATAAAAGCTGAGGTCAAGTCAATTGGGTCAGTTCACAATTTCAAACAATCGCGCTATTGTCAACATGTTTATCTTTTGACGTCGAGCATGGTAACAGAAAAGTTATCGGCCTGGCGGACGACAAATGTGACAAATGAATCCGTGGAATATACTTTTATAACCAATTTCGTGCCCTGACATACTAACTTTGTTAAAAATAAATGTCAGAATTTTACGTTCTAACAAAGGGCAACAGCATTGCTGGAAAACGATGAATTAATCAGTTGTATAATATAAATAACGATGCTAGATTTAATACCGCTGCTTTATTAAAACACAAAACGTGTCCTTAAATATAGCAATGCGGTAAAATCTACGCGGATGTATAATTATGCTAATGCTAACCTGACAAACCGCAAAATGACAATGTGTATCCTGTTAGGGTTTTCTAGCCATGAAAGTTTTGTCAGATATGGTGACCAATTTATTGCCAGTCGACCCAACTAAAGAACAAAAGCCATTGATGAGTCAACCTCAGTTGCCCTCTGATAGTGCAGATTGAGGAAGAGACCATCCCACTACCAACTACCTGCTTTATTTGAACGTACTCGAGCAAGAAGAGTAAATAAATGTCAGCTGATTAAAGTGGCAACACAGCATTACTGCATTATTATGTGACGGTAACCAATAAATATATAGGACTAATTTTTTCATTAAGCTTAATCAACCTCATCCAACGGGGCTTAGGCCTGCGACCTACACACACCATCGCCCCCTAGTCCTTACTAGGGGTGTCAGCCGAACCTCGCCACAGGCGGCCGCGCTTGTGCCTCAATGTTATTTCCAAGTTTTTGCAACTTGCTATGACGGGCATTTATATTTAAGATACATGGACGAATTATATATCAAACGAGAGCTAACGTATTGAATTTCAATAATATTGTCTTACTTTTCGCATTTTACTCCGTTTGAACCATAAAAAATGTGTGTTTGTGGAGCAATAAGTTAAAATTCTCGGCGAGCATTTTTGACTTTTCGAGATTCACTCCGTTTTTAATTCTCTAAATCGGTTCGTATTCGCTACTCTTATCGTTTTTATTGTTTAGTAAATGACAAGATGACATTCTAATGTTCATGATCATATAAAATCTAAAAAAATTGGCCAAAGGGAAAATAATATTATTTAATTACGAAATATTACGGTGGAAACAAATGTATTTTTTTTCCCCAATTTTATCAGAACCCGCGAAATAGGTGCTCACTTTTGACAAACATAAGTATGATGTTACAAATGGGTGAGTTTTTTTTCCGGATTAAATGGTAATGTGTTGTCGTATTTTGCACTTCAAAATGTCATCCAATCATATCATGCTTTCCGCGTGCGCCCGTATCAGGGTCAACCTTGCCTTTGCTCAACACGGCTGCGCACGCTCGCAACCACCGTTGATTGTGCGTCGTCAGAAAAAGTCGATTTTCATTCATTTTTTAGTCTGACCCCTAACATCCATCTATATACGGGGATAATTTAAGTTTAGTGGAACACTTTGGTTAAGTTTATTCTCGAATCGATTGGAAATGTTTTGTCGAATTTTAAACTTTAAAATGTTCGATTTTGTCATACCCGCGCCGGGAGAGCGCATAGCTTGCCTTCACACGGCCAACTCAAGATCGCTTACGCAGCTGTTGCTTGGGGTCAAACCAAGTCGATTTTTGTTCTTTTTTTATTCTGACCCCTAACATCCATCCATCTATATTAGAGGATAATTCCAGTTGAGTGGAACACTTCGGTAAAGTTTAAATTTCGACAAAACGCCTACTATCGATTCGAAAATAAACTTTAAAATGTTCGATATTGTCATACCCACGGCGGGAGAGCGCATTGCTTGCCTTACCAGCATTATGTCATTTAAAAGATCACTCTTGCACTTAATATGGTACCTGATTGATTTGGTGTTTGATTCAAAAAAATATCCGTTACAGGCCAGTAACTTCAAAGGCAAAATGCCGCTTGCGCTGGCGCGTGGAATTCGGCAGTTAGGGTTCACCGAGTAGATGTTGAGCTGCCGACAGTTACTGCGACGGTTGCTCGAGCTGCTCGTCACCAAGGGCACCACCCAGATTTAACACATCAAAGAGATTATGTTAACCACGTTTTGTGTCAGATCCGTTCACGGAGTACATCCCGAGTTTATCATTCGCCCCAGTCTTATATAAGCTGCGTAATTGCACCCAAATATTCGTAACCATTGCGGTTAAACAATTCGCATTTGAATCTCCATCTGACATTTTTTTTGCTTTAAGACGCGAGTATATGACGAGGATGATGCTGTGTACACAGCTGAGGACATCACAAAAGGCGATCTTGAGATTTTGGTCACCTGATGTTTTAGCATTGTTTGGCAATTTCAGATATGTTTCTGGTTGCAATAGATTAGTATTGTTTGGCAATGTCAGACAGGTGTCTGGTTGCAATAGATTAGTATTGTTTGCCAATTAAGGACAGGTGTCTGGTTGCAATAAATTAGTATTGTCTTGCAATGTCAGACAGGTGTCTGGTTGCAACAGTTTAAGCATTGTTTGGCAATTTCAGACATGTTTCTGGTTGCAATAGATTAGAATTGTTTGGCAATGTCAGACAGGTGTCTGGTTGCAATAGATTAATATTGTTTGGCAATGTCAGACAGGTGTCTAGTTGCAACAGTTTAAGCCTTGTTTGGCAATTTCAGACAGGTGTCTGGTTGCAATAGTTTAAGCATTGTTTGGCAATTTCAGACATGTTTCTGGTTGCAATAGATTAGTATTGTTTGGCAATGTCAGACAGGTGTCTGGTTGCAATAGATTAATATTGTTTGGCAATGTCAGACAGGTGTCTGGTTGCAATAGATAAGTATTGTTTGGCAATGTCAGACAGGTGTCTGGTTGCAATAGATAAGTATTGTTTGGCAATGTCAGACAGGTATCTTGAAAAGTGAAAAGTGGCTGTCATCCTATCAATTATGGCTCAAAAACTGACAATTCCATAGAATTTGAAACCTCAATAACTTTTTTACTAATTGATTTAAAAAAATGAAACGTAGCTTATAAGAATCCTCTAGATTATACATTTCTTGTGGTATAATTTCACTATTATATTTTAAATATAAGACATATAAAGCAGCTGTTATCCCTTACCGTACAATTCTGGCGCAAAACCGAGCAATACCATGAAATTTGAAACCTCAATTAATTTTTTACTAATTGACTTTAAAAAATGAAACATAGCTTATAAGAATTCTCTAGATTATACATTTCTTGTGGTATAATTTCACTATTATACTTTAAATATAAGACATATAAAGCGGCTGTTATCCCTTACCGTACAATTCTGGCACAAAACCGAGCAATACCATGAAATTTGAAACCTCAATAACTTTTTTACTAATTGACTTAAAAAAATGTAACATACCTTTTTAGAATCCTCATGAGTGTACCTATCTTCATGTAAAATTTCAACGAGATACAATGAATTTGAAAAAAATCACTGACACCCCTATCCTTACCCACACGGGCCACAGCACTCGCCTGAAATTATCAAGCCACTATTATATTATCGCTCATATCAATACAAAGTGTAATTCTATGGTTTCACCTACATGCAAGAGACCAACACGCAATGAGTATATATGAAACAATGCGAGTAAGGTACCTGTCATATACCATGAATATTCTCTGAATTATAACTCGTACAGTCCATTAGAACAGACAGTGCATTGCGTCCACACGTGATATGCGACAGGCTTGTTGATCATTAAACTAGCTCGATAACGGTGCTTCCGCGGCGAACCGCCCTGAAAAGTCGAAGGGGTTTGGATCAATGATGCTTTTTAAAAATGTACCCATCACTGAAACTTCACTAGGCTAACGTCATCCCCGTCCAAGAACCTAAGCAACGAGCTTATGAATATGATTCAAAACATGTAACATCTAAAAACTTTATAGCTAAGTTATGGCAAGAGTTAATGACTTTGTGTTGGCCTGAATCAATCAATTATACTCCAATTCATCCCAGAATGCTCTTTCTATAATCGTTTCCTAATTCAATTATAAATTAATAATAATTGACCACATCCCATATTTTTAAAATTTATTACTGATATTGGCGTAGCGCTATACCGGTCTTGCATGTCTTTGGTTGCATTTCGACCTGCAACGCTGATTGGCGAATGCAGGTATCTCACATGGTACGATAAGACCAGCTGCAACGTCTATTAGCATAAGCAGTTGGAGACCTGCACACGCTACTTGGCATTGCAGGTTTCAGAATCGGGTGCCTCAAGACGCCTAAGCTGGAACCCATAACCTCCCATTCATAATTAGTTATGGTCGGTCCAAGTCAATCATTTGAAGTGTTCGTCTAATGGAAAAGAAAGTAAGGTCTGTGATAATCGTCAGGAAATTACTTACAACCCAACCACAAGACGAGGCACGATATCATGGTGGGACGGAAGACAGCAACAGAGGCATCCTCTCCGTTTTTAAATAATGAGGGGAGTTTAGCCGACGGATACGGGAGGGGGGGGGAGGTGTGGGTATTCTGGCAGTATGTGGTCACCTCATTTATTGTTGATTTCGAGGCGCAGTATTATGAAGGAGACGATGAAAGGAAGATCTTTCTCTGGTGTAGTAGCGGTCGGCTAGCTGGCCACCCACCAAAGCTATTCATATGGTTACACTGCCCATCCACTGACGCGATGGGCTATATTGATGTAATTGGTCATACTCGTTGATCTGTTGAAAAAGTTATTAATACGATAAGTTCTTGCTTAATGCTAGATCAACAGACATTTCTTACACCAGCCAAAAAATTCAGCTTTCACTGTCCTTAGAATGGATTTCACGTTATAACCTTTTTCTATTAATTTGCTTGCATCAATGTGCGGTTCTTAATTTATACTGACCACAATGCTGATAGAACTAATGTGACAGAGAGACGGAATGCAACCCACCGAGGATGCATACATATCGTGCTATTGAGTCTTTAATAGTTTTTAATTAGCCCCTTCCTCCCTCGTTCGCCTTCCTCGCTCGCACTTCTGTCTGCTAGACATTTGCCTCACTACATGGGCCTGTATTGGAGCGTCAACGCATAGTCATAGCGGTGGATAGCAAGTGTTAGTTATCGCATTGTCACGTGGGTGATATGGGGAAAGTCTTTCCCCATATCTGCCACGTTACCATGCGATAACATACTTATCGCATGGCACCCTACTCTCAGCCAATCAGAGCTCGAGAAAAAGCTCGGTCTTTTTCCCATATTACCTCAAACGCACAGTTTGTCATGCGATAATGGCAACCGTGTCGATATATCAACGAGAAACAACTTCACTTGAGATGGTCCCTCACAGAGCACCGCTGCTCTAGCATGGTAACACTACGGAGGTTTCCTAATATCACGCACACTTTACACGTCTTAAATCGAAGTTTTTCTCAAGAGTCATTTGCTTGCCGAGATCTCGTATAGTTGAAACAATCATGACAGGCAGCTGAGGCCAAATGGGAGATTAAGGGACTACCTGTCATATTTACAGGTCCCAGGCAGATACCTTACACAACATAGGTTCACGCTAGTTATCATTATTAAGAGACAGCGTCGTGCTTGATTATCGCGTGTAGGTGCAATCACGATAAGGCTGTATAACACGCTTTGAACTCCAGGTCACCAAACAGTGAGATGTTTGGTTCGTAGAAGCCTCACCCAGCTGCTCTATATGCGCCTCTTGGATCTCCGGGATACATAATCAACTGGCCGACTACCCAGGTGGCACTTCCTATTACCCTTCCTCCTCCTCTACTTCCCCTTCCTCCTCCTCCTCCTCCTCCTCTTCATCATCATCATCGCCGTCATCATCATCATCATCATCATCATCATCATCATCATCATCATCATCAGCGACGTGTGAAGGTTGCTTCGGTGCCAGAAATGCATAAAAGTTTTTAAGGTGTCTGCGGTAGTTTACAGGATGCATGACCGGTGCATGTGACTTTAAACAAGTTCGTATCTGAATTATTTATAATGCAATGAAACGTGTCTCTTTCGAACCTTTTAGAAGCTCTTATAGATCACCAGTGTATAAAAGTATGGTGTTCAGAACCGACTTACAAAATCAGCTCAGAGGAGACATTCTGAGATTACATCAAAGCGACCAGGAGAAAGTTAAAAACTTAAGTTCGAGCACAGTGTTGATGGCGGTATTGACAAAGTTATAAACGAAGAAGTGTAGGGTATAGCTAGAGATACAAAACCAGGAAAAGGCAGGTATAACACGATACAGAGCCAGAGATGGGGAATTATTGACCGATACACACAAGAAGTGAGGGGAATTACAGGGTTATTGACGGATAAGCACGAGATTTTAAGGGGAGTTATAGACCGATACTCACAAGCGGTGATAGGGAGTTATACACCGACACAGAGTGAAGTAGTGAAGATGAGTTATAGATCAATAGCCACAAGTAGCGAGTTGCTGTTAAAGACCGATACTCACAGGCAGTGAAGGGAATTCATGGACCGATACCCAGAAGCTTTGAGCTATAGACCAATACCCGCAAGCATTGATGGGGAATTATAAACTCACAAACAGTGAAGAACAGTTATATACCGATACTCACAAGAAGAACAGGGGAGTTATTCACTGATACTCACAACAAGTGAATTGAAATTATAGACTGATACCCACAAGCAGTGAACTGGATTTATAAACCTATACGCACAAGCAGTGAATGGTAGTTAGAGACCAACACTCACAATCAGTGATATCGAGTTATTGACCCATATTCACAAGTGGTTAAGTTGGGTTATTGACCGATAGTAGTGAAGACGAGTCATATACCAATACTCGCAAACAATCTTCATACCTGACATTGGGCGTGTGTGTGCGTCTTTGAGTTTGTGTGTTCATGTGCATGTTAGCCGAGGGCGCATTGGCGGGGAACGGAATCTCTTAATTACAACTTTATTGGCCGTTACTTACGTGGCAAAGCTGCAGCTACAGTAGTAGTTACCAAGAACCTAAGCTATAATCCTTTTGAAGACATTTATATACAAATATTAGCTAACATATCCTTGGATAACATAGTATCTGTAATACTTTTGCGTATCGCAAGGCACTGTTGGCATATCCATTCTGATCTATATTGCCTTAGCTTCTCGTTATGAATACCGCACATCCTCGATACGGGTATATAAGTCATGGATTTGAGTCCCCGCTTATCTCCAACTCAAAGACGGCATTATTGTTGTTGTTATTATTATATATCATGCGATGCAAAGTTTGTTATGATCGGTCCAGGTCAATTATTTGACATGTTCGTCGACTGTAAAAGCAAATCAGGTCTCTTGGTACTCGTCACGTAATCTCGCGAATTACTTCGCAACCCGACCGCAAGACGGAGGCGCGATATCATGTTGAGACGGAATACAGTAACTAAGGCATTCTTTGTGTGGAGCTCGCAGATTCATGAAGGGGAAGATGAAAGGGAGATGCTTCTCTGGTGAGGGAGCGACGGGCTGGCCAGGTTAGGGGTGGTCAACTTGTAACAGCCTGACATTGGTGACGCCTTCATTCTATTTGTTCCGATTGAATGAATTTGAAGGACAGGCGCAGAGGTTAGCTAATCACCAAAGCAATTCTCTTTGTTCCCTTATAAACTTCAGCCTCATCATTTCCCTAGCTGCACTGTTGGATCAGAGGTATCCCGACTGGAAGTCTAGCGCGGGTGGCTCTGTCGTACGGGAAGCGAATGGTAATATGAATCAATTATCAGAATATGTTTGTGCTTTTTGATATATCAAATTTTATGTTACGATTGTCTCGGACCACATGATAAAATTTCAGTGGCCATGAACGATAAAAGTTAGGAAAAGTGACATCGATGTAGACTATAAATGCCCTGCATCGATTTCTTGCAACGCTTTTGTTCCCTTTGGTGAATTGAAGCTTAGTTTGCACGCCTCTTGATAAACCAAATAACATGTTGAGATGAATAGCGTTCCAGCTCACCAATTACATCAATAACTATAATAAGACATCCTTGCCACCAAAAGCTGTATTTACCAAAATAATGTAAACAAAATAAACATGACATCTAACTTAAAACATTTTATTAATTAGGTCAAGGACGTAACTCCTTGTCAATTGTCATTTAATCGATATAGCTAGATTAGTTTTCTTGTTGAAATAGTTAATTGTATTGATTAAATTGTTTGGTTTATTATCAGGTGTTAGGCGAGCTTCACTGCAGTATTTGATATAGTGTTAAATGCAATACTTATTTGGATTTGTGTAAAGTTAAGAGCATCAGTAGCAGAAGGAACACGGAAACCTCAGGTAATGATGGCTTTCATGACTTATATGAATACCTTTATCTGAATAATCGTGTAATCAACTTTGTGTATAACATGTACTTAAGTGTGCTATATGTGGCATGATTTCAGAAACGCAAAAAAGAATGTAGCGCCCGGGAAAAGGCATTATGGTGGTCCCAGCTGGGCTTGGATCTGGACGGATTCATTTTAAAATACATATATGAGCGCTTAGGTACGGCTGTATGCATTTGGGGGTTTAATTTGAGAAGCAAAAAAAGAAGTGTCTCTTAAGCTAGTAGATTAGCGACATCTTTACAGCTCCCACAGCTGACGAGCTTCTTGCAGCTGTCGTGTTTGCCTCCACTGCCTCACCTCCCGCTGTTGTCACATCTCCCACAGCTGACGAGCTTCCTGCAGCTGTCGTGTTTGCCTCCACTGCCTCACCTGCTGCTGTTGTCACATCTCCCACAGCTGACGTGCTTCCTATGGCTGTCGTGTTTGCCTCCACTGCCTCACCTCCCGCTGTTGTCACATCTCCCACAGCTGACGAGCTTCCTGCAGCTGTCGTGTTTGTCTCCACTGCCTCACCTCCCGCTGTTGTCACATCTCCCACAGCTGACGAGCTTCCTGCAGCTCTCGTGTTAGCCTCCACTGCCTCACCTACTGCTATTGTAACATCTCTCTCAGCTGTCGCACCCCTAGCTGTTGTCACGAGGCCAATAGATTGTGCAAAATACAACGGCGCAAGCGTCACTGCCGTCGAGGGAATTCCATTTGAACAGTCAGGTAGGAGCATACCGATGAATTTGTGCTGTGATGACTCAACAATGTACCGTTCAGTTAGTCTTAAATAAGAGCATTTGTGTTCATTATTTCTAAACAGATCATCTTGATGAACCAGCCTTCTGTGGACACTTGGTAAGTTTTAAACTTTGATCAGTCCTCCTTAATTTATAGTTAGGTTATTATATAAGCGCAAAATCGATTCGATGTCTTGCAATTTAACATTTCGTGAAAGTTTACTTCATATGCAAAGCGTTAGTCATGCCATTTTGTTTACAGAACAAAGAGCCTAACAATGGTCAGCATATCACGTCAGTCGATGCCCGAGTGTCGATCAGTGAGTGTTTTTCTTATAAATGTCACCCGCATGGATAAAAATAAAATACACACACACACACACACACACACACACACACACACACACACACACACACACACACACACACACACACACACACACACACACACACACACACACACACACACACACACACACACGGAGCGCGCCCTTTTTATGTCTCTGAGGCAATTATCCCACCACGGGGGGCCTTTATTGGTGCGTCAAAAAGGCTGCATTACACGCTTTGAACGCGGGTCGTTCCAGATCACCATACCTACAACGTTTGTTGCGAGATTTGTGGTTAGTAGAAGAAGATGAACGGGTTCAACAAAGACAGGAGGTGATACGGGAGCGGGAACCAGGCGGAGCATATGATCATATGTGCGTACAGGGTCCAGAATGTGAGGGATGGAAGCTATGATGATTGTGAGAGATGTGTCACGATCCTGAAGAGTCTTTGTGTGCTGTAAATGAGGATCAGTCCGGCTTAAGTGCGACGAATATTTTCACGCAACAAATGTCGACGAGGGTTGAAGCTGGTTTGGGAAAAGGGACTATATTTCCCTTTCTTAAGAAGCCGAAGAAAGCGAGGAGAATGGATGTGAATACAATAGCGTCTTCTGGTGACCTTTGTCAGCGGGGTTCTTGAACTTCTTTAAGCCCAGTAAAGCGATTGTATGTACCGACTTTCCGTCTCGGTTTCCTTGCGACGTATGGGGATAATTATCAAGTTAGCCTCCTGGATACGATCTTATGACATTCTTTGTTGATGCCGATGCATTACACGAGTGTTATATAATCGTCTTAAATCACACATAAATAGAATAAGTAGCTATATTAAAATTAGTAATGTGTTATAATTCTGACAGCTACAGTAGTCTGTACATACAAGCAACCGACTCGACCGGATGCAGCGTGTATACATCCATTAAGCGAACACACATTAGATCATAAGAATTTGCGTAGTCACGGTAATTATGGTCTTGGCGGACAAGGACAATAGTTCCATTCATGTCCGACTCAATGAAACGTGCGATTAAACCAACCAAGATTATCTTGGATATTTGAAAAACAGAAAAATTGGGATTGTCGTAGACTGGTATACAACCTATTAAATTACAATTGCGAATTGAGAAAGTGTAATATATTGATAAATATGATCAAAACAAGCGCGTATAAGTTGGTGTAGCATACACACCCTTCCATTGCCCCCAGACATTCCATTTGTTCATTATGTGTGGTGTTAGTCACAATGATATCGTGAGTCACTTCAAACCATGCGCGCCGCAGCACTTGCAAGCTAAACATAGCAACATCTACGGACATATATATATTTATATATATTTATAATATATGCATCGACCGTTGGGAGACTTTTGGCGGGAATAGACCGTTTGGGGCCTAGTCTCCCGAATGTTGATTCAGTCTATAAAATAGACTTAAATATATATATATATATATATATATATATATATATATATATATATATATATATATATATATATATATATATATATATATATATATATATATATATATATATATATATATATATATATATATAACCCCCTAAACCCTATCGACCCCATCCTGCAGCCGCATAGTTCTACCTTGTACACTCACTAAATCATTGAAAAAACTCCAATACAATACAATAATGCAATACGCAAAACACATATGTGCTTCCGATAAGGTAAAAGAATAGATGGTTTTAGCAGAGTTATAGATTTATTTGAGTCATACCAGTGGATGATAAGAGGCAAAAGGTTTACTTCGCCAAATTATTTATGATGCATATAAGAACGATTGTGCCATGACAACCACCGTCTGTTGCTACAAGCTAAACATGGCGTTAAAACAAATGAACCGCCTAGGCAAACACGCGACATCCTTTTGCTATTTTTAGCCAAATACTGTTTGCAGGGAGCGGCAAAATTCGAACGTTAAAGTGCGTTCAGTGCTAACATACCTACATATGGCAAAAATTGGATGTTACGTAACGTTTATTGAGGGCTGGAGATAAATGAGATGCATGTACTATTTGCTGATATTGGTAATATATAAATATCCTCTGTCTATAGTATGTTTGATTCATAGCTCATCCATGTGCCAAATTGTCGGAATCATTTGCTACACTAAGTATCAAGCAATTGCAATAATGCGAGTAAATGCGCACTTTAAGATAGCCCACCGCAACAAAAACATACGCAACGTTAATCAACTTTGCACACGATGAAGTTGCTCTTAAATCTAGGCCCGCTGTATATATCAAATGTATAGATAATTATGTTTCATCCGACAGAGTACCGATGGGCATATAATGGTATACTTTGGCCAAATGCAATGCCACCAGGACCAAAAGCAATCTGCAATACTTCTAGCGAAGCATTACCCTCGGAAGCTATAACTGCGTGGTTAACAATGGCCTTATTTACTGCTCTCGTGTGTAATCATTAACGTGTCGTAAAGCTAACCCCTGCGGTGTCATTTCGAAGGTTTTTGTACTCAGTGTTATTTCCATATTCTACCCTACATACCAATGGGTTAGTTGAGGCCAAGTAGAATAAGTGATGTTATGACCAGCTTAGTGTATCTGACTCCATAGAACGGCAGAAGCTATGATATGAACCTTGGTCCTATTCTTAATAGGGTTTGCAAACTTGAGACGCTGGTGATTTGCTAAATGAAGCCGACTGGAGCTACAAAGGTATTGCTGCAGAGACAAATTCCTGCTGCATTAAGATGACCGATTCATGACATTAGTTTTTAAATGCACCGTTACTCCAGCATATTATGCAACATTAACTGCACAAAAATAGTCGTTGTATAATACCATTGTTCTTTGTACTAGGAGGCTCTGCAATGTTCGATTTGAGGTGGGAACACATTTTCTATACTGCGGCAACGGCATTGAAATAAATACCAAAGGATGACAATTCCGACAATAATAGAGAGAGGAATTGGACACATATTTATTCACATTCTTTTTTAACTCATCCAGGTCGATGTCAGCTAGATTATATGTTGCCGCATAAGTCTACAGCTACGTGGGATACGGTTCTAATTTCAAGCCATGTGGATATCTATCTCGGACTACCTAACACATTATGACCTCTAGAAGCCTTGGCGCACGCTCGGTTTTGTATGTAAGCTAAGGAAATTACGTCATCATAACTGCAATCGACTTTACTAAAATTTATATTCGGGTTTTGATACCCAATAATATCTCCAATGCGAGTTGAGATATCTGGTATTAAGTTAGTTATTCGGTCTTTTCAAGTCAATACAGTTAGAGAATACGTTACATGGAAGATAACTCTTACGCAATGCAAAGGACTTGACTCATGTCGCCAATTTGTTATTCTGCATTACTGTCATATTAAATGATACTTCCTTGTTTCGTACCTTTTAAGCATAACAAACCCAATCGCGGCATCTAATCGCTGAAACTGAAGATTACATATAAATATGACTAAGCATAAGGAAACCGATATCAAAGTTAAATTAATGTTATTGTTCTCTTTTACGAATGCTCAGCACACTTTATTTCTCTGAACAGTCGGTAACGGAGAGATGATCGAATAACTCATAGATATATTAGTTCTCCGCATACATATTCGAATTAAAACATAAGCAATTAATAAATTAACAGCTTAAAATGTAAGTTTCCTATTATACCACCAGAAATCAAGGAAGCTGTTTTGGCGACGAAGCATTAGTTATGAGTTTAACCGGTGCATTATATCAATAGAGCAGCAAACTTTTGAATAGAATCAAACATCTAAATGACTTATGTGTATTCATTGTTGCATTATCGAATTATCTCCAGCAAAATAAGTCACTTAACGTGAGTGGATAATAAGACACACGTATTTGTTTATTCGAACACAGCACAGTAGACTTTATTTACGAAAACATTTCTAGTTGACGCATTTCCAAGGCTGTTATCCCAAATAATGCCCTTATATTCAAATGAAAAGAATGTCTTTCCGCAATATTATTTCTTGAATTATAAATGACATTTAATAACATGTATGCTCAAATCCTTATAATACAGTGGGGATGCTTATGTGTCAGCGTTATATCGCCTTTTTGACGTCAAACCAGCACCATGTAGGTCGAAGTACTGCGCGCTATTGTGTATAATTGAGTTTCTCATTACACTCTGTAAGCTGTATATTGAATATTGTCGGATATATTTGCAGCTTCAGGAAGACATGTAGACGCATCGCCGGAAACAGTGCCTCTCCCGTCCGGGTTCTAAGCCAATAGATTATATATTTAGTTATCTAGGGGATGGGTGGTAACTGTCTAGCGGGACATAGACCGAGTAAACAAATAACATTTCAAAGGTATTCTTGTCAGCGAAATACGTTTTGAGTGTGAAACAGATATGTTTTGCTACACCACTAAAATGCAAGAAATGATAACGCATGCGATAATGAACTCAATAGCTTGCTGTATTATGTTGCTTACAATTAGCACCAGCGGTAATACCCGTGAGAGGAGCGTTTTGTAACATTGTATAACCATCGTGCTCCTTTCACATTATCATACCATTGGAAATGGTTTGATATGAATATTGCCTTTGATGAGGCTGGAATGTTGCTCAGTTTTACCTTTTGTTATTAATGCCATCACATTCCCTCAAACGATTTTAAAGAACATACCTGATCATTATTAAACAGCGAGTATAATGCAGACAATACTAATGACACTCTTTCCTATCGACAAAAGCCATAATTGCAACGAATATATTGTTCTATTCGACGCTAAGAGATAAAAAGTCGGTTAAGATATAGGTTGACAAATAACTTAAGAGTGGGTATCCCGAGAATAATAATTGATAGGAAAACGCAAATGATGAACCATGAGTTTTGCAAACGTACTAGTAGTTTCGTCATGAAAGCGTCAATTGCAACGAGCAAACGCTTGAGCGCAGATAATACGTCGCATAATCTGCATTGACTGTTAACTAGCATGCAAAGACTGCATTTCTAGTAAATTAATTAATTTAACAACGAGCAAACATGCAATGATGGTCACAAGACTAATAAAATAGATTGAATTCATATGGCCCATGATGCTCAGAGAGAATGGACGCATCAAAGTATTTAATGATGATTATACTGAATGCAGTAATGAACTGACAGAGCCACACGTTGCTTTAGAACATAATACCATGGTCATTTGAATATTGCGTTCCGTTCCATCTTGATAATGGAGTTTCAAATAAATACGTCCGTGAAATTTATATAAGTTTCCCCTTGCCGGTTCACCGTCATTGAGCTTGAGTAGGCATAAATGCACTTGTTTATAAGTTATATACAATGACCGCTGTCGTTATTGAGTTAATGACTGCCTAGGCAATATCCCAGAATTTCCTGAAGCCTTTCAATTAAGTGCGATAGCAAATGAGACTGTTAGCTGCAATATACCGGGGGTATTTGACGAAAAGCAATCTCAAACAGAACAGCACATTGCGAACGTTTGGTAGTCAGTACTACTGCTAGCTATATTTTAGGCCCCTAAGGTCGTTTCTTGTGACATGATTATAATAAGGGATGGATGGATGGTGCTGATGACCGACATTTCACATTGTGACAAATGCCGGCTTGAAGAAATTTGCGGACGAATCGTGTTCTTGACATTTAATTGCACTGTTTATATAATATATAAATAGCCAAAATGGCAGATCGAGGCTCATTTCACAACGCAAGCATATGGTGTCATGGACGTAACAATTATATATATGCACAGCATATTATCAGCCAAAAAAACTAACGGCAAGATATTCACGTATGAGACTCCCTGCTTGTCTGCACTTCGTTGCTTCATTATGGATATGTCACCGTTACACTCCTTTAAGAGACAATCGGATGTCAAGAGTGCACAAATCACAATAGGTGTAATGTAGCAATAACATCAATATTTTGCATACCAATATCTCAATTGCTAAACACCCAATGGTCAAGATATTGTGGTTTTGCAACAGCATGATAAGGTCCGTTGGGATGGATTTGAATACAACGATCATGAAACAATCGCCAAATACTTTTACTCATGACCCGCGATCAGCTAAAATAAGTTGTGTACTGTAATTACTACACATAGCGTACATATGTTAATACCAATTACAATCATATACATCAATTAAGTTCCTTACTGTATGGCAATCATTATTCAAAACGATAGACCTCATATGGTGATAAATGCTGATAGCACGAAAATAGCCATCACCGACTCTAATCAACGCAGGTTTATAAACATCACCCGCACATTGAGATACTGATTCTGAGAAGCATACATGCAGGAGCCGCTACTTTTGCTACATCAAGCAATAACAAAGTTCAAAATGAAAGCTCGCAATGTGTAACTAAATACCATACACTTAAATGCTTTGCATGCAATAGCACAAACTTGCTGGTACGAGCAACACCAAATCATGGACGAAGGAGTTATGACGAATGATCTATAGTCAGCTGCTCATATTCTATGGTTGCACTTGGTTTTTGCAGTAACATTCAACAATTACATTTCCAGTTCTCGCTCGGATCTTTATTGACAATACAAAATGCATGCGAATTACAGTCCGCCGAATTACTACAACCTTAATCCCTCTTACGCCATTGTTTAATCGATGAAAATGTGGACTTTTTTAAAGTGTTTCTAAACATTGGGTGAATTGTGTTCTATAGAGGTCTTTGTGGTCAATGTATCTACGTCAGTTATCGGCTGTATAATGAAAGCAGCCATTTTGCAAAGCATTACGTTAAGTCATTTACATTAAAACGACAAGGCCATGCAATAAATGTGCAGCTTCAGTAGGATTATAGGATAGGTTGATGGACGGCGTAATGCAGAACAGACATATATCAAATACGCGTATCAAATCGTTTGACACGTTGAAACCAAAGTTGAGTCACTGGGTCACATTCTTCATTGCTATTGATATTAATGCATCGTGAATCATTACAACTTCTACATACCCATAACAGCCTTTAACCAATATTTAATATTTTCTGCCGATTTTGTGTACCTTGTAAGGATGAAATTGCATGAACAGTTTGTTAGTAAAATGCCTCAGAAATCGGCGGACAGTTGCATATATTAAAATAATACTATTTGCCGTTCAAAAAGTGTATGTTATTGGCCTAAGTGCGAAACGCCTAGCGCAACAGTGTGTTATAAGAATGTAATTGATTGACGGTTAAGTTCGTCGCAGATGGATGTGGATTCCTGACCAAAACTGCACTCATGGGTTATTCTACGTTATGGTCAGGGACATCGATTTGCTTTATTATGTGATGTGAATCGACAGCCAATAAACGTAGATCAGGGGCGCTTACTGCGTTTCTATGCTGCGTACTACCTGTTTAATGAACATTGAGGCTAGTTCAATTTAGAACAAACGTTGTTACATTTGGACATGGTAATATCTTAGGCGCCGAGACTGTAGTTTTCATTCCCATATGATAACCAAAAACATAAATACCAGTTGAACTATATAAATTCCGTTTCATCTATGCCGACGTGGCTGGTGCTGGTGACGATTGCAGACCGACAAGGACCCACTTAGTTTTACTCATGCCACTATGTGGTTTGGAAGGGGGGGAATAGCTAGTAGAGTGATACTCAGCACATGACTATGCATGGTAAGAAACAACATTGTGAACAGGCAATTGGGTTCAATTGAGCGTCGTAAAATTATACAAAAGAACCAGAAGGTACACTGCAACTTTACCCTAATAACGGTATTAATGGTCGCTGGCATTGGGAAATTTTAGATTCATTTGTTCCAATGTGTGTGCATCAATGCGTGGTTTCAGAACACCAATCATCTCCACACCTAATAAAGAACATAGAACATGCCAGCTTAATTTGTGCATGAGTTCTATTTAACCTGGTATTAATGTGATGACTATCATATGATAAACCATACACATATACAACTGCTTGTATGCTGTTAGCAATATGATACAACAAACCATAGTCATATGTGTACCTTAGTTGTGCCGCGGAAGCAGAGCAAGCCAGTGTAGAATGCTGACTATATTAAATGTGCATGTAAATAGAACACCTGCAACTAACGGTTATTAGCATCATAGACAAGAGCAATAACTCTCATTGGAAGATGGTAGGAGCAAAGTCGCGGTGGAATAATAGGTAGTCTTTCTGAAATTATAGAGGAAGTGTTTGCATTCAGGCTATAGATGTGTCCAAGAAACCGGCATCTTGCACTGTTTCCATTCCTAATCATGGTTATCGTATGTATGGTTTTTTCGCTTTACGGAGTCAACAATATCAGCTAATTTTGCGAGCATTGCAATCACTCACATTTGAAGTGGTGTTTCATTCACTTTCACGCGTATATTACGTGTCCCATAAACTGCATGTGTTTACACTGTAGCCGGTGTGGTCGAATAATGCCACATGCGAAAAATGGATGGCTGATCATAACACGAGTGCACATGTACGGAAGCATCAACTGCATCTATAAATATATATATATATATATATATATATATATATATATATATATATATATATATATATATATATATATATATATATATATATATGTTTAAGTTAAAGCAAAATATATAACAAATATGCGCAAATGCCTACACGCAGTAACAGTAAGAAATGCAACAGTAGTGGTTCGACAATAATCAATTGGTTGCTCAGATCCCATAATTCATAGATAATATTAATGTCTGTACTTTATTTAGGCGAGTTTTAGTGTCCAATGCCGATATAGTCAACAAAACACATTAATTTGATCGGAACTCAGGCTAAATGTGCTGTAAACCTGCATAAGCGGCAGTATTAGCTTTTTGTTCCAATTAAACTAGGCCACCTTATCTAGTTTATTGCAGTGAGCCACTATTTGCTGTTTAGATAACTAACGTCGGCTGTCGAATCCATAGAGACCCCTTCCTTGCATAAACTCTTTCAACTTGCAATACAAAGTTTAAAGCCTTAATTACATCGACATCGCACAAAGGCGTGACAGGAAAAGAGAATATGCCGCACGAGAGTGTTACTAATGCGTAACATGCTGCTTTATCCTCTTTGGGCCAAGTATGCACGTGACTTAATCAGAGTAATTCATAGTATTCAGTGAGCAATCTATCAGCCTTACACGCAGACATTATGATTGCAAATAAAAAGGCGCGCACATATTCATGTAGTTCAGTTGCCAAAAGCTCATATTGTATTTACAATGATCAATGCTGAATAACATGTTGTTGATAAGAAGCGCTAAGCCAAAACCGATGACATAATTTGTAAGCTATTTGCGATTTAGTAATACTTGAGGTAAGGAAACATATAAAAGTTAGTCCATGATCAAATTGTAAAGCTGATGACTCGAGGTACATGTGTTTCACCTGACAGAAGGTGACACGTATATATCTGTCGTTATTCGTCTTATCGAATGGCTGTATTATATTATTTACAAAACATACGTTGTGTAACCGGGTACGTGGTCATTTCAATTCGTTACTCTCGATTGGTAAAATATTGAAGAAAATATTACAGTAATTGAATACTTAATACACATGGATCTAACTCGTACTATTCCATACATATGCAGTGTGCGTTATCACCACCACCGATGTTCGAAAAGGGAGTGATGCATTGCGTAGGTTTCTTACATAGGGGTCATTCACAGTGATGCCATATACTTCTAATTTTTGTGCATGTATTACATACGACGCCAAATTATGTTATTTCTGCATTTTTGAGAACACTTATCCAAGCAATCACATCGGGCAAAGTTGTTGGTACAAATACGCGCGTTTTTTGTGTGTGTGTGCGTGTGCGTGTGCCTGTGCGTGTGCGTTTTTAAATGCGAACAATGCCAACATAATCAACGGGTATGGATAACGTGACAATATTCAACAAAGGGGCTTAAGATGATAATAACACACAGTTAATGCTCTTACAGCCTAAGGAAAAGGAGAATACGTTAACCACGTGATGTAGCACAGGCAGAGGCGTACGTTCAATGGTGTGACATTCTGCTCTCGGTTTAATTTCAAAGTAATATATCCGTTTAATTGGACAAGGTATCTTGATGCAGTGACCTCATCAACAGTGTCATAATACTCATTGAGATAATACTTTGTTATCAGCAGATGAAAGTGTTGCCTAACAGAGCAATTAGGCAGGGTGATTCGGATTTGAACTGATGTAACGAAATGTACCGTAGCTATGTATTTGGACTAACATAAACCGCAAGAACATTCGTGAATGCAAACGTTCTCATTGCAGGCGGGCAATAATAATTTACGCTGTTATGCATCTTTAATATGCATACAAATGCATACAATCCCATGAGTATAAGAGATACTGATATGCTACTCAATAAAACTGCTGCTTGATAGCTGATAACGTCCTGCACAGTACCAAAACGGGCAAATAGAAACCTTGGTGAATAATGTAAGAATACCACAGACAAACAGTAATCAAAAAACATACTGAAGCACGCGGTGAAGTTGATAAGGGATTATGATGAGGTTAGTTAATCACAAAAAAAAGCGGCAAGCGCGGTTTCCTAGCTAAACAAGGATCTCGTATCATAATGCGACTCAAGCCATATTGTGTGGAATGATATATTTGCTGATATAATTGTATAACATAGCCTTACTTTACCAATACGCGAAGCTTTATAAAGCCCGGGACTGCAGATGTTTTAAAACGTCTCATTGATGTATAATTATATTAGGCGTTTTATGTAATCGTATACTCATGCCGTATGCAAGCAACCAATCCAGTTATTACCACTTGGCCTATAAACATTACCCCAACATCTGGGCGACACGGCAGAGCACAGTATTATCAAACGATTGCTTGCTTTATTAACAGAATATGATTTAAATGAAGTACATCGTACGCGTATTTAGATCAGATATGTATCGCATAACAATTAATCAATACAAGCGTTTTGCATGTGTTGCATCGTAATTGAATGTTGCATAGCATAATTTATTCAGTGATTGAAAACCATGCATACTTGTGCGTATCAAAATGGAGCAACGCATAAACGCTGCGACGATAGTGGATATTTTCATGTTTAATGTGCCTATCGCACGGTTATAGGTACTTCGCTGAGGTTAATTCATAATCTGATAAAAAAACCTCAAACCGGTTTTACGCATAAATTGTAGCCATATAGCACTGATATACTATAATTTCTTGACTGATATATAGATTTTGAAAGAAGCTCAGGCTAGCTATGGAATTGTAAATAATAACTGTAAACCTCTGTACAAATGTATGTGTACGTAAAATGATTATAACAAATCATTCCATTTTGCACATCATTACCTGACATGTGCCTGCGTTGATGTCTGTTGGAGAAATATGCCACTTGCAAGATTAAAGTGTTCACACAGATTAGTCTGAACCCAGGATGGTATGTTATGTAACCAATTTGTGTGGGACTTTTCTCAAGAGGAATCTCCACACAACATACATTACCGGCAGCTATATTGCGAGAATCGTAATGCAAATCGCACATCGCAAAAAAAAAAAAATACTTTTTGGTTATATTTCCGTAATCTGGCGAATACAAATGTTCGGATTTCCTGTGCGATAGGCACTGGTAGGGATGACCCCAAGTTGCAAAGGTATCAGCAAAAAACATGGGTTGTACCATAGGTTAAGGGAGAAGACGGTGATATGGTTACTTATATTTAAATTTCAAATACTCGATGTTGTTAAGATGGTATGTACGTTTTTTATTTCGAGCATTTTTTTAAATATAATTTACATATCTGACGTGCCATTCAAACTATTGGTGCTAACATACTGGTAGATTGCCTTTCTTCCTATACTTGATATTCGTTCGGTGAATTTAAATTGGCTATAAACAGCTCTACATCCAAAAACCCTGGCAATCGTAAGCCAATACACCATGGCTGCACTGGGAGTTATATAGACCTTCATCCATGCTCATCCTCTTAGAGCAATGACGCTTGGTTTTGCAATAAAGTATGATTTGAAAACGACAGAGGTTGTTGTAAATATCACTTCTAATCTAGTTGGGGCATAAACCTAGTCCTTCACCATACAAAATCAAGTTTCATATGTGTATGATGTATCCTTATGCCTAATAAGTAGGAGCACACATTTATCTTAAATGTTAATAATCATATTTTGTGGTGTTTAATTGAGAAAAAGGTTGTCGTAAACACTGCGTTAGTTGATAAAGAGTAGTTCATTTTCCGACAGAACCATCTTTATTTTTTGTCATCCTCAGTATTGAGAACATTACAATATGTGCGACCGAAAGGAATAATGGCAGATGGATTAATTAAACAAGGACTTCTTCGAGTTCGTTATGTGACCGTTAATCGAACTCCTGACGGTAGCAAATTATACATACACAACAACCATTGTTTTATGGCACATGACAGTAACCATAAATGATGTAATTTGGAAAGACCATATGATATATATATATATATATATATATATATATATATATATATATATATATATATATATATATATATATATATATATATATATATATATATATATATATATATATATATATATATATATATATATATATATATATATGTGTGTGTGTGTGTGTGTGTGTGTGTGTGTGTGTGTGTGTGTGTGTGTGTGTGTGTGTGTGTGTTTGTGTGTGTGTTTGTGTATGTGTGTGTTTGTCGAGAATCGGGATCGTCTTGAATGTAGTAATGACGGCTGTCACGTCAGGAATTACTTTATGTTTGCCTTAGGATATGCTGTCCACTTGACAATCTTTGCCCCCTCCGTTCCAGATGCTAACAATATAATTTCTGTACGGGAATATGATCAACTCAAATTCATTGTTAAGTTGTGTGGGCTGATGTTTTAAAATATTCACCAATAATAGTGTTGAAACGATGTCAGTTCAGGATTAAATGTTTTGTTATTTATAGCCTTAAGATAAGGTTTTCGACGACACTTTCGTTTGAGGGATTTTCTGGTGTTTGATATAACATAACGCAATCATGAATCGTGTGCAGTAACTGGCATCGACCGATCTTTGTATTAGTGAATCATTCACTGCAGATAGTGTTACGACATATACCTTATATGGTTACCAAGTAAGCTATATCGAGAATAAGCTCCGTTGGCTTGCTTAGATCAATAGATGCTCCTAGAATGACAGTATGGCTCAACAGAATGAAGCATTCATTTAACACGAGAAAAGATATTAATGTTATGGACTCCAAATATTTATCCACACAGTGCTGTCAATTCTTATTCTCCTATCTCTTGATAATTTTTAGTACCGTAAAACACCCCTGCCTTGCATGTTTTGACTTGTTCTGCAATTATACTGTTGTTGCGCACGACGAAAAAACGCAGATAGAGTATCCATGTTAGATATAACATGTATATTGTGTAGCATACGCTACTTCCTGAATACTCAGAAGCATCATTTAAAATTCGTGTCACGCGCCCTACAATCTTTTTGGATTATGTGATTTGTGTGTGTGTGTGTGTGTGTGTGTGTGTGTGTGTGTGTGTGTGTGTGTGTGTGTGTGTGTGTGTGTGTGTGTGTGTGTGTGTGTGTGTGTGTGTGTGTGTGTGTGTGTGTGTGTGTGTGTGCTTCACTACTTTGTAGAACGCAATGAATATCCAGGCATTCTTTTAAGTATCCTATGTTTCGTAGCCATTCGATTAAACGCCACCAATGCTTCAGAACCCAAATGCAAATGCTGGGCTATGTATTATACACCTCAGAACTCGATCTAACGCCAATTACGCTACATGTCACAACGTGATATGTATAGGTTACACACAGCTTATGTATTTCGCTTCAATTAACATGCGCATTCCAAGTTTGATATCACATTATGTTTGAAGTAATTTTCCATGACCGAATTCATACAATACATGCTTTATAGTGATATCATAAAGGGTTGAGCTGGAAGTGAAGCAGTCTGTCGTCAGTTAGTAAAACAGTTCAACTGGGTCGTTATTTGGCACGCGTTAATCAAGTCAAAGTGCAGTTGCGCGCATCATGTTTCGTCTTTGGCTTCGAATTTCGAGTGTTCATGGAAACGGACGCTAAATATGACTAGGTTGCTTCTATAATGAATATACAAATGAATTAACAGACAATACCACAGACAACGTTTCATGTCGATTTACCTGGATCTTTAATGACATGAATAGACACATATAGTACTTTGATCATGATTTTATGGATATCCCTCTTGAAACATTGCGATCGACCTCGTTATTGATGCCCCTTGCATAATAGTGCACTGTGGCTTTACTTCTAGAGCAGGTTTGATTTCAATGTATTGTAGAATAAGATTGCAAATTAGATTTGCTTGCAGACATGATTCTCGATGGATCTCACATGGTGATTGTAATTGAATCACCGATTCTAAATTGAGGCAATGGCATGTAATGCAACGGTCATGTTATGAGAATGCTAAATTTCAGCCCAAAAGCTTGCCTGAGACCGGACTACAGAACATCACGAGTGCTCTAGCTAAGGCATTGCGTGAGTAATCATCTACAATGTATAGTCGTGGGTGTGTCAGGAACCACTAAGTGTGACACACATATCATAGTTGTTATTACCCCACAATACAGTCAATTTGCCACGGCCTATTGCAAACACGATCGAACAGTGAGAACAGGGCGTCAGCCAGTCCTACGCCTTTAAAGCGACAAATAGCACTAATATTGCACCCAATAAGCAACACTATAGTTGACTAATAGACTAACAACCTGCCATAACGGGCAATGTTATACACAAATGCTCATATAAAGAAGTTATCTTTATTTAAAGATTTTGTCGCCGTTCCATGGCAGCGGTAACAAGGTGCGTAAAGAACGGATAAGAGTATGTAAAGTAAAGCGAATATTATCCTTATTTAATATGCATATGTCACTGAACTAGCAAAACGCATTTACAGTATCATCGCTTTATATTTTGCTTATAAGCTACGCGGTGGTGTGTTGGTGCACACGAATGTGTTATATGGGAATGGACAACTTGTCGTTCACTTACACCGAGTTTCTAGGATCTATTGTCAGCAACGATACGTTCTTAAATACTTCCGCAAACATACATGCATGTTCATATCTACATATATTTGTATCCCAGCTTGAGGATTAGTAGGCCTTAATGATTCTGATTGATTTCAAAATTTGCGGAGGCTATTTCTCTTTGCAAAATAGCTGCTCAGGTATATCCATCAGAAGTAATGTTTTCCCAGTGTCGTCACTGCCAAAGTAACATTACCATTAATTGCATCATTACTTACTACTTAGAACCAGATATCATCAATCAGTCCGTGTCGACGAATGATTACTTGCAGAACATTGTTGACTTTTAGCAATTTAGCAGCGTCAGTATATCTATGAAGAAGTGAAAGAGCTCTAGTAGCATTTGTATTCGGGAATAGATGTTGCAGGCAAATAATGTTTGTAAGTTAACAAATTATAGACAACGATAATGAACTCCTATTGCATTTTTTCCCCCGTTTGTTCGAAGAGGTGTAGTTACGTATGCGTTTCGCTTTAATAATTCCAAAACGATACAAATGAATCAATATAACTTCAACACTTCTAGCAATGCCGCGTTATTGATTTATATCCTCGTTAGTCATTGTGTGCTTATCCAATAGCTACACCCCCTGACCACTTCTCTAACATATAATATTGAAGCAAGTGAATATTTTGGGAGCGAAGGAGGTCAGCATTTGCTCGTTAGCTTTCGAAATGATTGTTGTACCTGTGGCATTTGCCAAAGTAGAAATATATGGCTAGAGTAATATTTCTAGACAATCCTGATTGGTTGACTTGTGGCAATTTATTCGACTGCACGACTCCCTGTCAGACTTGGTTGCGTGTTTTATGAACGCAAACCCCGACCGGCGCCTCAGAATTGATGGCTCATTACCTTCTAGACAGTTGACGAGTTGGCTAAATTTTACAATGTACATCCGGTACCTGTTAATCATGTGTATACTTATTGGTAAGGTATGGATTGAAAATATAAGGTCAATAAATCGAATAACATATCCCATGTTTTTTCTACATTTACACCAAGTTTGCGAACATAATAACTAACTAGGCAAAATGATTAAGTTTTGCATAACGTAATGTACGCAATTTGGGACTTTTACATTGTGCGAAGCGTTATTGTCCATGTTCATGGACGTTATAGTGGTGATGAAACTATGTTTCTGGGTAATACACTAATTAATAAATACATCACATTCTCTAAGGTATTTGTTTAATTTCGATGATGGAGTGGCCTTCTATTAGTCGATGAATCAATAATAATGCGCCGTGGTTATATAATTCTGGCATATATACATTAACGCTAGTTTTCAAGTGCTTGATCGTTTGAAAAGTGTTTGGTTATTTAATCACTTTGCAGCACCGGTCATAACAGAGGCATTGATTTAAATATCTAAATAAGTACATAGATTAATGTGTAATGGATGAATGAATCTAATTAGATGCACGCCAACATACAGTAAAACAATATGGCTGCAATGCTGCAGTCAACGTGCCTAAATATACATATGGTTCTTCTTACGTTTTGGTGTTGATATCAGCAGTATCAGGGAGCTTTAACCGTCAGACTTTGCATTAATTTTTACAGACGTTTTCTGTACGGTTGAATTATGTTTTAGTGCAGCATATCGTTAACGCACATTCATGGATTCCTAACCGCTTATTGCTAATGTAATATTTACCATCTAAAAAGCTAAACCTCTCTGCGTTGATTCGTTGCAATATATTCCGCAGCATGACTCATTGTCAGACTAGATATCTGTGCAATATAACTCAGACGTCTCCCGGCGCCATTAAGTCGTGTGTAAAACCTTTCGAAGAATGTTGACGTGCAGACTATGACCCCCTAATCACATTCAGCTCATCACATTCACCAACATAATTACCTGTAAGTTGATTATAAAATTCCACATCGACGTTATAAACTTTTCTACAACGTGTAACTGGTAGGTGGATTTTACTCACACGAAATGTAACCAATACGTCGACAGGGGCTCTCGTCGCGTACCTGCATTCCAAAAGCTCCGTTGCCATTGTACGCATAGATGTGTACATGCGAATAAACTTTTCTACGAAATACGTTTTGTTAGGCTATAGCGGGGATGAGGATAACCCTACAAGCAAAACCATTTCATCGCATGGCCTTACGTGAGCATGTTTGGGGTCGTCAAATGGGGATGGTTATAAAACGTGAATAGGTATCTTTGGCGTATTACATTTAACCGACTCGATTGCTATGTTATATTAAATTTTAATTTGTAATAAAGCTCTTTATCACGCCCGCCTAGCACACTGCATTATTGTTGGACGAATGTAAACGTAACATTCATTGAATAGTCTTGTCGATAATTATAAAGAAGAAATCGAGATATGCTTGTAACGTCTGGGCAGTAATAGTTACACCTGGCCGGTCTGATGCCTTGGTAACTTATATTTGTCATAAACGTCACAAACATGATGCGGACAATCTAAATGGCTTCATGCTTTGACGTACATATATCCTACGCTACGCCAATGGCTAGCTTGACAAAGTGTTCGATAGGATTGGCACATGAGCCTCATACAAATGCACCATCAACATTTGAATAAGTTAGCTGTCAAATCCTGAGCCTTAGTCAGAAGACGAACTGCCCCCTAAAATGGTGAATGGACAGTAAAATAAACTTGCATTTGTTGATTAACGTAATAAACCCTATGCTTTGCTTAGTTGGACAACAAATCAGGTATAAAATCTTCTATTATAAATTGCGGAAATGAGGTATAACTGTTTTCATTTGAGAATAAGTATTGTTCATATCACTGATTCATACTTGATGTTGATTTAGCCCTTGTGCTAGGGGAGTAGGTATTAACAGACCCGGGATGTGAAATGTCGTAACGCTCGAATAAAGACAAAGGTACACGAATATACCACATTATAGTCTGTTACTCATTAGCGTTAGTGAATGCAGACGGGGCTGTTCCTTTGCCAAATCCATCAAATATCATTATAATCAAACTCGATTTGTAAATTATGCTACCGCCACGCAATGTGTAAAATTCGCATTCGACGCAATATGGTTACAATTTTCTGTATACCGTGCGCTCTGACGATGTTGATTAAGCTGAAACCAGGAGGAAGTTCAATGAGGCCGAGTGTCAGTGCGTACGACAAAAGCGCATCCTATAACCCTTATCCGACATAGCAGATTTGCCAATTTGTTGCATGGATTTAATGTGTACGACGGTATTGTTAGGGACCGTAGTTAAATATGTCCGAATTAAAATGAACCGTAGGGTGATTCACATTTTGCGCACAGAATTCGATGTATGGCAGGTTGACAATTGGGCATTGAGTTTCCGAATTGCTGAAATGTCGAACCAAAGTCAGTTTACGTAGTGGTGATCAACATCATTTAAATGTTTAACGGACTACATGGAATATTTGCGGTAAAAGGATGATGTTTAATGTAAACTTAGTAAGCAGGTTAAAGAAGTTGAGTGCACGTGTACATGTTGATCGAGTATCCAGCCACAAGTTGCATTATTGGCTGATTTGTCAGTTGGTTTTAAGGTGTAAGAATGCATGGTTTAGGACTGCAGTTTAACATTTTAGATTCAAAGATAAGCGTTTGATACAACGCATTTTGTAAAGATGTTTTAATACCTAGCAGATTGAGAAACAAGCAGTGAAGAAGTTGACAATTTGACGTAGTGGGATTTCTATAAAGTTTCCATGGTCGTAAATATAATCAATTATTTGTTTAACGGTCTGAATTATTTATTGACGCTATTGTGATATCGGTATTATCCACCATTACAGTTTTTGACCAACATGCATACAAGGGAAAGAATAAAAATGCGCGTTTCAGGAGGACTCCTGTTTACGCCAAGGATTATAAAAATATGAGCCTCATGGATTGTTTCAATGTTGTCAATCTACCAGCAGCTATGTAATGACCAGGCAGGAGAAACCATTTCCGACGTAGCAGACCGCTGACATTTCATGTAGAAATGCATTCAGTGCAATCGACCCAGAATGGAATTGCTGCAGAGCGATACACCACGTGAACCTACGAGGCATACTCTACTTAGCTGGCCATCTGTAACTATTCCCTGGAGAGGATGAGCAGTCCATCTCAATAATCATCACAACGAAGCAAAACACGTGGTTGCAATGCGTCTGCGTCGTACTGCACGCACATCGTACATAACATCATATAAATCATGTTTCATGTGAAACATTATTTACATGATGTTCAATTTATTCACAAAGGAACGTTTTAATGATGGAAAATAACGCTTTTCAGAGGAAGAATAGTTTATGCATCAATGCAGCTTGGATATTTTAGAAGAATAGTCCCAACAGTGATAAACAGCTGCATCAGCTTTAAACTGTGCCTTAATATTGTAATGAAGTGTGGCATGCTGTTATACCCAATTTTAAGCTTTGGCGTTGCTTTGAAATTTATTCAACATCGTGATAAGTTAAGGGTATTCCTTTTACATATAGAGCATGTAATTGGTGTTCTACACACAACTGCTATAACCACCCATTTTTTGTTATGGTATGCTTGTGGCATCTAAACAACCTCAATGTTTTAAAACGACATAAATTGGAAAGACAGAGTAATTGTGATTTATAGTAGATTTGGGTACAATCACTTCAAATGGTACAACATATGGCTGATTTCATGCAGTCTAGTTGCTACCAATGCACAAAATCCGATACATCATTGATACATTCTTCATTTGAAAATAATTGTGAATCGATATTGCACCTGCAATGAGCACAAAGCTTACTATATACATTATTGGAGTAATAGGAGAGAGTACACCATTTGTTAATCCTTACTGTGCATACGTTGATATGTTATATATTATTTACTTTTATCGAGCACGGCTCTTAACTACTAGCATTATTGAATGTTGACGATGTGTATTCCTTGCTAAGTCAAACAAAAATATCGTTAAATGCATACTAAATGCATGTTATCTACACGCAGTTTTATGCTCCTGACCATCCACTTATTTGTAGACAAATAACTTTTAGTTTCACTCAATTCACTATACCATTTAACCATATTTATCATCTACTACTGAATGTGTAAATAATGATTTCAACGCACATTGCAGGCATTTATCAGCAATGTAGCAATTTGCTTTATTACCTGCGATATGCGGATATTCATTGTGGTAAGCCCAGTAGGTAGATTAAAAAGACCGAATGTTGATGCGTATCCTGCGAACCGTTTCAGATATAACTGATTTAACATTTGCGATTAAATTGAGTAATGTATTGTTTTTGGATGCTAAGTAATGATCACAGCGTGACAAAAGCATAAGTTTCCTTATGTACTTTGGAGGAATATTTCCGTCCGCGATTGTTTAAATTGGTTGAGTGGGCACGATTTCTAGTCTCTTCATGAATTACATTTTCAAGTAGTGCAATATGCAATTCATTTTCTAAATGATATAGTTGTCCTTCCATTACAATATTTGCTATTTGAATATGGATGTTTTGAAAGCAACATACATATGAACAGGTGGGAAATCGGGATTTTATCCTTCAAAATCATCTGCTAAATTTTGTCCCGACACGAGCCAACCAATTGCAATCACTATATTAAGTTACGTCCGCTAATTGTACGTATCCTAACAGACGCGAGAATGACTGTTAGGCATGTATAAACTGTAGTTAGATTACAGTTCCATCATAGTAGAAAATTTGCGCAAAACATTTTAAAGACCTACTTCCAGCTGATGCGTTCTTAACTAATCAAGTTTGCCTTTTATTCGATATGGTAGGCAGAATTGTTCGACCTCACAGAAACGTTTACGCGATCATGAAATCAATGCTTCCAAATGGGTACAAAACCAAACCCAGACGCAATATAGGCACACATTACAGCCGTTGAACTTTTGACGGACAATCTTTCGTCGAAAGGGCACATTTTTCTTCTAGAAAACAGAGTAAGTTAAAGTACCATATATCGACTCCTTATTGACAATACTTTGATCCCGGATGGTTATGAATGCGTACAAACTATGTATCTGGAGTTTCTCAGACGACGTGTATGCCATTTTTTTGCAACACAAGTATACCACAGCAATATCAATGGGCATGGACATTCAAGGACATACCTGCCATGATACACAATAAATCGAGGTAGTCGAGCGCACATGTAATTTGCAATTTTAAACAGCAGCCAAGTGATACCATTTAGGTAAAAAAAACTGGCGTGCATTTATTAGACTGTCGTTGATATTTTTTTCTCTGAGCGACCTAAAACACTGTTCCCATTCAGTAAGGCTCAAATTGAACGGATCTTAACGCATGATATATTCATTCACGGGCAGTTACTATGTGAACAGGAGAACATAACATTTGGGGATCGCTATTAATTGGTAGACAGACTCGACGAAAGCTTTCGGTTTGGTTATTTTTATCATGTACATTTATGGACTCAGTAGACCGTCGAGAGTATTAAAATATTGCTATGTTTTAACTTGACAGTATCTGAATTAACACAAAGACATAAACAATTAATATACGGATGGAAAATATGACAATTCACTATAAAAAAGTTCGCATTAACATATGTCCAACTACCCGTTACCGTGTTGAACCTAAACATTATAGATCATTTCTGACCAAGCAGGCACTTTATATGACCTGATTCGTTATAATCAGTGCAATATCGACATACCATGCGAAGCAAATGGACATAATGTATTCTATTCAGTCGGTCTTGTGCAACGACTTCATGAAGAGTTTGAGCAGTCCATCTCAATAGACATAATATGACGGTGTAAAAGGATTTATAAGCTGTCAAAATTACTGCCATAGCAATATGTGATAGAAAACTCATAAATCAATTCAGTTTGGTTATGCGCATGTTATAAAAAGTTCATCCAAACTTTGATAAACAGCTATATCAGGGCACGACAAAATCTGGTCAACAGTTTGAAGATGTTCCATGCACATTATTAAATTGTGGCAGGTTTATTACACACATAGCGCTGCGTCCGTCCGTCCGTTGAAATTTGACGCAATTCACGTTTGGTGCTTCAAGGCAAATGTATCGAATGTTCGCACAGTAGTGTTGCATCCAATTTTTTGCAGGCATAATTGTATATGCATATGGGTCTATTTCTCGCAATTCAGATTTCAAATGTATGATATATAATTGCAGTGTGTTCTAATCTGGTGAAATTGAAGATCTCTAAAGGATAAATTCTCCAAAACGCTGGAGCAATATTTACCATAACAACATGGAAACCTAGAGGCGCTCACTTACGATTAAAAGCATCGCTGTATAGCATGATTTCTGCCTAGGTTTCTTTGTTTGTTTGTGTCCTTCTAAAACCACTATCATGGATGTATCCTACAAAAGCATACGAACTTGAATAATACATCTAGTGTAATAATAAGTGCCGCTTTGTATACTGTATCACCCGGTACAGTGTTTTCGAGCAGTGCTACACTGATTTAGTTATCTTTTGAAGCAAACACTCTTGTTGAAGGCGATGTTTGTACAGTGCTTGTGAGGGCATCACATCGCTGTAATTGTGAATTGGATGGTACAGAGCTCGCAGTGAATTGCAGGTTTGTGATAATTTTGTCTAACAACCAAGACGTCGCTCCGCCTGATATTGTCGGTGTTGTGGAAGTTGACATACATAACGCTATAGTAAGCGCTGAATACAGAACTTCCCGCGAACATTATTCACGACACAGGGATCGATTGATTCTGGAAGGATTTCACCCCTTTTGTGAATAATTGCACGATTAATCAACTGCACCCCCTAAGCACCTTGCATGTGTAATACGTACTATCGTTGTTTATGTATCAACCCTTTTTCACCGACAGCTACGTAATTTGAGCCAAGGATTTAGAACTAAAGCTATGCTTGCGTTACTTGGCCACACATTCCGAGGTAAGCTGATATATGAGGCATGTCAGACATGTCCGTCTATTAATAACACGGCGATAAACAATACGGAGCAAATATTATAAAACTGTACACTTTTGGTCTACTTGCAGTCCAGTCCAACATTAACATATCTTAAGAGTTAATTTGCCATGCATGATTGCAGATTAGTATGTTGATACTTACAATATGCTACTTCAAGCCTCCTTCGACCACTTATGTGTTAATAAAAAAGAACCCTAGCGACAACACACCGGTTAGCTATCATCACTAGCACAAGAAGCTCGTTGCATGGAATTGGTGAAATGAAATTTATAGGGCGCTTTATACAGCAAGATCAGAATAAATGACACTTCATGAAGAGACGATGGACCGTAACCACAAACCTTGAACTACTATCACTCTATTGTTATAGATGTCTCTGTTTACCACATTGACGAACAAAGTGCCGTCTTAGTAGCATTTATTCAAAAATAGGTCATCTTGAACAACAACTCGTCAAATTGTGATAGGATGCTAGTACAAGAGTGAACCAAAGACCGCATTGATCGACATTCATCAAGATGCCAGAACATTGATCGTTATATATGATATAGGTTCAATATGGCTTTCTCTTGATTCTGAAACAAGACTAGATGTCCTGCAAATGCAGATTAAGCCAGTTTTTGTCAAATAGTCGTACTCTAGAGGCATTGTTACGATATTCTAGAGGCATTGTTACGATGTTCCGACAGGCCAATTTGAAGCAAGTAACTCTGGTGGCGAGTAAATATGTTTGTTAATTATACATATCTCTGCATTGGCGGTACATACAGCCATAAATAACATGTTAATTGCATTAAATAACAAAGCAATTTTGCATTTGTTGATCATGAAAGTCTTTATCAAGCCGTTACTAAGTCTAATCATGCATATGACACATATATAGTTGCAATGACCATGGCAGTGCGCACGAAAAACTTAGATAAGCAAATGCGTAAATAAATGTCCGTTCTCTTTGTTGCTCATGAATGATTTACAATACATATGTGAATAGAGAAACTGCCAGTCCCAATGTCACATTATTGTAATTCTTGGTATACATTACGCTTGTTGTACATTACCCATTATATTTGCAGAGAACTGGGATGGTAATGCTAAGTTACTTACCAATAAATGTTCGGGTGCTTGGTGTTAGTGTTCGATCACTAATGAAATGTGTAACCTGATTTTTATGTTCATAATTATGAATGCTGTTAAGCGGTTTGTTTATTCTATTTGAGGTGTATTCAACAAGTCTCTAGGTTAATGAATAATGAATTAAACAGGCCCGGGCAGTCCAATAAAAACAACTGCATCTCACCCTTGCACTGAAAGAACTTTTTACCTTCAAACGACGAATATTGCAAACCGCAATAACCTTAGGAATGTCCATCCTGACATGAACGCATGCACAGCAAGTCTGCCAAGTTAATACTTGCGTATAATGATATATTATACTAATTCTACAGACAGTTATCTTAGTAATATGGTTATATGGCCCTATCATATTTACATTGTTCGCTCTACAGGGAAGCTATTTACGATATAAACTGGTTGATCACCTTGTCAGATGATGTTCAAAATATGTAGATAACCGTCTTGCTGAACGAAATTTTTTTCGCAAATATACTTGTGTTTTCCCAATGTACAATCTATAATCGTGTAGTTGATCCAGAATATTATAGAACGAATTCAATTAGTGCTGATATTGTCTTCCGGCTGAGTTCGTAATTTTATCATGGATATATATCATGAGTAGGAGCTTCGCAATGGAAGTAACTGACAATATCAGGGACTGTCTGTAATGGCGACAGGATATTAACGGAGTGTAGACTGCCTTAGATGCGTCGCTACTTCTTTAAAGCCATGGTCTGGCTAATTTATCGTTATTGCTCGAATGCATATTGTATGGCAGGCCGAATCTCGGCTAGCATCATGTGCTTGCGCACTTGTTTATATTGCCAGCACTAGGTTAGCCAAGTTTATCTAATAGTTTCCTGGTTCCAATTTTGCCCCGAAAAGCTCTGGTTGCAAGATGATTGCTCAAACGTCTCTTTTTAGACACAATAATGTATTCTATGGTTGTCCGACTGCACAGCGACGCCACCACAGTTTGCTGTGAAGTTATCATCATCGACATGTATTATGAGGAAGATTAACCACTGCGTAATAGTTTAGTCGGTGTTTTACGATAATTTTGCAAATTTTTCAAGACACGCGGTATTTGCACAGATTTGTGTGTTACAGTTGGGCAATAGGGTTTGTTGTATTTAGTAAATATAGTCGCACTGTCTCTTCTCAGTCACAGTCAGCACGCTGTCGTGGCGTCCGATGTGCTAACAGCTCACTGGCCTTGACATATATATTGACATGAACTGCGCGTTGAGCAGTCTCATTTAACAGGTGAGCTCGAACTCGTTGATAATTTTCTCTATCGCCCGTATAATGAACATGCTTTCAAATCCTTTAAAGGATGTAGCTCATGACAATATATAGAGCGGATTAGATTAATGAATACTATTATCCCGCAACTCAAATTCAGGTAATACCACAGCCTAAAGTAGGAAGAGACATGCCAATATAGCAGTCGTTTAACTGCTGTTTGATGATGGAGCAGCACGGTGTAGGGTAGTAAACGTGGATTATATTTCGCACGAATGACAATGTGAGCTTCATGTTGAGTGTTGATGGTAAGATGTGTGGCTACAGGAAAACTCGCAGGCGCATTGTCGGAAGCAGTTATTCTCCCGTCGAGGTTCTTAGCCAATTAGGTATTTTTTTTGCGAAATCAATGGTGCAGAATTTTACTGATTTATATAACGTATCGCAAGCATCTTTGCTTATAAATGAAGCAGACAGGAATATCACGATATCAATCAAACTTCATCGTCTGATAGCGCGTGTGATCCTGCACGTTTGCGTTCAGAAAGTGATTTACAATGTTTCACCTGAGTAAATATGCTGCTATATTCTGTATTAATCCTCCATTGAAACGAATTTTCTGTTAAATGTTTCTTCCAAAGCAACGTTACACCAATCTTGCGAGTGGCTTATCGTCACATGGCGCATATTTCAGTTAATTGAAGTCTAATAAATTGAAAGGAAATGTGGTCAGTCATTTTAACGAAGAAAGAAAGCCTGCAATTAGGAATGGTACTCATACCAATCGACCAATGCAAAATAACTGCCACAAATTTGCATCTTTGCACTCCTTCTTACGTTGGTCGCTGTCGTAGTTATCGTTTGGTTTGGTTTAACAAAGAAATGGTATCCCGCGTTTTTACCATGATCCCTCAATCTCTTTGATGATTGCAACACAATGAGTAAATAATTATAAATGAGTAAACATTCAGCTCGTCCCTTTGTGTTTATTGGCTAAATACTTATACGACCGCCTCCATTTGGCACATATTGTACGTTAGCAGTAAACACGTACATACTGATGGTCTGCAATAGCATTAATAATGGTTATTTGGCCTTATTTGTTCGTGCTGTGATGCGAATTGCCACAAGCAACTATACATTACACTGGCACAGATGAGTTTTGATACACTAATACACTCTGTATTATATGTTGTTCTCATTAACGTTAACTATCCGTGTGTGTATATCCTTTGTGTATGTCCATTGCAACAAATCTCAGTACCGAGAGAATAACATTTGTAAAATAAATAAATTTACAGCATGAAGCTTTAGCACATCACGAAAGACTGTTCTTAACCTTGAGGATATGGCTCCCGCTGGTGTTACGGTTGTTCATCTGTCGACGATAGATTTCGGTTCTTTTTATAAGCTAACTAGTATACGTGTATTCGTATTCACTAGAGCACACAATACTTGGAGCTATTTGTAGCATTTAATGAAACGACTGTGCTACGTATCTCAGGTAATTGGAACATTTCAATAGTGCTTTATTCATATCTTCAGATCCTGTACTTCGATTCAGATATATACTTGGTGTTTTCTCTCCCGGGTACTGCAGTTCAGAATATTTTTGTGAAATGTCTATTTGCACAACACAGGGCTATAATATACTGAAAGAAAACTAACCACATTGCAATCATACCGCTCGCGGTCAAAGCCAAAGAACATTTGAATAACAATCATATGTGCAAACACACACCCACACACTAACACACACGCACACACTTATACATATATACATACATATATATATATATATATATATATATATATATATATATATATATATATATATATATATATATATATATATATATATATATATATATATATATATATATATATATATATATATATTACATATATATATATGAGTGACTTACTCTCTATCTTTCCTAAAGCCTTGATAGGCTTCGAGTGTTACAAGCATGTTTAATATTCTCGAGTGTCTTTCGCATCATCTTATTGATATTTCCTCGAACATCGGATCAACATCCCGCCCAACCCTATCGACCCCATCTAGCAACCGGATAGTTCTATCTTATACACTCACTAAATCTATGAAAAATCACCAATACAATAAATCAATACAATACACAAATCATATTTATTCTACTTGCCAAGACAACCACCGCCAGCTAATACAACCTAAACATGGCGTTAAAACAAATGAACTGTCTTGGCAAACACGCGACGCCCATTGGTTATTGTTAACTTAAAACTGTTTGCAGGGAGCGGCACGATTTCAAAATTCGAACGATAATGTGTGTTTAGTGCTAACATGCCTACATATGGTCAAAGTTAAGGATATTAGCAAAAATTTGGTGTTACGTAACGTTTATTGAGGACAGACATTTGAGATGCATGCACTATTTGGTAATATTGGTAATATATAAATATCCTCTGACTATCTTATGTTTGCTTCATAGCTTATCCATGGGCCAAATTGTCAGAATCATTTTGGTACATTAAGTATCAGGCAATAATGCGAGTAAATGCGTACTTTAACAAAGCACACCGCAACAAAAACTTACATAACGTAAATCAACTTTGCACACGATGAAGTTGCCCTTAAATCTAGGCCCGCTGTATATATCAACTGTATGGATAATTATGTTCTATCAGAAAGAGTACCGATGGGCATATAATGGTATACTTTGGTCAAATGCAATGCCACCAGGACCAAAAGCAATCTGCAATAGTTCTAGCGAAGCATTACCCTCGGAAGCCATAACTGCTTGGTTAACAATGGCCTTATTTACTGCGGTCGTGTGTAATCGTTAACGTGTCGTTAAGCTAATCCCTGCGGAGTAATTTTGAAGATTTCTTACTGAGTGTTATTTCCATATGCAACCCTACATACCATGGGTTAGTTGAGGCCAAGTAAAATAGGTAATGTTATGACCAGCTTAGTGTATCTGACTCCATAAAACGACGGTAGCTATGATATGAACCTTGGTCCTATTCTTAATAGGGGTTCGCAAACTTGAGACGCTGGTGATTTGTTAACTGGAGCCAACTGGAGCTACAAAGGTGTTGTTGCGGAGAGCATGTTCAATATTACGACAAATTCCTGCTGCATTAAGATGACCGATGCATGGCGTTAGGTAATAAACGCACCCTTACTCCAGCATTTTGAGCACCATTACCTGCACAAAACTAGTCATTGTATAATATCGTTGTTCTTTGAACTGGGAGGCTCTGCAATGTTCGATTTGAGGAGGAAACTATACTGCGGCTACGGCATTGAATTAAATACCATAGCATGACAATGCACAGTTGACAATAATAGAGAAGGAGTCATGACGAATGATCTATAGTCAGCTTCTCATATTCTATGGTTGCACTTGGTTTTTGTACTAACATTCAACACAATTACATTTCCAGTTCTCTCTCGGATCATTATTGACAATACAAAATGCATGCGAAGTACAATACACACAATTACTACAACCGATATCCCTCCTACGCCATTGTTTAATCGATGAAAATATGGACTTCTCTAAAGTGTTTCTAAACATTGGGTGAATTGTGTTCTATGGAGGTCTCTGTGGTCAATGTGTCTACGTCATGTTATCGGCTGTATAATGAAAGCAGCCATTTTGCGAAACGTTAATTTAAGCTATTTATATATAAAAACGACAAAGCCATGCAATAAATACGCAGCTTCAATAGAATAATATGATAGGTTGATGGACGCGTAATGCAGAACAAACATATATCAAAGACGCGTATCAAATCGTCTGACGCATTAAACCAAAATTGGGTTACTGGGTCAATTTCTTCATTGTTATTGATATCAATGCATCGTGAATCATTACAACTTTTACATGCCCATAATAGCCTTTTACCAATATTTGATTTTGTGTTCCTTGTGGGAATGAAATTGCAAGAACAGTTTGTTAGTAAAATGTCTCAGAAATCAGCGGACAGTTACATATATTGAATAATACTATATGTCATCAACGTAGGCGTCATTTCGTTGAGAATGTCTGCATAAAACATAAGCGAAGTATAATGACAAATAGATAAAGTGAAGCCATTCAATATTGGCATAGTTTTCGTTTCTATATGACAACCAAAGACATAAATAACAGTTGGACTATAAAACAAAAATTGGGCTTTCATCTATGCCGGGCGTGGCTGGTGCTTGTGACGATTGCAGACCGACAAGGATCCACTTAGTTTTGCTCATGCCAGTTTGTGGTGGGGGGGGGGGGGGGGGGGGGGGGCAATGGTAGTGCGATTCTCAGCACATGACTATGCATGGTAAGAAACGGAATTGTGAACAGGCAATTAGGTTCAACTGAGCGTCAGCCCACAGTCCGAAATGCAATAGAATGCTTTAGACTTAATGGTTCATATGGAGCGCGTCGCAAATTATGCAAAAGAACCAGAAGTTACTCTGCCCTGTGCATCTTTACCCTAATAACGGCATTTATGGTCGCTGGCATTGGGAAATTTGTTTATTTGATATTCATCGTTCCAATGTGTGTGAATCAACGCGTGTTTTAAGAACACCAATCAACTCCACTCCTAATAACGAACATACGACATGCCGGCTTGAGTTCTGTTTAACCTGGTATTTATGTGATGACTATAATATGGTAAACCATACACAAATACAACTGTTTGTTTGCAGTTAGCAACATGATACAACAAACCATAGTGATATATGTACCTCAGTTATGCCTCGGAAGCAGAGCAAGCCAGTGGTGATTGCTGACTATTTCAAATGTGCGTGTAAATAGAACACTTGCAACTAAACGGTTATTAGCATCATAGACAAGAGCAACAAATCTCATTGGAAGGTGGTAGGAGCAGAGTCGCTATGGTTTGATAGGTAGTCCTCTTGCAATTATAGAGGAAGTGTTTGCATTCAAGCTATAGCTGTGTCCAAGAATCCTGCATCTTGCGACGTATATCAGGCAGCATTATGCTTAAAATATTGCTGCACTGTTTCCATTCCTAATCATGGTTATTGTATGTATGCTTTTTTCGTTTCACGTAGTTAACAATATCAGCTAATTGTGCAAGCATTGCAATCACTCACATTTGAAGTTATGTTTCATTTATTTTCACGCTTAAGTATATTACGTGTCTCATATACTGCGTGCATTTACACTGTAGCCGTCGTGGTCGAGTAATGCCACAGGCGGAACATGGATGGCTGATCATAAAACGAGTGCACATGTACGGAAGCATTAACTGCTTCACAACATATTCAATCATTAGATGGCAACAGTTACACAGTAACTATAATTGGCGAAGCACAATTTGACATTAATCGGATAATACCTTGTGCTAAATAACTCATAATATAATATATATATATATATATTATATATATATATATATATGTTTATACATATATATATACATATGAATATATATATATATATATATAAATATATATACTTATATATATATGTATATATATATATATTTGAATATATACATATATATATGTATATAAATATACATAAATATGTTAACCACGTGATGTAGCACAGGCAGAGGCGTGCGTTCAATGGTGTGACATTCTGCTCTTGGTTAAATATCCAAGTAATATAATAGCTTAATTGGACGAGTACCTTGGGTAGTGACCTCTTCAACAGTGTCATAATACTCATTTAGATAACACTTTGTTATCAGCAGATGCAAATGTGGCCTAACAGAAAAATTTGGCAGGGTGATTCGGATTTGAGCCGATTTAACGAAATGTACCATAAATATGTATTTGGACTAACATAAACGCAAGAACATTCGTGAAATTGCAACATTGGTGAATAATGTATGAATGGCACTGACAAATCGTAATCGAACAACTTACTGAAGCACGCGGTGATGTTGATATGGGCCTAAAGTGAGATAAGTTGTTAATCAAACCAAGGAAGTGGCAAGCGCGTATTTCTAGCTAAACAAGGATCTCGTATCATAACGCGACTTAAGCCATATTGTGTTCGATTGATATATTTGCTGATAAAATGTATAATATAGCCTTACTTTACCAACACGCGAAGCTCCATATAGCTCGGGACTGCAGATATTTATAACATGTCTCATTGATGTATAATTATATTAGGCGTTTTATGTAATCGTATACTCATACCGTATGCAAGCAACCAGTTAGTTTTTTACAACCTTGACTATAAACATTAGCCCAACATCTTGGCAGATCACAGTATTGTCAAACGGCTGCTTACTTTGTTAATAGAAAGTGGTTTGATGAAGTACATCGTACGCGTATTTAGAGTGGTTATGCATCGCATAACAATTAATCAATACAAGCGTTTTTCATGTGTTGCGTCGTTGTTGAATGTTGCATAACATAATTCATTCAGTGAATGCAAACCATGCATATGGTGCGTATCACAATGAAGCAAAGCATAAAAGCTGCAACAATAGTGGATATCTGCATGTTATAAATGCATATCTCACGGTTATAGGTACTTCGCTGAAATAAATTCATAATGTGACCAATAAACTCAAATCGGTTTTGTGCATAAATTGTATCCAAATAGCACTGATATAATTAGTTTCTTTAATGATATATAGATTTTGGAAGAAGTTAAGACTAGCTATGAAATTGTTAATAATAACTGCAAGCCTGTGTACAAATCTTTGTGTTAGTAAAATGTTAATAACAAATCCTTCCATTTTGTACATCATTATCTGAGATGTGCCTGTGTTGTTGTCTGTTGGAGAAATTTGCCACTTGCGAGGTCCTAGTGTTCACATAGATTAGTCTGAACCCAGGATGGTATGTTATGGAGCCAATATCAGTGGGGCTATTCTGAAGGGGGTTGATGACTCGAGGAATATCCACACAACAATCATAATGTTCCACTTCTGCCATTTGTTGACACTAGATACATCTTAACAACGTCATGATGAGGATAATAATATACGTCATTAGTGATGGCATATTGTATCGCAAATATGTTTTAGCCGTGTACATTCATTGAAACTCAGATGAAACACTGACCATGATAATGATACAACGAACTTCATGTTCTTAAGTAATGCCTTCATTTATCTCTTCATTTATGGGCTAACTGATATTCCTGGAAGAAAGCAGCTGCTGTACTTGCTCTACTATATATGTTCCCGCTCAGGATCAATCTACTTTTAAAAAATATATCAATTAGCCTTTTATAAGGCCTACTTTATATCCAAGTGCATCTCTACTTATTAACAACACTTGATAAAAAATTAGTTGTAGTTTGTTTACAATTTGAGTCGAGGAGCGTTTACACTAACATGGTACAATTTTGTGAAAATGTATCCTTGCAGCCACTTGATCAGCCAACAAATATTTGTGTAATGTATCAGGTCTTCTGACTGACATAAAAGAATTAATTGCTGCAAAGCTCTGTCCTATACTATTTGCTTTGTGTTGACAGAAGTTGAGATTTATTCAAATATTCATGTAACTTTGGTCAACGAAGAAACTTCTGCGGCTTTGGTGCTAACCAGGCTCCCACCAAACTCAATGGTCAATAAGCATACTATGATTGAACTTATAAATTTCACTAGATCTGCAACAGCTTCAGATTTCTTGCATTGAAACACATAATAAGTGTAGGAAAATATGTTAATGAAAAGAGGGTATACATACTTTTTTCGTAACATTTATGAATTAACTTCTTGCGCTATATACCAACACACATACGATGAACTGGAGCATGAATACGATCAGACTTAGCTTACCAATCTCTGTGACGTAGCTGTACTATGTCCTGGGCAGGATAACCCGCGCGAGTAAGACCCCAGACGCAGCAGTGGCATCGCCGGCGTCTTTATTTGCTCCATCAGAAACGTGTAGATCGCTCATTTCAGGTTCAATTCAACAAGAAAACAACGATGGTGTGCAAATGATCTGAGACATCGCATATTTCTTCGTCGCTCTCCATATGCGATGAAAGAACGAAATTACCAGCAGCTATTTTGAAGAATCGTAACACAAATCGCGCCTCGCAAACAGAACATTGCAGGGTCTGACGTTAAGTATTAGTAAGCTGTCCTTTTCGATACGTCGAACTTTTAATTTCGATCCGGTACATAAGCAAAATAAATACTTGCCATGATGTATCGTGCGATAGGCACTTGTAGGAATGATTCCAAGTTGCAAAGGTATCACTTGGATTGTACAAAAGGTTAGGAGAGAAGACGGGAACATGTTTAATGACATTTAAATTTCCAATACTCGATATTGTTAAGATGGGATGTACCTTGTTCATTTCGAGCATTTTTTATCGAAGCATAATTCACGAATCCGAAGTGCCGTTCAAACAACTGATGCTAACATTCTGGTAGATTGCCTTTCTTCCTATTCTTAAAACCTTGAATGAGAGTCTTTATCAATGCAATTGGAACCGTATATGTGAGGATGAAGCATGCTCAAACCTCATATAAATTCGTTCGGTGAATTTAAATTGGCTATAAACAGCTCTACATCCAAAAACCCATGGCAATCGTGAGCCAATACCACATGGTTGCACTGGGAGTTATATAGACCTTCATCCATGCTCGCTCACTTAGAGCAATGACGCTTGATTATTGCAGTAAAGTATGAATTGGAAACGACAGAGGTTCTTGACGTAATGGGCACAAATCGTTCATCTAGACAGCATTGGTAACGCAAATAATCCGTTCGCTGTATCAAAATTTGTTGTAAATTTCACTTCTAATCTACTTAGGGCATACGCTTAGTCCTGCATCATACTAAATCAAGTGTACAGAAACAGGTATCGATCTTTGTATTAGTGAAACATTCACTGCAGATAGTGTTACGACATATACCTTATATGATTACCAAGTAAGCTATATCGATAATAAGCTCCGTTGGCTTGCTTAGATCAATAGATGCTCCTAAAATGACAGTATGGCTCAACAGAATGAAGCATTCATTAAACACGAGAAAAGATATTAATGTTATGGACTCCAAATATCAATCTACACAGTGCTGTCAATTCTTATTCTCCTATCTGTTGATCACTGTTAGTACCGTAAAACACCCCTGCCTTGTATGTTTTGACTTGTTCTGCAGTTACACTGTTGTTGTGCGGGAAATAATCGCAGATAGAGTAAGCATGTTAGATATAACATGTGTATAGTGTAGCATACGCTATTTCCTGAATACCCAGAAGCATCATTTATAATTCGTGTCATGCGCCCTATAATCTTTTTAGATAATGTAATTTGTGTGTGTGTGTGTGTGTCATTTACTACTTTGTAGAATGCGATGAACTATCACGCCTCCAGACATGCTTTCAGGTATCCTATATTTCGTAGACAGCAGCCATTCGATTGAACGCCAACAATGCTTCAGAAACCAATCGTTTAAACCGATTTTACGCCAATTACGCTTCATGTCATAACGCGATATGTATAGGTTAAACACAGCCTATGTATTTCGCTACATACAATACATGCTATATTGTGATTGCATAAAAGGTTGAGCTGGCAGTGAGGCAGTCTGTCGCCAGTTAGTAAAAAAATTCAATTTTGTTGTTGTTTGGCACGCGTTAATCAAGTCAAAGTGCAGTTGCGCGCATCATGTTTCGTCTTTTGCTTCGAATTGCGAGTGTTTATGGAAACGGACGCTAAATTTGACTTGGTTGCTTCTATAATGAATATACAAATGAATTAACAGACAATACCACATATAACAACGTTTCATGTCGATTTACCTGGATCTTTAATTACATAAATGGACACACATATCACTTTGGTCATGATATTATGGATATCCCTCTTGAAACATTGCGATCTACCTCTACTCTATTGATGTCTCTTGCATAAGAGTGCACTTTGGCTTTACTTCTTACGCAGGTTTGATTTCAATGTATTGTAGAATAAGATTGCAAATTGGACTTGCTTGCAGGCATGATTTGCGATGGATCTCACATGCTGACTGTAATATATGCTAAATTGAAGCAATGGAATATAATACAACAGTCATGTTATAAGAATGCTAAATTTCAGCCCCAAAATAGCCTGCCTGAGACCCGACAACAGAACATCACGTATGCTCTAGCTAAGGCATTGCGTGAGTAATCATCTACAATGTATGTGTGACACACATACATAGTTGTTATTACCCCATGATACATACAATTTGCCACGGCCTGCTGCTAACTCGATAGGAGCAACTTAGAATGTTTAACGTAAGAATAGGGCGTCATCCAGTCCTTCGCCTTTCAGGCGACAAACAGCACTCTAAACACAAATTGATCGGTACACAATTCAAAAAAGAAATACGATTTGCTGATGTTGTTTGTCACGACTGAACTACATTTACGCGTACTATGCGGCACCATATTCAATATCAAATGACGAAGCATTTATCGAGATATAATAGCCAATCGTAACGCTTATCTTTCCATAGGGAATGATTATATGATCAATGGGTTGCCACTGTAGTTGTTACAACCATTCATCAGTGAATACCCAAAACCAAAACACCGGGGATAGATTAGGCCACTACCCAAGTAGCAAATGGAAAAGCAGAATATATTTTCCTATTGCAATGAACTTAGAGCATGAATGCATCAAGCGATTGTTGCTAACGGTGGGGACCTTTTATCCTATAATGGCAGTGGTATGTCTTTAATATTAGATTACACATGATTTATGGTGGAGTGCATTATTTTCATGCATATATATTGTACGTTCGTGGTGCCTTTTGTTTGGTAAATGGCATTTCTAACTATCTTACGTGTGCTCAAAAGATGAGCAGCACTATCACACTGAATTATAGATTAGGCCGAGTGGATATACTCTGATTAACCAACAATAACTTGACAGACATAAACTCTGTTACTTCGTTGTAGACATCTCATCTAATGATTGTTTTAAGTTGTCGTTGGCATATGGGACATAATAATAATTGTACAACAACAACTGTTATATAATGAATAAATTGTGATTAACAACCTTTTATGTTCTGTTGCTCATTTGTTTTATTTCTTCATTGGATTCACTTATAATTTCCAGGTAATGGGATGGGGATAAAAGTATTAAGTAACTAAATATGTATAGATACTTAGATATGGCGGGTTCTACAGCCTTTAAAACCATCAGACAGACGGAAAGCTGCTATATTTTAAGGCGTTTAATGTACACTAACGAGGAAGTAACAAAGTCATAGACGTTGATATATATATATATATATGTTTATAAATATATATATATATATATATATATATATATATATATATATATATATATATATATATATATATATATATATATATATATATATATATATATATATATATATATATTTATGTATATATATATATAGTGACGATTACAACTATTAGTAGATTCCATCCATTCGAGAACAAGTTTTTATAGTACATTATTGATATCATTAATTACCAATTATTTATTTGGCATATTGTAATTGATACAAAGAAATAGTTTAATGCGAATTAAAATCTTGCTGTAACTTTTTATTCCTGGTATATACTTTTGGCCCTCGAAACGTCGTCCACGAAATGTCAAGACGGTAATTCATACGTATAAATCCAACCTTTCGTGCCCAAATATATTTTCGAATATCTTCGGAATATTGAAATATTTAAATCATTTTCAGTATATCATGGATTAGAAACATGATATTTGTTGTAGATGTGATCATTATGAACCGTTGGAGTTTTTCGGTAATGAAATTTAAAAATAAATCAAATATTCAACACACACGATAAAACATTATTTCGCCAATTTCGATCGAAGTATATATCTGGTTGTATGGAAGATATTGAGGTTTGCGGGTTATGTCAGCAAATGGTTAGTTGTTATATTCAAAATCCAAAGAAATCACGCGTGAAAGATTATCCTTGTACGTTACTTAGACTAGACTATCGCATACGAATAGTCAAACCAAAATATTTTTAATTATGTTGGACGAAAATGTGCGTTGACTTTATGTCAACATACTGGTATATTCTTTTGCGGACCCATGTCTACGAAAGGTTGGCGGTTTGTCAACTAAAGGTCGCGTTCGTGCTAATATATATATATATATATATATAGATATATATATATATATATATATATATATAGAGATATATAGAGAGAGATAGAGAGATAGAGATAGATATAGAGAGAGATATCTCTAGAGAGAGAGAGAGAGAGAGAGATAGAGATCATAGAGAGAGGGGGAGAGAGGGAGATAGATCTTAGATACAGAGATATATGAGAGATAGAGAGAGATATAGAGAGATATCTCTATCTCTATATAGTATCTAGATATATATATATGATATAGCTATATTTAAGGGAGATAGATAGATATCTATCTCTCTCTATATCTCTATAGATATATATATACTCTCTATATATATATCTCTATATATATATATATATATATATATATATATATCTCTATATATATATATATATATATCTATATATATATATATATATATCTATATTTTATGTACACTAATTTATAGCGTGGAAATCTTCCAAGCATTTTACATTAAGCGTCCGTAATATGTGATCTGGGTCTGCTGCTATATTTGCATTTTTAATAAGGGAATTTAATGGGTTGATTCAGGTCGATATGCGCCGTTTCGTTTGTAGCAATTAGAGTAGATGGGGTTTTCTGTTGATGCTGACACGTATTGGCTCCTGGGGAGTCGTTGTGTCTTCCCTTGAATTAATCTTCATGATTTCGCCCTTTACATCCTAACTGAATTTAATAAGAATGACCATTGAGGTCGGTGTTAAAACATTCGAAAAGCTGAATATGTCAGTATACCTTATATTATATTGCACATATCCTCTCATGAACCATGGCGTTGGTCTGGTTTTACCTGATTTATGTCGTGCGTACATAGTATTGATATATGGTGTATTACAGACAGTGATATTACATGTGTATTAAAAAGTAATTTAACGCATCTATGCTACATGCCTGCCGTCTTATATACAATTGACCGAATTCATGTCAAAAGGAAATTTCATCGTATTACATATCAATACAAATGGTCATGAGCGATTGCGTTTCTTATATGATCATTGTGGTGGTGGTTTTGATCTTTTCAGATGCTACCTAATTTATATATTGTCGAAGCTATAGGTAAGCGGTATGATGATGATCCGAGCTTCTGCGCAATAAATACATCTAGTCTCTCCATTAACGTATGTTTTAAGTGAAACATACGTCAGCTACAATGGAAATAAATAACATATAACGCAACCCTACACGGCAAATGTATATACTCATCCTATTGATGTATCATTATACCAGGATTATTTGACGTATGTGGTAGTATTTGCGAAGATACGAGGCATCGTTCATTGAATTTAGTCAAGCGGATCGACAACGGCTTCAAAGGTGCTGATGTGAACAAGTTGTAATAAATAACAAAACATAGTAGCACATACGCGCTTATTGTCTTAGGAGAATGCAGATGACTCCCTACATTCACATAGTACACTGTGCACGAACACTTCCTCTGCGAATGCACGGATCAGCATGAATTGTTTGTTTCATAATTAGGAAATTATATTTAACAGGTTACTCTGATGAGCGCAAATGTTGACATCTAAAGAGAATCAATGCCAATCACTTCCCACCATAAGCTGCTAGGAATCGACGGATTTTGCGAAGGAAAATTAACTCATCTCCAATCTGCCGCGCATTGTTTTGCTTGCCTGATGCTATGAGAGCGCGGGGACTTTTTGTAATTTATGAGATTTAAATATTTAAAAATGTGATAGTGATATATGTTTGGCTGGCTCAACTACACACCGTGACCTTTTTGCCTAGGTTGTTTTCTGGCGCTTCTCTCAAATCGATATTTTGTTCCATGAAAACAACAAAATTAGGTTTGAATCAGCTGTTTTTATATGATAGAGCAACACAGACAGACAGTAGCAAATACGCAAAAGAATTTACAATTACTCTATCATTTGATATGCACGTTTGGCATAATACTGTACCCAATAAGCAACACTATAGTTGACCATAAGACTAACAACCTGCCATAACGGGCAGTGTTAATACACAAATGCTCATATCCAGAAGGTACATGTTTCTTTTTTTAATGATTTTGTCGCCGTTCCATGGCGATCAAGTACAATAATGCAACAGAAGGAAGAGATTTTATATATGTGTATTAACGTCGTATTATGCGTCAGACAGCGGTCACAAAGTACGTAAAGAAGTGATAAGAATATTCAAAGTAAAGCAAGTAGAAATATATGTCTTGAGTAATAATTCCTGACAATCCTGATTGGTTGACTTGTGGCAATTTATTCGACTGCACGACTCCCTGTCAGACTTGGTTGTGCGTTTTATTAACGCATACCCCGACCGGCGCCTCAGAATTGATGGCTCATTCCCTTCAAGACAGTTGACGAGGTGGCTAAATTTTACCATCTTCATACGGTACCTGTTAAACATGACCATAATCTTCGGTAAGGTATTGATTGAATATATAAGGTCATTAAATCGAATAATATAAACCAGGTTTTTTCTACATTTACTCCAAGTTTGTGAACATAATAACTCACTAGGCAAAATGCTTTGCATAAATTAAAGCATGCAATTTCTGATTTTTACATTATGCGAAGCGTAATTGTTCATGTGCTTGAACGTTATAGTGGTTATAATACTATGCTTCTGGATAATGCAATAATTCACAAATACATCACATTCTCTCAGGTATTTGCGTCGTGAAAATGAAAATGGGGTTTAATGTTTAATTTAGACGATAGAGTGGCCTTCTATTAGTCGACGGTTCTATTATCATGCGCCTTGGGTATTATTTTAATCGCTTTGCAGCACCGGTCATAACAGAGGCATTGATTTAAATATCACGCTAAATAAGTACATCGATTATTGTGTAATGAATGAATGAATCTAGTTAGATGCACGCCAACAAACAGCAAAACAATATGGCTGCAATGCTGCTGTCAACGTGCCTAAATATACATATTATTATTCTTACCTTTTAGTGTTGATATCAGCAGTATCAAGGAGCTTTAAAAGTCAGAATTTGCATTCATTTTTACAGACGTTTTCTGTACGGGTGAATTATGTTATAGTGAAGCATATTATTAACGCACATTCATGGATTCCTAACAGCTTAATGCTAATGTAATATTTACCATCTAAAAAGCGCGATCATTATGCGTTGATTCGTTGCAATATATTCCGCAGCATGACTCTATGTCAGACTAGATTTCTGTGCAATATAACGCCGACGTCTCCCGGCGCCATTAAGTCGTGTGTAAAACCTTTCGAAGAATTTTGACGTGCAGACTATGATCCCTAATTCACATCCAGTACATAAAAATCACCTGTAAGTTGATGATAAAATTCCACATCGATATTAACAAAATTTCTACCAAGTGTAGCTGATTGATTATTTTACTCACACAAAATTTGACCAAGGGTTGTAATCGCGTACCTGCAAACAAAAAGTTCCGTTGCAATTGTACGCTTAAATGTGCGCATGCGAATGAACTTTGCTACGCAATACGATGGTTTGTATTGTTATAGTGGTGATGAGGATAACCCTAAAAGCAAATGAATATCATCCCATAGCCTTACGTGAGCAGGTTTAAACTCGTCAAGTTATGATGAATATAGGCTAACGATGCGATTGCGACCATTGGTATGGTATATTTATGTTTTAATTGGGAATATATCACTTTTTCTCGTCCGCCTAGCACACTCTCATAGGCGTTACATCGATAGTCTTTTCAATAAATACAAAAATGAAATCGAGAGATTCTTGCACCGTCTAGGCAGTAATAATTACACCTGGCCGGTTTGATACCTTGGTTACTTCTATTATGCTGGCAATTCGTCGCAAATGTCACAAACATGATGCAGGCAATCTAAATGGCTTAATGCTTTGACGTACATATATCCGACGCTACGCAAATGGCTAGCTTAACAAACGATTGGATAGGATTGGAAATTGAGCCTCATACAATGCACCATCAACTACAATACCGCTCATTTGTGTTGAATAAGTTAGCTGTCAAATGCTGAGGCTTGGTCAGCGGACGAACTGGCCTCTAAAATGGTTAATGGTCAGAACAATACACTTGCATCTGTTGAATAACGGAATGAACCGTACGTTTTACTATGTTGAATATGCAGCACTGTCTGATCGATCACAGCTTATAAAAAGCTTCTAAATCAAGAGAAAATCTAGAGATCTTCCAAAATTGGCCAGTTTTTCTAACGCAAAATCGTTTCATTATGGCACCAGACCTACAATAAAATATTGCAAAGCTATTACCGTCCTTTGAAAACTTACTTCATGTCGACATGGCTGCATTTGGCACCGATGAATAATAACCGCACACCATAAAAATAGCATCTCTTGTTTTGCTGGCGACGTTATTGTATTAAATGCGTCAGTTATTATGTTGCTTCGTGGACAAAAAGTGTCGATTCGAACACATAGCCAACCCAAACCACCCAGGACATGGAACAGCTTCCGGTCGTAACAAATATATTTGATAACTTCCCTGACACCGGAGTCCAAAACTTTGCGTCCATTGCCCGAATGATTGCTGTCCTTTCCAATTCGCACACAGCTCTGATGTGTCATGGAGCACGCGATACTTTGACGAGGCTAATGGCAAACCTGAAAGCCATGGACGCAGCATAGAGCCACTTGGTTTTTTGCTTATGATATTGCCTGCCTGTGATAGTTGCGGATCAATTTGTCAATTTGACAAGGCACTGTACAACAAATAAAGTATAAAATCTTTCGCTATAAATTGAAGGAATGAGGTATAACGGTTTTCATTTAAGACAAGTATTGTTCATATCACTGATTCATATTTAATGTTGATTTAGCCTTTAAGCCAGGGGAGTAGGTATTAAAAGACCCGGGATGTGAAATGTCTTAATACTCGGATAAAGACAAAGATAAACGAATATACCACATTATAGTCTGTAACTCATTAGCGTTAGTGATGCAGGCTGATCCCTTGCCGAATCGATCAAAAAACATTATAATAAAAATTTGTGAATAATGCTACCGCCAGTCAATGTGGACCACAATCTGCATATCCTGTAGAATTTCGCATTCGACGCAATATGGTTACAATTTGCTCTATACCATGCGCTCTGTGGATGTTGATTAAGCTGAAACCACGAGAAAGGTTGATGAGGCCGAGTGCCATTGCGTATGACAAAGGCGTATCCTTCCACCCTTATCAGGCATAGCAGATTCGTCAATTTGTTTCAAGGATTTAAGGTGTATGACGGAATTGTTAGGGACCGCAGTTAAATATGTCCGAATTAAAATGAACCGTAGGGTGATCCGCATTTAGCGAAAAGTATTTAATGCGCGGCAGATTAATTGGCGAGTGGTTGAGAAGTTGGCAGCTCGGCCTGGAGTTTTGGAATTGCTGTAATGTCGCAGGCCGAACCAAAGTCAGTTTATATTGTCGTGATCAACATCATTTAAAATTTTAACGGACATCATGGTAAATTTCCGGTAAACGGATGATGTTTAATGTAAACCCAGTAAGCAGGTTAAAGAGGTTGACTGCATGGGCACATGTTGATCGTGTATCCTGTCACAAGTTGCATTATTGGCCGATTCGTCAGTTGGTTTTAAGGTGTAAGAATGCATGGTTTAGAACTGCAGTTTAACATATAATATCAAAGATAAGCGTTTGGTAGACCGCATTTTAGGAAAATGTTTTAATACCTGACAGATTGAGAAACAAGCGGTTAAGAAGTTGACAGTTTGACGTACAGGGATTTCTATTAGGTTTCCATGGTCAAAATAAGGATTAATTATATGTCTAACGGGCTGAATTATTTATTGACGCTATTGTGATATCGGTATTATCCACCACTATAGTTTTTGAACAACATGCATACAAGGGAAAGGATAAAAATGCGCGTTCCGGGAGGACTCCTGTTTTCGCCGAGGATTATAAAAACATGTGCCACATGGATTGTCTCAATGTTGTCAATCTACCAGCAGCTATGTACTGACTAGGCAGTAAATCATTTTTGACGAAGCAAGCCGCTGACATTTCATGTAGAAATGCAGTCAGTGCAATCGACCCAAAATGGAATTGCTGTAGAGCGATACACCACGTAAACCTACATAATCATCAAACCGAAGCAAATCACGTGGTTGTAACGCGTCTGCGTCGTACTACACGTACATTGTACATAACATGATTTATGTGGTGTTCAATTTATTTACAAAGAAGCGTTTTAATGGCGGAAAATAACGCATTTCAGAGGAAGCACAACTCATGCATCAATGCAGCGTGGTTGTGGGTATATTTTAGAAGAATCGGCACAACAGTGATAAACAGCTGCATCAGGGCACAACAAAGTTTTTGCACTAGTTAAAAACTGGGCTTTAATATTGTAATGAAGTGTTGCGGTTTTTTTATACCCACTTTGGCATTGTACATCAGGTGACAAATTGTGTCAAAGAACATTAAACAAGAGGAACGAGGCGTTGTTCGGTTTGCTAAAATTTATCGCAACATCTTGATTAGTCAAGGGTATTCCTTTGAGATGTATAGCTTGTAATTGGGTCTCTACACACAATTGCTATAACCACCCATTCATGCTAATAATTGTTTTCGCATAATAAATGTTTTAGTTTTTCATAAAACACATGACCCACACGGTGGAAATAATTTGCATTGGAATAAACAGTGACACCAATGTAAATTGCAACATGTTGACATTAAGGGAAGCCTACGATTTGTGTTCTGACATTCAAATTTGTAATATGACACTTCAGCTGCCAGACTAATCGATCGATTTTCAATACGCTTGTGGCACCTAAACAATCTGAATGTATTAAACGACATGAATTGGAAAGACAGAGTAATTGCGATTTATGGTGCATTGGGTATAATCATTTCAAATGATACAATATATGGCTTATTTCATGCAGTCTAGCTGCTACCAATGCAAAAAGTCAGATACATGATTGATGCATTCTTCATTTGATAATAATTGTGAATCGATATTGCACTTGCAATGTGCACAAACCTTACCATATACATTATTGGAGTAATAGGGGATAGTACACCATATTATTAGTTAATCCTCAACTTGCATACGTTGATACGTTAAATATCATATACATCTTGTTCTTACTTTTGTCGAACACGGCTCTTTACTTCTAACATTATTGAATGTTGACGATATGTATTCCATGCTAAATCACAAAATATCTTTAAATGCATACTAAATGCATGTTATCTACACGCAATTCTATGCTTCTGATCATCAAGCTATTTGTAAACAAATAGCTTTTAGTTTCACTCAATTCACTAAACCATCTAACTATATTCATCATTTGCTACTGGATGTGTAAATAATGATGTCAGCGCACATTGCAGGAGTTTCATCTGCAAGGTAGCAATTCGCTTTATAACCTGCGCTATGTGGATGTTCATTGTGGTAAGCCCAGTAGGTACGTTAAAGAGCCCGATGCTGGTGCGTATCCTGCACACCGTTACAGATATAACTAATTTGACATTTTGTTTTAAGGCGTTAGAGTATAAGAACGAATAGTTAAGGACCGCAGCTAAAGCAGTCACATCTAAAATAAACCGTTAGGTGAGAAGCATTTAAGGAACACCATTAAATGCTTTACAGATTACTTAATGCGTGGTTAAGAGGTTGACAGCTGGGTATAGCTGTAATGTCGACCGCCTAACAAGTCAATTTATATTGTCTAACGGACTGCATTGTATAGTTACCGTATTATGATACTCGTATTATTTATCTTCACAGCTGCTGAACTACAAGCATACAGGGACAAGGCCAATAAAATAACGCATTGCAATGAGTGTTTAAAATATGCATTCCGCCGAAATAATTACGTCCTTTTTATCAATCTACCATCCACTATATTGTAGCCAAACAGGCAAGATAATTTGTGATGAGGCAGGCCATTGCTATTCCATGACAAAATATAATCAGTGCTATCGACGGCAAAGTTGTTGTCACTAAGGATATGTAGCATGGTGTACTGTAATAACTTGTCAATTTGTAGCAATTCTGAGAAACGATGGGGCATTCCATCTAAATATTCACCTCTCTAAAGCACGACACGTGACTGTATTTAGTCTTCGGCGTACTACACGAAACAGCGTTAATAATTGATCAATATTTTATTAAGTAAACCCCCGCACAAATACTTCGGTACGCATTTCGAAGTAAATCAACGCCAAGAGAACAAATAGTGAATAAAAACAGCTTGATTTTGCTGATTAGACAAAAGAATCGTCACAAATTTAACCAAAAGCTGCACAAGGGTGCCGCCGGTTAGACGATGTCTAACAGTCCATATTTAGAGGGCTGCAGGTTATCATCCTGAAACTCAATGTGTCCGATTGTGTTTTTGCAGCATCATGATATTGGTAGATATCGAACAGTTAATTTGTTTTGACACTCAATTCACAATACCATCTTACCATATTCACACTTTCATGGTTATAATCGTTTGCACAAAGTCGACTTAAGACAGCGACACCATAGATTGTCGGCTGCCCAACTTGCCGAATCGTTGAATGAGCCAGAATGTAATTTTGCGACGCTGTGTACCTTTTTGTCTGCGTACTCTATGTCTACCCCCAATATGTCATGTTAGCAATTTCAATTATATTATTGGTCAGGTAATCGTTCCCGCCTCGATCGTTTATACGACCATAACAGCATGTAAGCACCTAAAGCATATAAAGATCGCCGGATACATGCCTACAATATGTGAATCAACTGCTAAGCTGCCAGTAATATTTGCAAGTTCTTGTGTTATTGCGCGACTTTTATACAGCAGAGAGCACAGACCAATCTTCAAACATTCAAATATAGTTGCAGCTTGCATGCATTTTGGAACTTGGAATATCAATATTTGTTTTCTTCTTAAAAGACTACGCTTTGTCGCTGCCGTGGCTAAAAGCCCCATATGTCCTACCGGCAGATAGAGGGAAAGGCAATTGACAAACTATTTGGCTTGCTTGATGCTAATGTGAATGCTGAGGCCATTATTTGTGGTAATATATGCTAATACACTGGTTAATTCTATCTATATATATATAGGCAAGTTATAGGTTCAATGAAGGATGGGGAATCATAAACTGTCGGCTACGTAATTGTTCGACAATTCATTAAGTTATGTCAGTACGACAGTTTGTCGATGTCAGTGATGCACAAGTACAAGAGCGCTAGTTTTAAAACCTTTTAATACTTCTTTCAAAAAATTCCTGACGCACATCAAATATCTAATATAATATGCAGCTAAGTAGACCACCCTTCACGCGTGGGTTTCTTTGCCTTTTGGATAGCGTTTAATCACACTGGTTAGTTAACTGCGCGATCAAATTGAGAAACCTATTGTTTTTGGATGCTAAGTAATGATCATAGCCTGACGACAGGATATGTTTCCTACGTACTTCGACGGAATATTTCTATTCGCGATTGTTTATATTTGTTGAGTGGGCACGCTTTCTAGTCTCATTTTTCAATAGGGCAATATGCATTTCATTTCCTAAATGAAATACTTGTCCTTCCATTACAATATTTGGTACCTGAATAAAGAGGTTTTGAAAGTAATATATATATATGAACAATGTTTGTGCATGTAAACGTCGGCCAGGGATTAGTTGTTTAGTACAACAGACACACAGTGATGATTGGAAAATCGGGATTGTTCATTCAAAATCATCTGCTAAATATTGTCCTGACACAAGACAACTAATTGCAATCACTATATTAAACTATATTAAGTTACGCCCGCTATTTTTGCATATTCAAACGGAAGCGAGCATGACTGTGAGGGCGTAACCTTTTATCAACTGTTAACCCGATTACAGTTCCATCATACTAGAAAATGTGCAACACATTTCAAAGACCTACTGCCAGCTGATGCGTTTTTAACTAATTCAGTGTGCCGTTGATTCGATATGGTAGGCAGAATTGTTCGACCTCTAAGAAACGTATACCCGATCATGAAATAAAGGATACCAAATTGGTGAGTAGAAAACCAAATGCAGACGCAATATAGGCACGCATTACAGCAGTTGAGCACCAGAGTTAGTTAAAGTACCATATATTGACTACATCGCTGTTGAAAATACGTTGATGTAGATAATCTATGATGGTTATGAATGCGCACAAATTATGCATCTGGAGTCTCTCAGACGACTTGTATGCCTTCCTTTGCAACACAAGTTTGACACGGCAATTTCATCGGGCATGAACATACAAGGACATAACTGCCATGATACACAATAAATCGAAATAGTCGAGCGCACATATAATTTGACAGTATCTGATCTGTATGAACACAAAGAAAGAAACAATTAATGTATGTATGGAAAAATGCATATTAACTGAATAATGCATCTTGTGTAATAATAGGTGCCGCTTGGTATACTTTATTACCCGGTACAGTGTCTTCGAGCAATACTATACTGATTTTGTTAACGGCGATGTCAGTCAAACGTAGATTTTCACAATAACGCAAATTTATCACTGGTTGGTGCTAGACATCGTGTAAAATATAAAATTCTCTTTATTCTCCTTTTCAGCCGGCTGTTTTATCTGCTAGAGTTATCCTTTTAATGTTTATAGTTCCAATTATCATATGCTAACGAGCCTAGAGATTAACTGCAAACTGCTGTTCAAGCAATCCTAGGGTAATTTCAAGAGCGGTATTCCACTAAGTTGTTAAATATTTGCAGATGGTCAATATAATTCATTCTTTTATTCAATCTCTTTGTACGACGACAAAACAGCGGGTAGTGTAAGAATTCTCAATTTGCATGTTTCTTTTAGATTAAATGTTCATGATCAATGCCGTGGCATAGAAAACTCAATGTGGTCGCACAAATGAATAAATGGCGTGAACCCTTTTTGGAAACGTTTTAAGCTTAAATCATTTGTGTTAGTATTCCGATGCACGCTGCTCTGCAGTGATAAATCTGAATTGCACCATCGTATTTTTGGACAACCATCCATGCAGCCCATCGTAGTTCGATCGATTATCTACAACGCATATTGCTTCAACCAAGCAATCACATTGTTTTTCAAGCTAACAAGATGGTAGCCCTTAAATCATGAATTACATTTTTACATTCACTCGCCTGACTTGATATATGCGTTACATTTTGCATCGCCAACGCGTTCCACGTGACTCCCGTTTCTGCATTGATATACCAAACAAATAATCACACTTCGCGTGTCAATAAGGGATAAAGTATTGATGTGATAGTAATGTGTGATAACACCTTGGCAATATAATCCGCTTAAACATGTAATGCACCACCCTTGCAATTTCTTAGGTTATCCACTAACAGCGATTTGGTGATTTCGCTTAGGGTTTTTTAAAATTATTCTTCCCTTGCACCAATACCTAACATAGTACAATGTCTTTCAATAGCGATAAGCTATCGTCTCCGAGGTAGCACAATACAGACGAAATAATAATATAACATAAATATATGGAGGTCATTAACTATAGATGTAAAGCACATTTACATTAACAATAACAGATTCCATGGGTATTAAATGATCAAAGTATTATACAGATGATTTTTAGTATTTTTGTTACCATGGGCCAGTACAGAATCAAACTACCAATTTTAATGATCGTTATTTAAGCAATGTATATCAATGTCCTTTCAGATTTGACCCCGTACCTTTCCAAGCGTGATAGCGATATTTCTATATGCAATAATTACTTTTGAGTGTCTAGTCATGTTAAAGCACACTGCTCAGTGAGGTATGTTTCAAATGGACAAGGAAGCTGATTGATGTTGAGCCGTGGTTGCAGCTATACACGGCTTGCCGACGAAATGAGAAAAAGAGAGAGATTTTGCTCGAGCTCAGACTGGCTGAGAAGAGGAATCCATGCAATAAGTTGTGTTCATCAACAGCTGAACGAACGACATGTTAAATATAGACCGACGAAGCTTTGATTAGCATCGTATGTTTATAGATACATTAAAACTATGAACTCTTGATTAAGAGGCTGACTAACAGTGGCCGAGACGAATTGCTGATAAATGCTATGAGAACTATTTATAATTGGAGCGGTCGAATTGATCAAATAACATACAACACCTTCGTTAAAACCAAACAATCGTAACTGCACGATCTGCAAATCTCGGACGAATACATTCCGATTAAATAATGCATTAAAAAGATAACATACCTGTCAACTGCAACTAAACATAGTGAGCCACTATTATTCCAGTGAAAGTTCAGTGGCGGACCATTGGGCATATTTGGTATATTCCATTAGATAAATATGCGTCCGTTCTAGATGACCTTTCGTCCTGCTTGCTTCATATGGGACATACTACATCGTCTAAACGGCAATACCCAACTCAACTCCGGTTACGATTTGGCATGGTTTGTAACAATAGTAACTTTTATGATTTTCTAAGCACGCAACCGGCTTTCTATGACGTAACACGACGGCGAAATGACCAAATGAGTCAATTTCATTAGCGGCCTCAATTCGCTTTAGCAAAACATGTGAGCATCATGTTGCGTATTTCTTTGTTTACACATTAAATTGTCACTTGTACCTTAATACTTGAGTAGGAATATCAATGACCCCTTTAATGTGTTTGGAACTAAATATAAATGCACGAGAAAGTGCTAACATTAGAGAAGAAATCAGCTGGATAAGTGATAATCGTCGTCTAATAAAATAAAAGCAGTGTAGCAATAAAGGTTGTGAAAAATATGCAGCTTAAGCAGGTTGCGTTGCGACCCTAGTACACCATTGGATTAAGAGTGTGCTATGCTGTGTGCCACTGACATTTTAGGTCTTTCGGAAGTAGATGATCAGTCATTTCCTTACCTGTCCTTTGGCTGATTCATGTGAACTATGCTTATTTAGATGTAGCAAATTAGTGTGGAGGGTGATTTGTTTCTCATATGGAGACAGACAGGCTGACGGCCAGGTAAATTTATTCGATAATCAGCATAAAGAGAGCCAGGTCGGCGATGGCAAATGACTGTTAATGTGGACTTGGGTTATAAAAGGTTTATGTTAGTTATCCTTTGGCCTTGTCGTCAAGCATCAAATGTAAGCTATTTCTCGTATTTTATCTAAAACATTTTATATGGTAAGCGCCATGTATATATCAACTGTTGACTGTCTACTTAACCAATGGTTATTTAAATTGTGCCTAGCATAGTCAGGAGCCGATGAGAATCTGGGTAGTCAAATGTTGCCAACGTTGCACTTGTGTGCTTGATATGATGTAACAATTTATTTAGCGCCAACCAAGTTGGTTTATTATTATGCAATGGAAACTTAGTCATTCGCTCAATCAACGACGATGTCTATTATCCAATGAAGCTTTGGAATGATGAAAACCAATGTGCGTTGTTGCATGTGATTTAACTGTGTTTAACCTTCATTCAGAGCCCTTTTCATGATAAATATATTACTCACATCCAATTTTCTTTTACCGGCATTTATACAATCAAGCAATCAATTTATTTATCGAATTATTGAAACAAAAAGCAACCCGATAATTAATTAAAAAACATTCATAATTATGTTGAGCTGACAAGGGCATACTCAAATGACATCATGATACAATATGAGCTGTATACAAACCTGTTGAGTTTTACAATTCTTAAATAACCAGGATTCTAGGGGCAAATACACACAGGACCATTCGGATATTCGCAAAGTGAATTGCTGAGCATAATAGCATAATTACAAAATGTTAGGTCAGCGGAACAACCAAACCATCTGTAATGGGGATACTGTCTTAATAATGCTAAAGCATGAAAAAAATGCTCAATATTCGATATTTATTTTACTCACGTGCTTGGCACATTGTCTTGTGTTGTAACTGGTGCAATAAATGTTGCTTTAGCAAACCTCATTTGTCATTTATTTGAATGTGCTGTAAGGTAATTGGTATAGGTGATCGTTTGCGCCTAGTCCTCAGCATAAAATAGTACCAACGAACAGCATATCAACATATCTAGTATGCTCAATGTACAGGCATGACACATAACAAACCGAAGCCCTAAATTTGATAATTATATAAAGCAAAGTAACTCATATATCTAAGATTGCATTAGAACAAAAATATGTGTATTAAGAGTATATTTTAGCAGTATTATAGAATTAAAGTAGATGTATGATTTGCGCAGTTCTATTATGAGATGACGGCACGAAGGCTACCTTCGTCATGTGGCTCAAAACGATAGTTCCTATGTTTAAAAATTTCTCTAGAATAAAAATGTCATCTATCTATCTATTTCCATTACTCACAATAGGATGAAAATGAATAACCATCATCCCTATGTCAATGAGAAATACTCCCCACCAATTAGGTTTAATGATTTGGACCAGATTATTGCACTTTTGCATAGTTGCCCAGGTATATGCCCCGAAATGGCTTCAATAACCTTTGTGCAGAAAATAAAACCCACCAGAGATTACTAATGACCTGTTCTAATTGGTCGTTACATATTACAATTGAACCATTGGGTATAATAAAACTGGACGTTCTGACGGTTAAATTTCGGCCCCAGCGAATCTATATATTGAATCAGCTCGCAAGCGAAACTGCCGAGAGAGCGGTTTCCGGAATTCAATACCTGCTATGCCTGCTGTAACACATATGCTTAATATAATTAATGTGACGGAGAAAGATATCATTCAACAGCTTTTTCAATAATTGATCCTACGATGCATTGAACGAAACTGGACGCTGACCAGTGCTGCGATCAGCTCAGCTTAGCATTTATTACGTTTTGATGTGTACGTTAACACGGACTCATAATTACATGCAAGTAAGTCATCCTTGAACATCTCGGCGGCGTCGTGCTTTTTTTCGAAGGGGCTTAGTAGAGGAGACTTAATAGAAGGAAAATGTTGGACAAATGAGCGAAGAATCCTATTTCCAAATGAAATGGGCACCAACCGATGGGTCGTTCATTCAAAAAAACTACGCCAGCTTCCTGAAAATATAACGGACGAACTTTTAGGGTAGGCCAATTTAAGCGCTATCAACTTAAATATTTTGCTATACATGTTGTAATCAACTCGTTATATTGGCGTGCAATCAGTTTTCGTTTCCCCTGACGTTCGCTTTGGCGGCTTTAAATATCACATATAAAGCATTAATACACCCATATAGAGTGCATGCACTTATTGTTACAACTCCAGCCAAGTTTAATGCTCACAATTTACATATTCCTTTCATGCCTATTAATGCTAGCCGTATCGTATGATTTAGCACAGCAACATGTGGTAAATGCAATGTGTAATCTGATATGACGACAACAACAGTGGCGATGGAAATATGTTGTTAAAACTATAGGTATTTAATGCATACTGGGTCTTCATACACTATCAGATATCCATCGCTGCAATATTGCATTGAAACCGACATATACGACCATACATGATGCTGGACCCACTGCTCGCCTACGGTCGATGGATACTTAAGCGGAAATACAATTTCAATAAGGACGTGAACTAGATGTGAAGGGCTGCGTTTTTGTAATATTCGGTCGTGCTTACAGTACATGAGAACGCCAATAACGAGACTGATGTTGCTTTAGCCTCTGCTGAGTACGTGAATATACACGATATAATAACGCCAGTAGGGACAAGGTTTTAGAAACACCACATAATTCGGTTCAATTTTTTGCCGTATCAGTGAATATCGTTGATTCAGTGCGTAAACAAAGACATTTCTAAATTCGTATCGTGTTATTATTTGCGCACATTCGCGTCAAGAAATCCATGTTCAATTGAAATCATACTTCATCATGGCATAATACGCTGCTGATGCTTGTACCATAATTTATTCCTGACGTGAAATAATCACTATTGCGTTTCCATGCATTCAGTCATTGTCCATGGTCAATTTGGTATCATCATAATCAACAAAGGTCTGATCACAAAGACAATGGACATAACACTCTGAAAGTTATTACTGTATCGGTTAGCAATGTTGGGCTCATTTTAAAAGCTAAATTATGGCGGCAATTCTGAAATAGCTCACGATTGATATATATCGACACACATATAAACGGCAAATTTTAATGTGCGAATTAACGTCAAGTCAAGTAAGTGCTTATCTAAGTAAAGCTACATCGTGAAAATTGATACGTCGTTTACCATAATGCGTTCGAAACTTTACCAATAAAGTCTCAACCTACATTGAAAAACGAGCGTTCATTTAGACAATGCCCTGTGGACTGTATATTGTGCACCAATTGGTCACCCACCTACCTCATGAGACAACAATCGTACAATCGATCATCTAGTGAGCCAGAGGCAATGTTGTTTGTGAGATACAATGGTTCTATGGTTCAATCATTATTTAAACGTGTTCTTTTTGCTGCTATATATCTAATCGCAAATGCGCACTGCTTATTTACATTGATATACAGCATCTAAGATGTTTAGGTGTATATAAAGCAGAGCTACATAAAGTAAGTGCTCATACTGGTGTCAACATGGAAATTGCACGGTTATCCAGTTTATTAATCATTTGTCAGTTTGAGGTTTTACTAGGTTGAAAACAACAGGTCAAGAAATGTTACAATCGGCAAATACTAAGAGCTAAATAAATGCTCAGATTAAACTGGCGACAAACGCCGGGCCTTTGGTTTTGTAATATAATTTGGTCTTGTTGACTCTGTTTTAACTAGTTTAAGGCAGGCTCAATTGCTGGAATTCCACTACATGGATTTGATTGCCAATAGCGCAATAAGTGTATCACCTTTCCGTGGTTTATCTTGACTTTTGGTTTATTTTCCGTTAAAATCAGGTCATTTAATCCCAGAGTTTTATCCTCGTGCATATTTCTTGTTCAAGAATAAACGCCAGCAGGTTACAGTACTGATCAATTTATTAATCTAGTACTGCATTCAGATAAATGAATGCAGTTCTGATTGCCGCATTCTTCCGCAAGTTAATCGATGAATGTCTGTTAACACAGCTTACCACAATGTATAAACCTCCAGCAAAACAAATATGAGGATACTGTGAAGGTGCTCCCGTATGGATCCCTAGATCCTATCCATGTTCAAACATGAAATATTAGTGCAGACCCCAGGGCGATACCTTATTTCCGTGGAAATATGATCAACAATATTATCGTGTGACACTAAGCAGAAATGCAGTGAAGTCGCTGATGATTGCATTGAATCGAGAGCCATGAGAAATTCGTTTGCATCGGACAAACGTGGCTCTCAATCTTGGAAATCACGACGTTATCATCACGAGTTTAGAGATTAAAACAGATTTTTGCGCGATACATGATCCCTTGATGGCAATAAATTGCGAGCACAGGAAGCCGCCGTCGCCAATATGTGTCTAAATTATGTTCCTCTGCTTCATTCTGCATTGCAAAATACGATTTCAGTTGGTCTCACTTGTACTTGGCCAGCATTATGAATACGGGGCAGTGCGGTGGTGTGGTTGTTCATTTACCATGGGGTAATGCCCAATAAAGCCCCTCCAGAATTATTATACCATTACAATAATAAATAATGTCCAAAAGGTTAAATCCCAGTTTGCCATCGCTGAGTTGCTCCCACAAAACGTCAGAGCAATGAGTATGCATATTATTTAGGCAAGGCAACTGACCCATGAAAATATTACTTAACGGCATTTATCTGCTCTGGCTTTTTACATTATTCCTCCTCGCTTTCGTATTAGAGAAACACCTTATATTTTTTTTTTCGAATTTAACGGTATGTTTAGAGAACTGTGTTTGAAAGACAACTTTGAAATTGCTGAATGACCACCGCACGCATGTCGCGCCGATCGGTCCATCCTGGAGTGCTCGGAGAAGGAGGCTACAAATCGTGTAAGGCGCCTAACCTAGCCAGTGGAACCAATCTCGGGATACGGAGGGAATACAATGGACAAAGTGTTAATAAATATGGTACAATGTGTAAGTCATTTATTTTCAATAAAGGCTATCTCGCGATGCACTGTTATGGAGAGCCACCTACAAAATATGCTTGCTGTAGAATACTTCCATACACATTCAGTGCTAGCCTTGTAGCCTATCCAGGGGTCATTTAGTATGATACACCTGACAAAACATTAAGATATTTGCGTCCACATCAACGTTAAATATATTCTTGCGCCGGGAATCCTTTTCAGTAGCCAGAATGAGCGTTCATACTCTATAACATATTACGTGAATCTGTAAAATTAGCTAGCGCAAACTTGCTTGTTTGTTTTCTGATCCCAATAGCATTTACCTAAATCAGATCAACCGCTCATGTCGTTTTGTTTGGAGTGTAGCCAACTGCATGTATTTCGCGATCCGTAAAAACTTGCTATGGAAGCAAAACAATATCAAGTTTTGACTCTATTATATGGACGTTTTCGACAATAATTTTGGCCTCAAAGCCTCATTTAAGAGCATGTACCACCATCCAACACAAAAGCTGTTAGTAACATCCTTAATATAAATACATACCAACACCATTGCTTTGAGAGCGTCGTTTCAAATGACCTTAACTGGCGTGAATAATTAACTATCGGAGTTTGCTGTCAGAATTCCCTGCTTTGGGATTCATTACTATCGTTAGCGCCTTACCTGTATAAACACCGGTATCATACAAGAGGCATGCTGACATTTGATGCGGCTAACCGTTTGTATTGGATACGAGTGGTCACCAGACATTCGTAAATTAGGTAGATAGTTATCACAATCATATTGAGGCTTATTTAAAATACAAAGGGATATATTGATGAGTGTTCATTTCCTCAATTAACACGTGCAAATTTAAATCGGGTGCGCTGAATTATAGTGACAAAAGTCATTAACCTTCAAATGTGACGTGTGTGGTGTGCTACGTTTAGTTGTAGAAACGTATAGCTAACTAGCGACATATAATGCAGCCAGAGTTGCTGACGTGCACTTTGCACATTTGCTTTTGCTTTAAAGTATAGTTCTTTACCGCTGAATTAAACGAAAGGTTAGAGTCTGGTTTCCATCTAAACTAATTCTCGCATATTGAAATACACTTTGAACACATAGTTGCCGTTACTATATGTCCTAACAAAGGTTTTAATTCAAGCCGCTACAAAGTAGACTACGACCGCACTATCGCTTTTGGGAATGCCTAGTTTTGTGACACAAACAATTGACTATGAGGAATCATATTTTGCGACATATGTCGAGCAAGTCTTCCGGAGCTTTTCATTTAAACGCAGTGTCGTTTTATTTCCATACAACTTGCTGCATGTTTATTATCAATGTTATAAACCAATAGGAACGACTTCACAATCACTCAATGACATGCTTCTCTGACTGAGCCTGTTTGTCATGCGCTTTGAATGCACAGTCACGACTCTATGGGTCTACTGGTGGCATCATCTAACATCGGTTACCTCTGTTTCGTAACAACAGATACTTCCCGGGACGACAAACAATTGCCTTGGAGATAGCCAGAACAATTATTCTCACTAAAGTATATTATTCGTATAACGGATTACTCTTATATAGGCTTTTTTTATCTTCAAACCGATGCACATATATGGTTTAATGTGTACTTTAAGCAAAGAGCTTCAGCCATGTCACAGAAGCAGTATATCAATGATCTTCAAGACCATATAATGTGAGGCGATTTGTATCTTGTAAACAAATGCTATAACTTGGTCATTGCGCTAAGTGAGTCAGATTGAACTTAAATTAATGTGTGTGTATGCATGGAAAATGATGTATCTCTGATAGGCATTATCTACCGGCATTTGCCTTTAGTATTATATTACAAATTGAGGCCTGTGCAATCAAGAGCTTCTAATGCGACTTTTAAGAGTATCTACTACTCGCACTCACGGCATTAAGACCAATCAGTGCGCAGTGGAACATTGCCAAGGATAAATGAAAAGTGGTTGGTCAAAGTGCAAAGATAACTAGCATGATGATCGATCAGGAGTGGCAATGAACCTGAGTTGTCAAATCAACCGACTAATCAATCACGAATATCGGGTTCAACAGCAGTATATCCGCTAGTTATATTGTTATTTCATTTGCACACCTTTCGGCCAGAAATATAGCATCAAGAAAGATGGTTGTCGGAATGTACGAACAGTTTATACGTTACGTTCAATTCTCTATCAAGCATATAAGCAGCTAGATATGCGTGTCAATACCTCTCATAGTCTCGCTCTCGGTTTGACAAGTGCGAATGTTTCTCTTATGACATCGGCAGCAAGAGTTTGAGTTGGTGTTGCTGCCACATGGTAATGAACCGTATAACGATTCAGCTAGTATTATTCATGTAAGTCCTGTCAGTTCAACAGTTACTGATCGCTGCATTGGATACTAACTAGTTGATACAGCAGTCTGCTGATGCATCGAGTCCACTCTTATGAATATTGCAAAGTTTTCCAATGGCGATGCGCGAAGAGAACAGGCCGCGTGCCTGGTGCAATGCCTGTGATTGGATGGTCGCTAACGCCCCTAGCGGGAGTGAAGCGACTTACCAACTTGGCGCGCGAGATATGGAAAACCGCTAAGAACAACCACGATACGGCGCAAGCCTTCACATAAAATACATTATGACATGCCATAATTAATCATTATATATGTTTTATGAAGAGGGAGCGCATTTCATAGCTGTTAACTGCAAGGTTTTATGATTATGGAAATGATTCATCAGTTATATTTCTGGGATAGTCATTAAAGATGTAAGGGCAAATTGCAGGCTTATCACGTACATGGTGGCCTCCGGTATAGGAGCAGTTCTGCAAGCAACATGCCGACTTCTAGCTAAACAGCAAAATAAACTGTCGTTATATACAATACCATACCGTATATGTCGTTATATCCAATTAGGTCAGTAGGCATTCTGGTTAGTTCGCGAACATTTAATAGAACAGTGATTGGAATATAATATGTCATAAGTATCGCCTAGCATCAACAATGTGTTAGAGTGTGAGGTACAGCAGTCAAGCTGCTAAAGATGTAAAAGAAACTCTGGGAATGTTAACAATATCAGGAAGTTGCAAAACATAACAGATCCGGAAACTGTACGACAATTGGCCTCTATTGAATTACAGATGCCCCATGCTTGGTATTTGTTATAGCAAATTATTGGCTAGTCTTGGATGCTTTATATTTAAACCGCCTAATACGTTTGGACAAGTTTAGATAAAATGACACTTGCACTTTTTAAAGCCGCATGTGTTATAAATACCATGGTTCTTGAAAAAAGTAATCCAATTGAAAGCCTTTGCCTTTAACTATAACACTGTAAATTTGTCTCAGACATCAACCAATGCTATATTTGTGTCAAACCTTTTACGCACACATGCACTGGAAGAAGGTTGATATGTTCTAAAGGAGCCAATATTTATTTTGTAAGTTTCAAAATACTTTCAGCCATTTCGCGCTATATTTCTCTGCCTGAAAAAGACATTTTGGTCGAGTTAAGTTAACCAGCATACTGTAGCTCATAATTATTAGTATGGCCACATTTAACAATGATTGGATCTAATGTAGCGTTACACTTGTGGGGTGGAATCTCAAGGTGTGTTGCATATGAATTTGTATCCGCGTTTAACTTATTGATGATCGCAATTTTTATATATATATAAACATATATAAATATATCTATATATATCAATATTTATATATATATATATATATATATATATATATATGTATATATATATATATTTATATATAAACATATATATGTAACATATATATATATATATATATATATATATATATATATATATACATATATATATATATTTATATATGTATATATATAAACATATATATATATGTATCTATATATCTATGTATCTATATATATATTTCGATCTATGTATATATATATATATGTCTATACCTATATATCTACCTATATATCTCTCTGTATATGTATATATATCTCTATATATATCTATATATATCTCTATCTCCTATATATCTCTATATATATATATATCTCTCTATATCTCTATATATCTATATATATATATATATATATCTCCCTATACAATTAACATGCGTGTGTGTGTATATATACACCTTGCAGTTATTGGACGATCGTTGCAATCTTTTCTGTCTCACCTCGTTTATGACGCAATGGGAGAACGATATATGCTCTCAGTGGAAGTTATCGTGTCACACTAGTCGGGCTGTGATTTTGGATTTATAGAGCATGCCGCCTCAGTGAATACGATTGTGGATGCGTCATTTTAAAGCCCAACGGGTTCTTAAATAACTGTGATGCAATTTTACCTTTGAATGGTTGCAAGCCGTAGTGCGCATTTCGATTAACTATATCGATTGAACAAGTTAAATACTTGTAACACATGGATGAATTTGCAATCGTTGATATGGGAATAATGCAAAACTTGAATCAGAGGGAGGGTGCAAGCAGATGAACGATGAAATATACTTTGCTAATAAAATTGCACGCCAAATAGAAATACCTGTCATAGTGTGCTTCCAATAATAGTATAACGCGCAATGTATTTCAACACCTCGGCTCAGGCCAATTTATAATGTTTTGTTGCATTGCATAAAAAAAAAATATGTCTAGGACAATAATGCCGAGTTCGCACGTGCGCTGACAGCACATTGCAATATTTACATGGGATAAGATTGGTGAAATAAGATGCCATAGAGTTATAACCACATTCACATATTGGTATTTAGGGAAAATAATCCTAAACATTACTGTGAAATAAGATGCCATAGAGTTATAACCACATTCACATACTGGTATTTAGGGAAAATAATACTAAACATTACTGTGAATATTTACCGTGAATTATAAAAAATCTACTTTAGAACCTATAGGCCTAGCATAGTTTGTCGATGTCACAACGCATTACTACAGACCGCAATAAATGTTCGTTGCACCTCTCAATGGCTCTAGGGGCGACAGTACAACAGTAGTGATAAACCACAAGACCTGGACTGGCCTCTTGCCAAGCAGCGGTGAGCTGGCAACAAATCAGTCCATTGAGGGCCTTAAGCAAAAACAACAGCACACCAGTTGTAGAACAATATTCCATGAAAGTATCTATTGACCTTATTGAATTCAGCATACATGCACTACTCCGTCATTTCTCTCGTATTTTCTTGTTTGCGACGTACATAGTTTATAAGGAAGTGACTATGCTGCGATGTTTGGATTCAGTCATGCTACTTGATGTTTGCATCTGGGCCATGAAACGTATAAAATTAAAATATTAACTCAAACTGCATCGGCAAACAGGAAAGCAGGGTGATATTTCAATGAAACGATAATTGAAGTGACCATGAAACATCTCTTTTCGCTGTGTAATTTTAGGATTACTGGTCTATTTTTATGCAGAAAAAGGAAAAACTTTATCATGCCATTGTATGTTACATCGCATTAGATACGTTCCTTACCTTTGACACGGCGAATAACGTTTCCCTTAACCTTGGTGTAGCAGCTGTTTAATACCTTTCGCAAATCCAGTAATATCGCTTATATGCCATGGTGTACATCGATCATTTGGATCTAGCGGGGACTTGGCAAAACGGGCAGGTGCGCTCTTTATTAACAAAGCAATTATTCCATTAAATATCACTGCCATCCGGGTTGCTTTTGTTGAGATGGCATTGTCTCATAACCCATACGGTTAATTTCACATACACAAGCCACTACAGCGGCCAAATATAAATATGTGTTATGGCTATTCTCTTGAAATCGTGTCTTGTCACATGATAAGATATGTCAATTGTTCAGTTTAGACGAATACGGAGATTGTATTAGGAGCATAATGAATACTGTTCAATCAATCTATGTTATGTAAGATGATGAAAACAATTTGCCCTCGGTCGAGAATTTCTTGAAAGATTGCTAAAGAAAACAAACCTGGAAAAGGCAGAAATCATTACCGACTGTCGCTTGAAATGACAGCGCAGATATATATTTAAATTTTGTCATTGCCTCAACAAGACTAGTCAAATATTTACACACATGGGGAGTAACAAAATTTGTTGTATTTGCCGAGCTTTACAGAGATGTGAGCAAAATATTAGAAGCTTGTAACTAAGATATACATAGAATTTAACTTTGATAAGTTATATGCCTGGTAACATTACATAAATAGCTTTCTTTACAGCTAGATATTCATGACGTTAACGACCATGTCGACATTTAAAGGGGTGTAATCTACGCCAGCAGCTGTAAATAAGGAAATTAAGTGATGCCGCTAACTGTAAATAAGGAAATTAACTGATTTTAATTCGGGCGGCGATGAAAAGTTTGATGTAAATTGCATTATGAATTTGAATTGCAATATGGATAATTAACCGTGTTCTATGTTAATGACTCAAATAGAATAGTCTGTTAAATCTTACAGCTGCTTCATGTAAGATTGTCACAAAAACTTATTGCTGTTTTTGGCTGCACTGTTTTTCTGGTAGACAGGTTGGATAAAGCGATGACCAGTATGATTGCTCGTTTATATGAATGTTATACTCAAATACATATCTCCGCAGACTCTATGATAAATACATCCCTTTACACCAGTCCATCGTGCAATATACAATCAACCATCTACGAGCATTTATCATATGGTTCTAAGTGCAGTACTTTTCCATTTGTTTTTTATCGGATGAACTGATAAACAATGCATGCTAACATACCGAGCGCAGCTTACGTTTTGAAACAGGCTGTTTCTGATCTGGTTAAGGATAGAAGTCTCGTTAATTTTTATAATTTGGACGTACACCCTGTTATGTTCATCAACTATGAACTAAGAACTACCGACGATGGACAAAACGTTGCACTTTGTGTGACACAGCTAATTAGTAAAAGTGCCGTCAAAAATACTGAAGGCTGGCTGAATGGACACTAAAAAAAGTTCTTTCTCTCCTTAAACCTCATGTGCATTAATCCGCAAACTAAAGTTTTGTCAATTTTGTATTAGGCAGTGACAACAGCCACAGAACGCATTTTCAAAATAAAGTTGATATTATAATGTCAGCAGATAAAAATATATGTCTAACGCCTGCGGGTTAATAAGATGCTCTTACCGTAAACTCAAAGTTACTTACATTCTCTCCATGTAAATGTCTATGTTTATCATTACGCAATAGTGGCAATGATCGCTGCAGCATAAGTTTTTGTCTACACATTATCAAGCAATGAGTGACCATACATTGGTGTGATGTGAATATGAGTGCTGATCAACCTAGTATAGGGACAATAACAAGGTATTCCGTCGAAGGGTCATTATCGGTATTCGCGTATGTTTGATGCTGAAGGGAATCAAATATCCTTACAAATTTAAAATATGTTGTAATCTGTCAAAGCATCTTATTTCAAGTATTCAGCCTGCTGCTGTATTAAACTAGGCGTGTTTGCATTTTTCCCAAGTGCGACACCCTCTACAGATAATTAAATTATGACAGACTGCTACCGACTAACAGGCCAACGACAGAATTGCCATTGGTCGGTGGCAAATAGCATTGTAATATATCGTATCAGAATTCATCGATCGGTCCAGTGTATGACTTCGAAATGAAATATTTGCCGTCGTTTGACTGCCACACATAGTAGAACAACTTTTCTGTGATATGTCCATAGAGTGCATTGTGAAGTGATCGGCTTCTTATTTCCATATCACGGCATTCAAATATATTGTCACTCGCTTGTTTACAGACAGAATAAAACCCCTATAACTGCAGAAAATTTGTGAAAGACGTTCGTCGTCTGTATATTTGGGCGTACATATTACCAGCGCTATTACAGGTAAACATAACAATCAGATATATCGCAGGTCTTTATGTCCACATACACTCATGATTGTACCGTTATTAAGCAATATACACATGCGCACAATCTCTGTGAAAGGATACTAATTGATGCGAAGGATGCAATGACGAAATGTCTTTTTAATTAAGTGTTTACTGAGAAAGGACATTTGTTGCAAACCGATCTGTACACGATCATTGCTTTATATAGCGATAGTGCACAGGAGTTACATTTCAAACGTGGGTCGCTTGACCTCATTGGTTAATGCGAATTGAGTATCCCACTACATGCATTCAGTACATTAAACAGTCGTCTTCTGTAGTTTTGAACACCCTGAAATCAATCGGAATTAATAACTTACAGCGGTGGCATGCGCTTGCATGAACAAAATTGAAAGTAACTGGGCCAAAGTGCAAATGTGGCTGGTTATTCTAGAACACTGTCAGTAATTTATTTGCAATGAGGTAAATTCGACAGAGTTTGGTTGGCAATTAGCAAAGTGGATCCTAAGAAATCGGGTGTGACATTTGGTGTAGCACAATCAGTGGTAAAATGGGTACTGCAACTGTTTTCTGATTAAATAAATGGTCGATGATGCAAGTATCAAGCCTACAAAATGATATACATCCATTGTTTTAGCGGAAAAGGTTAGGGATTAAGCCTGCAATTCTTTAGTAAAGGGCTTATATAGTGCGATTTAGACCTATGATTCGACACATCACTTCCAGGTTGTACATAACAGTATAAAGTAATATGGACTTGCGCGTATGATTCATGCAATAAATTGCATAGCTTGCGTCAAACCCCGTGACTGCAAGTTTAAATCTATACATTGAACGGTTATTGCTTAACATAAACCAATCACTATTACCAAAGAATGAAAAGCAAATGGCACCCTATCATCAGAAGCAATGCGAGCATAAGCAATAACCCCAAGGTTGACAGCGGTCATTTGCGACGTGTCGAATTAGGAGCATTAGCGTGCCTGAATGCAAACTTTTGTGTTTTTCATTTTGGACCGAATAGAGAGTAAATACCATCTAAACACGAATAGTCAAGGTTAATGGGATCCAAATATATGGTGCTTACCAATCAGCTTTTGACGCATATAAGATTTCATTGATTTGAAAGTAGGGGATTAGAGCCTTCCAGAAGGCAGTGGCTGCTAATATAATTTAATATAAGCTGTTCACACTATGGTTCTTGTTGCTCGCCGCTCCAACCGGTATGCCTTCATGTCACTATTGTGCATGTGCTTAGCCCTTTGGTTTATAGTGCAATTAACGGCACTAGTAAAAATGGTCGATTTAACTATGAAAAAACAATCATGTCGCAAAATAACAATAAGATAAACGACGCGTTTAATGATGTTATGTACCTACTTTAGATAGGTAGAGCTTAATGACAATTGATAAGCCTGCTTAAGTTCAGCTTGGTAGCGCAAGATGCTCTATAACAAACTTTGGGCAAGTATTCCACAAATCAGCGATTCAAATAGTGCATCTTTTGCAAATGTCTATGATGTGCGAATGGTTATTGATACAATAGCTGTTTTTATACGGGTATAGATTTATGTGTATATTGTACGCAAAAATAATCATAAAACTGGTCAAGGAATCCCATAGCTGTAATTGTGAATTGCATTTTACATCAGACGAGTCATTTCACAATGCATTGCAGATTTGTGTTAATATTGACTAACGAACAAGACGTCGCTCGGATGTTGTCTGTGCTGTGCAAGATGATATACATCACACTCTTGGGAAGAGCTGCACAGAGAACATCCCAAGGACATAATATGCTGCACTCTTGGATCGATTGATTCCGCCAGGAAATCACATCTGTTGTGAATTACTGCAACGTTAATACACGGGGCTCACGAAACACTTGTGTGTAGTTTGAGCCCGGGATTTATCGCTTAAAATTATTTTTGTGATTTGGTCACACATTCCGAGCAAAGCTGATATATGAGGCATGCAAGATATGTCATTCTATTAATAACACCGCAATAAACAAAAAGGAACAAATATTTAGGAAACGGTACACTTTTCGTCTACTTAGAGCGATCAGGGCAACTAGTCCAACGATTAGATAATTACGAAATAATTGCAGATAAATATGCTGAACATTTGTTAACAATGTTCTACTTCCAGTTTCCCCTAACAACGTATGTGTTAATATGAAAAAAAACCTTTCTGCGGCACATCGGTGTGCAATCACCACCATCAGCGCCAGCATCGCCCTGCGTAGACCGGATTAAATGGAAAACTAAACATAATGTAGCAAGATTAAAATAAATAACATTTCGAAGTAAGAAAATGCATCGTAACCATACAAATTCAACCACTCCGACCCAATTGCTGTAAATATCTCTGACTATCTGAACATTTTCGAAGCGTATATCCGTAAAAAAGCTATCTTGAACAACAACTCGTGAATTTTGTGAATGGATACTAGGACAGATATGAGTCGAAAACCGAGTTAATGGACATTGGTCAACCAATTGCTGTATAATGCTTATGGCGTTTTGTGCTTTTGAGGCAATTTCACGTTCAAATACCACAACAGCACAGGATCCAGTTAATGACGATGTCGCAATAGGCTCTGACTGGCCCGTTTGGGACAACAACCTTTGGTGGCAAATAAATGTGCTTCTTAATCATGCCCGAAGGCATGATACATACTTGTGTCGTTAATGGTAGGTGAAGCCATATATCATATGTTGAAAGCAATAAATTACAGAGCTAATATGCGTTGATGATCAAGTTTATATTAAGCTAGAACACAGAGCTGAACGGAACAGCTGCATTAATATGGTTATAGTTTTGCTTGATCCTGGTTGTGTACAACCCCTAGTATTTGCTCAGAAAAAATGATTCGATCGTGAGGATATTTCTCAAAACAATTTCCTGTGTTAGTGTGCGATCACTGATAAAATGTATAACCCGATTTCCATGTATATATTTAAATATATATATATATATATAGAGAGATATAGAGATATATATAGATATATAGATAGATATATATAGAGATATATATAATATATATCTATATACATATATATATATTAGAGAGATATATATATATATATATATATATATTTATTTATAGATATATATATACATATATATATATATTTATATACATACATATATATATATATATATATTATATATATATATTTATATACATACATATATATATATTATATATATACATGGAAATCAGGTTATACATTTTATCAGTTTTATCAGTGATCGCACAATAACACACACACACACACACACACACACATATATATATATATATATATATATATATATATATATATATATATAGATATATATATATATATATGAGGGGATATATATATACATATATCTGTATATATATATATATATGCATATATAAATATATATATGTATATATATATATATAAGATAGATATATTATATAGAATATATATATATATATATATATATATATATATATATATATATATATATATATATATATATATATATATATATATATATATATATATATATAGATATATATATATATATATATATATATATATATATATATATATATATATAGATATATATATATATATATATATATATATATATATATATATATATATATATATATATATAGATACATAAATGATACTACTTGGGAAGTACATCCAAACCGACGCTTTTATAAGGCCAGGAACATCAACCTGCTCGGACATATTTACCTTGTGCCTCCTCAGGATCAAAGAATGCGATAAAAAACTGGCTGCCCGCCGTGTCAGATGTAGCTTAGTATACGAAGAAAGCCGACTTTATTAGCCAAAATAAAATATATGAGTTGCTCCGTTGTACTGTGTAGATGTATTCTTTGATCGCAATCGTGTACTAAGATGTTAAGCAATTAACTTAGATGTTAAGGATTATCAAATTACTGCATGGCAGTATCAGAGTCTGTATTTCGTCGCTAGCACAGCCTCTGCCTTTTAAACAGTCGTTCAATGCATTGTTCTTGCTGAGTGCGACGTGATTTGTTTCACTACAAACATGGATGCCATAGGTTTTTGGATTGAGTGCTTTTAGATGTACGTCAGTGACCGGTAATTTATTTACAACTTGTATTTTGTTTTTCAACCTTCCACTGAAGTTGAACTGGCAATGCTCTACCTAACACCGAATGAAGAAGAAATTTGTAGTTCCCTGGAAGTTAATTAGCATCGGGTTGCATTTGTAATAGCGGTAATACATCGTTTACGTACGGGATAAAAGCATTATCCAACTCGATACTGATGCAGTGTCCCTTAACTCACTGATTCCAGGCACTATTGTAGCCACGGTAAGCCGATTGCTCAAACGGCCCAAATGTAGTCACGATAATCTATTATACGGTTGTCCAACTACATAGCGCAGCCTCCTCAGCAGAATTTGTCGTACTCATAGCATGTAAGTCAGGCATTGACTTAGAAAAGGTGCGGACTTAGTAATATCGGTGTGTGATACTGATGTTGGTATAGTGAGTCTATAATGTTACTGCATATTTGTTTGATGCTGTATGAAGTGAAGCTAAGTGGTAAGACTACTGAATTGAGCATTTGCAGCGATAATGGATTGTGTATCAGCCACACAATCATCGAAAGCTGATTTTACTGGTACAAACGGTAAATTAGTTAAGTTGCGTGTTATTATTAGTTCTGAATGTTTATGGACGGAAGAAATAAATGTGACATATATATTGTTGATGTTAAGCCGTTTTTGATATTTTAAGGTTGCTTTATGTGATGTTGCACCTTGTCATAGTACTGCTTGTTTGATTATTCATTACAACTGTTCAGATAAATGTCCGCAGCATATTATGACAATTTAGCGTCTCATATTCTTTTGGAAGCTCCAAATCGTTCCTATATTACGTACACAAAGGAATTAAATGCCATGTTTTTGTGTGACATTAAGCACTCATTTCACCCTGACTTTTTTCCACACACGCCAAAACAATATAACCGTGGAATCCTTATTGCACAGTTTTTAAAAGGATAATATGTCAAGATCGAAAAATCACTGTTTTAATTTCTTTTCAGGTCTGACAACAGAGAAAATCAAGCAACTCACTTAGTAAACAGTCTTAGACATCGCTCGGCCAGAGTGAAAAATCTAGCTCCGTCGGAGAAAGGTTAATATAAATCAGAATAGATTGACAATTAAGCTGCAAGTCCATGATATAATAATACAAGATTACAGGAATGCTTTGCAGTGATGTATGGGATCCTGTTTCCTACATATGTAGTGACACCGGGCAAAATACTTTTCTGTCTAATTAATGCAACACATGGCCAAACTTATGAAGGTAAAGTAATTACATATGTTTACTTCAGTAGAGTACGACTTAAAGCAAGAATAGGGTTCACTATATGCTTTCTGACTACGTTACACATTTTCACTGAAAAACCTGGTCTCGCGTTTCCCCTTGAAGGAGGTGCAAACTGTGATTACATTGATTCTTTCGGGAAATAATTTTGGATAAAATCCTGTTATTTGATTAAGAGCTTCTGGCAATTCATCGCCTTGTAGGTAAATACATTGACGGGAGTGCGCGTTATTGTATGTCTTGCCATTCCATGGTAAGTTAATTATATCAGCATATTGTACCCACAACATCCCGTCCACGCTGTGAATCAATCTGGTAACCAGGCTAACAACAAACACCAAACAGGTCATATAATTATCACATACTGATCTATCCATAATATTCATGCGTGCGCATCATACTTGATCAGCAAACCGCGGATTTTATAATGATGTGCCACATAGACGGGTTTACGACCTTAATTGGGTGCAAAGTCTATCGCGTGTAGGTCTCTCTGGGCAATATTGGTCAATCTAGCAGATAATTGAAGAAGTCATTTAATAAGCAATTCATTGTGGCTTGCAGTATTAGTCATCCAATAGCCTGCTGTAATGAGTAATTTGCCTACTTGATGAAACGGGAGAAGCGATGCTCAACAGTTCCCCATTAATACCAACAACGATAACAATTGTGTACTAATGCGATTAAGTGGATGTTAAATGTTATCAAGTCGTTGCACGAGAGTTACCGCTTGGGGTGAGATTTGATGGCAATGCATCTACATTGTAATTCCTCGTAGAATGTCCAGTTCAAATTCAAAACGACCTGATTGCCATTAATAGAAAAAGAAGAGGGCCAATGGTTGCTGATTTGAGTGGTTTTTTTCGTGTGTTCGGAATCCCTAATATGTAGCTCTGACTAACAATACAACTGACTATAAACATCACGTTGGTAAGCGTAGTTGACTTGATTTATAAGCCCTGGATTTTCATGTAAATAAACATCGGTTTTCATTGTAAACAGCAGTAATCCATCGTTTACGTACTAGATAATACCGTATATTAACAACACGGTAGTGCTTTACTATCCTTTAACACGCAGATACCCCTTGGATTCATCCATTAATATGTAAGTGTAACTTTGCAGATGTGTGCATGTTTTCTTTTCCACAATGCGCCCAAATATGCGCTTTTGCGGTTGCCGTATCCATCTTCGAATACTTTACCCTCTTAGATATTATCAGTGCTTGGTACATGAGCGAAACCCCGGGTATTTATCAACGCCAGGTGTGAGCTAACTTATATAATTTCTACTTATTATATCAGGTGCGGTTCATTCTTCTTGAGAAATGTATTTCTCGAACAAACAGAATTTTAAAGGCATGTTAGAATTGGTCGCATCACATCCTGTTCATTATAATGTTGTATGATAATAAAACAAAAGCTCTCAATGATGCAGTCTGATATTCAATTGTAACTATGCTTTTCTGACTTTGTAAACTGCAGTTTAATTGCGGTTTAATTGCGCACATTTCGCCCGATGAACTCCTTGCTCTTGTTACCCCAGGGTCCTCCCAAGCAAAATGAAATTTTGTATTTTCTCTCCCAATCTAGGTGTGGTTTCCACATATGCAATTAAGGATCATGCATTATATCTAGAATATCATAGAACGAATTCAATAAGTGTGACAAGGTCTTCCTGCTGAGGTCGTAATGCGATCATGGAAATATTGCAGTTCCTATATTCAGCAGGAGATTCACCATGGCTGTATTTGACAATACCAGCGACTGTTTGTAATGGTGACCGGATATTAACGGAGAGTAGACTGCCTCAGATGCGTTGATACTTTCCCAAAACCTTTTGCTGCGCCTGTGTCTCATTTCCGCTCTTATGTATGTGGTATGTCCCGCAGAATCATTGGTTAGGATCGCTTGCATACTCGCTTGTCTATTATCACGCTCCAGGTTAGCCAATTTTATTTAATAGTGTCCATGTTCCCATTTTGCTCAAAATTTGTTTTAAAGTAACCTTTATCTATTCGATAGTCGTCCGACTGCACAGGACCGCAACCTCGGTTTGGCGCGAAGTAACCATAATATCTTGGTTATTCATTGGCGTAGAGGAAGAGTATTGTAAATTGCGAAATATATTCGGAAACACAGTATTTGAGCAGCGTTGTGTAATAATGATGTGGGGAACTGCAGTTGTAATATTTTATTAGTAATGTCAGAACATTGCTGTTTGATGTATTATGAGTAGCAACTGATATTGGATGTGATATTAGATGATGTATCAATTACACGACTGCCCGAAGCTGATGTGAATGGTGCTGTTTAGCGTAAGTCATGATTTGCGTTATTATCAGTTAATAATGTTGGGGCGGAAGCAAATAGGTTTGTTCTATCCAAGGCTTAACATATTTCAGCATATGAAAAGCCCAATAGCACATATTCTAAGCGACACCATCGAAGAATTGCACCGCCCGGCAAGGTAATAAATTGTTGATATTAATCCGTATTTCCTATTTGAGGTTATACCTTGTTATATAGCATCTTGAAATAGTTTTGCAAGATTAATTGTTCAATTCATTTGTTCTAACACGTGTAAACAGCATAATAGGGCAAATAGGCGTATTATTATATATCAGCAGCACTGATTATGATGTTAACCTTATATTGTATCTTAGCAGTTTAATATCAACCAGAGCTTGCACATGGTAAGTTCGGATTTACTTCGCATATAATTCGCCTGCATATATTTATTAATAGTATCAATCAGAGGTGACGACTGTTTTATATTGTGCTTACCTGCAATTTTCGACTGAACATAGAAAAGGGTCGATGATGGAAAAGGTATATGAAAGTTTACACGTTGACCAAGCCAATGATCCGGACTCAGGTGATAAAACCGACTCACAAAAGTAGTCTTGAATTCGATCTTATCATCACAAACACTTCACTCTTGATTGATAGCATTCATCAAAATAGACACTGTTACCACTACTCAGTATACTTCCCTCTTGAAGCAAACCAAACGGCGCGTTGTATGGGATTAAATTTGCTATGTCGCCGAGTGAAATAGATTTCCGTCCTATTTCTGCAACACGTGGCATTAATAACGGGGACATTAAACTCCTTACGACGTTAAGCATTTTACAGCTTGTCGGGGTGAATTAACCCCATTGCTAAATTGCCGACCGCGGGTTGCAATATTAGATTTAGGGGACGTACTAAATATATCATTAAGAATGCTAAAACTATACAGTAGACAATCATGTTTAGCCAAAAAGTGCATAACATAAACACCCCGTTACCTGGTATTATCTGATATTAAACGCCAGTTGCGAACTTAGTCTTAGAGCATTTGATCGCTGTAACTCGGCCAATATTACTACCACTTGTAGATTATAGCAGCATAAATTAAGATCCTGAACAAAGCATCATTTAAGTTAATTGCGTACAATAACAGCCGCGGATTAACTTTCCCAAGGTTGAGTCATTTGCCGACCTATACTGAAGAGGTCTCCAATATGAGGCAATTTGATAGCATCATTAAAACAAACCTATCATAACAGGATATGCGAACGATATTTATGTGGCGAAAACTGCCGATATGGCCATTGGCCTATGTGTTACATCTTTGCTTCGCAATCGTTCCTTACAACACTCGTCCCTTTGGGCGTTATATTGAACAAACCCCATTATTCTGCAAATGCAACCTCGTACTAAGCTGTCTATTCTCAAGTATACAAACTATTCAAATTAGTTTTGCTGTATTTGTGGTTTTTTGGAGTGGAATACCGACTGGCGTCTAGTAATACCAAGGACTCAATCGAATGATGATGTATCACTGTGCTCAGGCAAACTAATATTATACAATTATCTCGTTTGATAATTCTGCGCTGAGTTACGAAAACTGCCCACACCACCGTCGCATTATCACACAGCATGTTATACTGTCGTGCCAATTACTTTAGCTAACGACAGCCATTGGTTATTAGAATATTGGCTTAGTTGTAAGGTTTGTTCCGTCATTTAGAGTTGGTGTTTAGTTTATGATAAACTAAATAACCTGCTGTCGAAGGTCATTTATTCTGGAAGCTATCCAGATGGCTATCAGCCAGATTGGTTGTACCAAACAGAGAATCAGGTTAGTGTGTCAACAGTTGACTTGGCCTAATCTTCGTAACTCATCTCGTCGCAAACAAAAAACTAGCTATTTTAGTGTGCTCCATTTCATTGAGTGATTATTTACCCCAAATCATTTATTCTTCAATACACATATAATGTATTCGTTTGCGGTACAATGCAATGTCCGTAGCTAAATATAGTTGGTCCTTCTTCAGCTGGAGCAAATCTAACAGGTTCAGGGAGCGTAATGAAGACCAATTGATGCTGACCAGAATGCTTCTGAAACAAATTTTGTAACATGTAATTTACTTTTATTTATAGTGGTATTATTTAACATACACTAGAAGGATTGAAATGCGATGAACTCAACCACACAGCAAACGTTTGTAGCAGCATTTAATCATGAGCCTGGACGTTTTAATTACTTTTTGCTATGATGATGTTGTGGTAGCAGTTAAACAGTAATATGTTCCAACGAAGAGCCCTGACAAGCTATGGGTACCATGTTTGTACAAACCAGGTTCTGATTAAGACGAGGTGATTTAGGGTGTGGACAATATAAGAATACACATTAGTCAACTCGAAATATTGCCGTTTCCATTGAAAATAACATTGTTCACATAAGCATCAATGAAATAAAACATTGGGGATAATCTGTAGAGTTGATCTCCGATATCTCTCTAGATGCGGTTTAATGACCGTCGTCAATGCATTTTGATACAAAGTTGAGATGATAATGAAACTAAAAGTTACGAGCGGACAAGCGGTCAGTGTTTTAGATTTTATCAATCATTCCAAAGCACAGAGGTTCTGTGTATCAACGAGGTTTGTTTTGGAGATCCGACCGAATAAAGGGTCAAATCATTTCCGTTGTTTGCCTAATAAGTCTCAATGGCTTCAACGTATAGGGGTAAGGAGCGCTGTGAGTGATACCACAATCAAAAGCGGAAAAGGGCTTTACCCATCAATCATTCGGTTATAGCCGGCTTTACTATTGTCAAGCACGAAGTGTCACAATGGAAAGTGATCATAATTTTTGATTATGTCAACTATATCGGTGGTTTGACGAAGGTAACTCAATATTGGGTGTTAATCGGATTACTAAGTTTCACCATGAATTAGGACATATGCAATATTATAAATGTGTGCAGTTGGCTTCAGAGATAGCACGATACAATGCTAAAAACAAATTGTGCTTCCAAATTCATGCGTTCGTAGAGCTATTCAGGGCCAAGTTCTACATGGCGTTACCATGCCTTCATAATAACAAGTCCCCTTTTATTGGTCACCATACGCCATATGTTGCGGAGATAGGAAGCAAATGTCATGCGCTCTGCGTAGCCACACATTTCGGAATCATAATCCTGTTGATCGCTCCACAGCATTGCTGTAATCCTGCATCATATCATGAAATGCCAGTAAAAATGTCAGTCTCAACGAATATATATTCAATGGCCTTGTTCCGAAGCTAGACGACAAACTAGGCCGGACTTGGGACTTATTTCCGAGCAATACTATACATCATATGTCAACTAAGGCTTTATTTGGAAATTATTTCTTACTTATCTGAGATAAACGAGAGTCTTACGATTTGAATCGCATTCATTTGTATTCTTAAGTCGACATAATTAAACCGTGTTATCAGATATGCTACTGCTAGTAGAATACTTGTTCCAACGAAGTGATGCATTGTTGAGCTTGATGGCGATCACATAGCTGATTTGAGTTCCACCTGTACCAAATTTGAGTTCCACCTGTCTTAATGCTTAATACCTGTGCTTAATGCTGTAATTTGTTCAGAAACAATGTGAAGACGTGATCTAACTGTCTAAATATCTGCACATTACCAACCTGAAAAATAGATGCCCGCGGTGTTATAGGTCAACGATATTATATATATATATATATATATATATATATATATATATATATATATATATATATATATATATATATATATACCTATATATATATATATATATATATATATATATATCGTTGACTAATAATACCGCGTTGCGCTGACTAATGCAAGCTAAGTTGTTACATGCTTAATATGGATCCCTTTTTTACCTGCATATTTGCTTGCCCTCGCTGCGCACTGCTCAATGGTGATTGCATGGGTTCCCTTGGTTCTTGTCGCCTGGCAGAACCACATCAGCATTACCTTCCTATTTACAGTAAGCTGGCTGTTATGGTGCCCGACGTGCTTAACAACCAGCGAAGTGGAGGTTGAGCTGTCTTCGCTGTCAGTTGAACTAAAACGCGGATACACCTTTCTCAATCACCAACCTGGTATATATGCTTCCAAATCCCTAAAGCCAGCTCGCTCTGTTGAAATAATGTATACTTATCCCACAACGCTAGATCCAGTTATACCACAGCCTGAAATACGAAGCAGACTTACCTTTCAAGCAGCCGTTTATCCCCTTGTTGAATATAGAACATCACGGTGTCGGGTCGTGTAAATCGGGATTTCTCATCAGGCCATATGCTTTATGTTGAAGGTTGTCGGTAAGATGTGTGGCTACAGGAAATCTTACAGAGGTATTGCCGGAAGCAGTGTCTCTCTCGTTGTGGGTTGTAGCCATTTAAGTATTTTTTTCGTAATCAATGGTGAAGCGGTTTACAGATTTATATAGCATATCGCAAAATCTTTTTTCAGCTAGCGGTAAATAGTCAAAATGCTTCGAGTGCATCTGGAATTCGAAAACCATATCATGTTATCGACCAAACTGCACTGTCTGATAATGCACGTGATCCTAGACGTAGGTGTTGGATTTGCAGCACTCGCTAGACCCCAAGTGCGTAAGATTAACGACAACATACACACTGTTTAGAACGTTTTGTAATGCTATGCCTGGCTGAACAGGATGTTATTGTGTTTGTCTGTGTATAACATGCTGCAATGTTGGCCTTCTATTGAAGCGATAGTTACTTATATTCTTTACTGCCAACACGCCATTATACATATCTCGCGGATGGCTTATCTCACATAGCAGGTTTCAGTTAAGGGATAACAAATAAACAGAAAGCGAATGGGGTCATTCAATTTCAGGAAGTTCGCATTTCCATTGCATATCTTCGGGTCAACAATTGGCTCACCGTATTGGTCGGTACACAAAAAAATAAAATCCTGAATAATCACATACATTGACAGTACACTGCGGGGTCAGAGTTTCTTGGAAAACGCATACTTCATTGGCGATGATAACATGCTCGCATGATGCGTAAGTTTTCTATGTTGGATTTTCTAAAGTGTACACTACTTATTGTACTGGAATAAAGTAACAATTACTAAGGAAGCAATTCATTTGTGATTTGATTATTCAATGAATAGAAGCCGTGAGTATCTGGCGCTTTGATAGGTTAGACTAATACATATTTGTTATCGCTCGGTCAATGATGACCGTAAGTTGTCTTGAGTGCAGCTTACAAAAATTGGGAAATGACATATAAGCTCCCTACATCGTTTATTAAACCGACGCGTCACGCTTTTAACGACTTACATAATTGATAATACTTAGCACGCTGCTGTCACATTTGTGTTAGGTGCCAACCGTGCAATGACTATATTTGATCTCATATACCTCATCTATTAACGCAGTTAACAACCAAAGAAGCTTCAACAAAATTGCATACCTCGCAGACTGCTCCCGCTAAGTTTGGCATTTATATTTGCAGTCACGTTCTAATAGCTCCCATGGCGAGCGTTCCAGACGTACATATCATGGCAACAAGGGAAGTCTCCCTCACCAAAAGGGTACATAGAATTGGACCTTGCTTCAAGCGTATGAAATGTGGCCTCGTGATATATTGGAATTGGCGAAGACTTGATTTGGTATGATTAACTCGGAATGTAGTGTATCAATTTCGTTATATATCTGCACTTTGATTTGGCAAGCTATATCATTGTATTAATTTTAATATACCTTATATTCTGCCATGTGCTTACTTTATTTGCTATCCCAATTATTCAACACACGTACAACGTGAAAATAAAGTTAAAAACCACGACGTTAGTAATCAGTATAAACGAAAGCCAACTGCAGAGGTGAGAGTACAATGAAAAAAACCGCCCAGAATATAAAACTATTGTAGGACCTTCTTGCCCGGTCGACATTATCTGATAAATCCCACTGTGCTGCCGGTAGACTAACGTGCAAACTAGAACATGCACTAGTGAACACTGCATTAAATTTCTTTACAACATTGGGCACATAACAGCTTCTCAGGATGAATTGAGCCTTTTACTCCAAATCCTGTCAGGTGTTGCAATTCTTGATAAGGGAAACCTACTAAATATAGCATTGCCCAAAACTATATAGTGCACAACCATATTCATCCGTGCATTACACCCTACTGTGTCATTAAACTGATAAGGGAATCGATTCGCTGTAACTGTTAATATTATTGTTTAATATTTAACATTTAGCTTAAAAGTGTCGCTCCAAATATTGTCTTTTGAGCGCTATTTATGTTGACTGTGGACAATCACTGACGATTATATAACAGTGCTAATTTCCCGAAAAAAACATCATCTCACCTTTTGCTTCGAGGGACGGCTATTTTTAGCTTCGGATTTACTTCCCCAATGTACCGTTAAATTGCCTGCCGACATATACAAAGCAGATCTCAAATATGAGGTACTTGGATAACTGTTCACTTTTGGACAACTTTAAGCATCACTGGCATTAAATCTGTTTCGACATTATGTAAATGTGAATAGTTGCCCTAGAAAACTGAAGATAACGATGCTGAGAAAAATGAAAACTACTTTATTTATCCCAAACCCTCATATGTAGTATTATTAAGGGTTTGAAGGGATGCCACTCCGATCTGTTATCATAACTAGCACTGGAAGCTCTCATAATAGATGAAGATTAATTTATATAGAATGCCTTACGATGAAAATAAATGGCAATAGTTAGCGTGCTGACACACGGCACTCTGACTGTTAACTTTGAACTACTACCGCTCAATGTGTATCAATGTCATTGTATATGATATAAAAGTGAAAGTTGCCATATTTACAGCGTAACTCAATTGGATAGCAACATTGAACAAACTGTGGTTATAACTGGATCTGTGTGCGATGCTAACAATGCGAGCATCGTTTCTATGGGCATTTTACAATGTGCTAGAACATTGCCTCACGATCGCTCGTAAATTAACCCGTCTTATGAGCGTTATCATTAACTTGCGAATGGCATACTAAACTGTTTGACAGAGAAACTATTGATGTACAACGCTTATAATGCGCATAACGACAACCTCGGTATGGAGTGGAATACGGGTAGGCGTCTAGTTAAACAAATGCCGATGTATTACTATGCTGAGGCATACCTATTTTGTACAGTAATTTCACTTGCAAATACAGCCGAGTAAAGACAACTGCTCACTCTCCCGTCGCATTATTTAGTGTTCCATCCGTAATTAATTCATGATATAATCAATGTTAAAACTGCTTTCCTATTTGAGATGGTAGCATGAGATACTCCTAGTTACCACGGAGTAATTGCATTTCTATATATTTGCCATTCGTATTGCCATTCACCACCGGATTCAGTTCGTCGTCACCATGTCTTAATAGCTACCACTCCGTTGCTATGTGCCATCATGTACCAATTGATGCGACAATTGGACCGAAATGTATTTAGCTCGGTGCCATCTCATATATGAGAATTATGTTTCCGTCCATCGCTTCATAGCGTTGCTGCAATTTTGCACTATATCATAAAATGCTAGCAGACATGTCAGTCTGAGCGGATAAATAAAACATAATAGCCTTGCATCGAAGCATAAACACAAACTAGGTCGAGCTATTGCATGGCTCATTCATTACTAGGCAATGCTATACATCATATCCTCTCCATGGCTTTTTGTGAAAAGACCTTGGAATGATTTCCTACCGAGGGTATCCGATTTCATCTTATGGTAAAACAATGGGCATTTTGTAATATAAACATAACTAAACCTTGCTATATTATATATCTTTCTGCAAGCCGCACACTTGCTACCACTGCTGTCCAAAAATCGTTTAGAAACGAATCTTATACAAGAAATACTAACGTAATGGTGCATTTGCGTGTTTAATGACGCTCTTCCAGCTGCTATGATTTACACATGCAACCAAAAAGTGATGGCATAATGACGTAGTTATTTGTTGAGGACAATACATAGAGTTTCAGTCGAAATCAATGATGCTGCATTGCCAATGGGTAAATCTATGGAAGATGGTGCCCACGGTTATTTCATTAAGGCGACTGTTATTTGTATGCATGCAATGATTTTTGCGTACCACTGAAGAGCGCTTTCTATAATATGCAAGAAGTTACTGTCTAAAAGCGAGGACGTACTCGCCCTTCTGCAAAACATTGAATTAGTATGCAAAATAACTGGGTGATAATTGCAAATCATCCTCTCTTGAATCGCGTGATAATAGATCAACCGGCGTTTACATCGTGTATTAACTTATAAAGTCGATATGGTATATATCAGATGCTCGATGTGACAGGAATCAATTGATCTATACCAACTATTGTGATCTCTAACGTCTGAGGCTACAACACCTTATTTACTAGGATAAATAGCTTGGTTTATGCATGTTTATTTGACCTGCAAAACAATACCTTATTGAAAGCGAATGTTGACGGGTATTTGCTTAATCCGGTTGATCCGATAGTTTACAGGCTTTCAGACGCTACAATCAATTCGCCTTTGGAAGTAAACAATGATATATAATTCGGGCATGAAAAATTAATGCTTCGTAAATTCTAGTACCACGTGCAGAAGAACACTTTTCCTTTAGGAAACATGTGGCTCAAGGTCAATGGTGGTTGTATTAAGGCAACATATTGTCAATACTATATTAGTGTCAAAGCTTCCTAACAGGAAAGTTCATTTGCAGCGTTTGGTTGCGGGCAGATGTTGCTTTGCCTAGACTTGTCCGAGTAAGCATGTGTATGGAGGGGGTATTAGCTGAATAGTGTTAGCAGAATATAGCTTTTTTTGAGTGTATGTATCCGCGTTGTTTTTCATATTCAATCAATGTCATTGGGTTACTACAAATAGTGAACAGTGTTGTAAGTACCTTGCTCGTCTGTCAATGTCAGGCAATTAATGGACTCAATTTGATGGTTTACCACCACTCCAACTGACAGTACATGCATACTATAAGTGACCGCGAAGTAGCATACCAACCACATATTAGAACAGAATGTCCCTTTGAGATAGACGCGCTGTTGCAACAATGCTTGATGTTCTGTCGTTAGGGCTGCTCATGTATATTCCGATAACCAAATATAGGGTTGAATTACTTTCAGAATAATCAACTTCTATTCTCTGATATTCTAGAGCTTATTTTGAGACTCTGCCAATGACATCCTTCCCACAGTGAGATATATCAACATACGCAGCAAATGATATATAAGGTAAAAAGCATCTAATACTCCGGGTATGCTCCACCATATGCAGTAAGAAATGCGTGAGCCCGTTTCTTGCGTGCAATCTCTAGAAACACCACGAAAACACGACATGAATCCACTATTCCGAGTTATCATTATGTCCATCAGTGAATGGTTTATAGCTTGTACTATAGCAATTTTACAAGACGATTAACAGAGAATTCCCCTATCAATAAATCTGATTGATCAACTGTGCGGTAGTAATTGTATGCTCAGCGGGGTGTATTAAGAGTTGTAAATGACGCTTGATGTCATGGAATGGCGGGGTTTGGAGTTGCTTTATCCGTTATTTAGTAATATGCAACCCTCTAGTGGACTAAACTGGTAGGTATCACGAAGAGCAATAACATGGTCTACGATTTTTTGTGTGCCTGCCAGCCCTCGAATTTAATTGACGTTGCAGTTAATGTCGAAAACTGCACTGCCAATTGTCCGTGTGCGGTCTGATGTACCTTTAACATCGCTTTAAAGGTACACATTCATTTGTAAATTATATGTATTTATTGCGAGATCAATATAAACATCGACAAATTATATGCCGTATATAGCATATATCTTCTCAGCTCCAAAATATGCGAAAGGTCAAATTACGTTTATGCAAATGAGTGAAACAATACAGCGCTAAAATTATAGCTATTTAATCTTTATATGTCTGGCTTGCGATCAAATCATACATTCCGGCAATGTGTTCTCTGTCACGTTTGGTGTCGATATAAATTTGTGAAATGTCTTACCGTCGATTTCATTTACTCCATGTAGCTTTAATCGGAGTTGAGGTTGACATCTGTAAAGGTCAACCCGATGAACTGTTAATTATATATATATATATATATATATATATATATATATATATATATATATATATATATATATATATATATATATATATATATATATATATATATGGATATATATATATATGTATCTATATATATATAAATATATATGCATATATATATATATATATATATATATATATATATAAATATATATATATATTTATTATATATAAATATATATGTATATATATATATACATGTTAATATATATATATATACATATATACATGTATATATATATATTATTTATATAATTATATATATATAAATAAATAGTAGTAGTATAGGTAACGGCGGAGCTGGAGCACCGCCTTACCTATACTAACGTGGTCTCCAACTGGGGACCTGCCATCCGGGCGAATTGGTTTCGGTGTGGGTTAGAGGGTGGGACCGCCGGGGATTACCCATAGAGGTCTTTTAGCGTGAAGCTACTGGGGCCACCGCAGTAAGTTCCATTTTTCACCCTGGTGAGGTCTTCCATGAACTGGGCCACTGTGTCATTGTTTTTCTCAATAAAGGCCGGACGAATCGTTGTAACTCTCATCGTGAAGAGTTTCCAGCAGAAGAAAGCCTCATCTGGTCTCTTTGGTATATCTTTTGGCCTGCCCATCCAGGGGCCGTGGTGAACCAGATCGTAGTCGAGGATGTTGTTAATCTTGCCGTTTGTGACGTAGTCCCCATCATCTACGCCGGGAATGGTTGTGTACCCCCAAGCGACCGTTTTTTTTTGACTTCTTTTTGTCCTTATGATACTCCATGCTGTACACCTCAGCCATTTCAAAGGTCCTCGTCGGTGCACAGCCGGAAAACGCAGTCGACAAACACACCAATGGTCGCCGGCGGGCTGAGGTGAAGCCCAAGCAGAATCTGAGGTTAGTACTGGGCTGGAATAATTCTTCCACGGCTCCGAGTGTCGGGGCACATTATTTCGAGCAGGGCAGACAAGGTCGATAGCAGTCTGAATTGTGAGTACACAAAAGCCGTCTGGAAAGTAGGCCGTGTACTCCCCACCGCGGTGAAGGTAAATGTTGTTCCCGTGCATCTTGGTGTTGTATTTTTTCTCAATAACCGCAATTGCAACCTCCACAAAGGTCTGGCCCCAGAGGCAGGCGACCACCCTCGTTGCTAGTTTTTTCAACCAACTTCTTACTATAGCTGATGAAGTAGTTTTGTCCGATGACGGCGGAGTAGTCGCTTCCATCAATGTAGTGCTTACTTTTATTCTCCCAACGAGTTGTCTTTTGTCTGATCCCACCATGGCTGGCACAGAACGACTTAATCACTTGTTCCATTACCTTATGCTCTCCACTGTTTAAATAGACCGGTAACTGGATGTCTGCCTGCTAATAAGGCCCTCTAAATGCTCCAATCGCTCCATAAGATCATCGTTCTTAATCTCCAGATCTCTCACCAGTTCCACAAGGTTATCATACTTAGTCTCCATTTCACTCAGTTTGCACTCCAGGTCTATTTTTTCGTCATTCATATAATCCGTATCTAACATCAGCTCTTTTACACCACCCTTATAAAGGCGCACGGGGCCGACATAGCTACCGAATTTATGGCTACTTTTTTTCCGACCCAGACTAGCGAGCCCTCCATCCCACAGCCAGACAGCTAAGGCGGACGACATTGTTCCTTTTTTTCCGCCGGGCAGCATGCCCTCCAAGATCCAGAACCAGGGGCTACAGGGCTTCTTCTACTCCATATAGAAAGGGTCGTCCCTAGGGTTCGCCTTGGGCCGTCTTTCCACTACGGGTGTGGTGCGAGGATGTACGAATTTTGTATCGGGGTCTGTACTCGTATACTTCCCAACCAACCAACCAAGGAGGATTGCAATGCCCCCATACACCCAGCTTTGGATGCTGGTATCCTCTTCCTCCACCTCTTCTTCTTCCTTTTCCACCAAATCGTCTGGTTTGGCCTCCACCAAACTGTTGACAAATCGTCTACCTGGCTGCCAATCGTATCGATTTCGGCCATATGGGAAATAGCCTGGTAGAAGTCGTACACACAACGAGCGCCTAGGGCCAAGGTCCCCATAGGCGGAAAATGTGCGATCTGTTGCCTTGCCAGTACCTTGTCCACCTGGTTGGTGGGAAGAAAGGCAATCGGTTGGCCACCATCGTCTGTGGAAGCCTTGGTTGGATTGGAGTCCTCTATAGAGATAGCTGGCCCCTCTGTTGCCCATATTCTCGATAGCCTAGTGGACCCGATGCCATACTTCTTTTTCGCGGCAGCAAAGGAGTTTCTTCCCTTGTCTGCACGTTGGGCTTGCACTGCTTCTTCGGAGAGATATTCTGCGGATGGCATAGTATTTCTTCCCAAGACCTTGGCTCTATATCGAATTGCCACCCACACCCACCCAACACACCCACCCAGCCCACCCACACCCACCAAACCCACCCCCCAACCTACCCACACCCACCCAGCCCACCCACACCCCATCCAGTCGGATTGCTTCCTAGCTTCTAGGCTGGAGGCCGCCTGCGACCTGGGGGACAGTGCACCCAGCCCATGCGGGAAGTGCACGCCCATATAGACATTCGGAACAAGGGTATATATGGAGTGGAGAAGAAGTGTCCCACCAAGGTTCTTCAAATTTTCCGAAATCCTAGACAAGTACCGCGAATCTAGGTTGCTGAGAGAGATTCTAGACGAGGACGAGCTGTCCACTTTCGCAAAACCCTGTGGGAAAGAGGCGCTGTGGTTGGTGTTGTCCCAGCTGAAAAATGGAGGCGGGCAGGGCTGGGAGAGATCTATGCTATTGGGTGCTGCGGCCAGCCGTTTCTATGTTCTAGGGGAGATATTGTGGCCTACTAGCGCGCAGGTGGACTGCCTAGGAAGGCTGGGTCGTTGGTAGGACAACATTGCTTTGTATGGGCGCTAGGGCCACCAACCGGTCCTTCGTCTTCGCCGTTGTTGTCCTTTCTCCTGCCAGCCTACACAGCATAGGCACTCCAACATTTTCCAACCCTCCAAGCCTCGCAACCTCCTGCGCTAGGAAGTACCCATAGGCCGGGATCTCTTCTGCCCCAGGGATCGGCTCGCCGTTCTCCCCCAGCCGGACGAAGAAGACGATTGGTTTCGGGGTGTTGCGGGAGGTGGAGATACTATAGCGGGTTGTGGTGTACTCTCTTGGCTCCATCAATACCACCATTTTCTGCTCTTGGAGGGGCGCGGCCTGGACCTTGGAGAGGAAGGTCTCGGCAACAACGGCAGTGTATTTTTTTGAAGTCGCTTTCCATCTGTTGGAGTTCTTCCAGGCGGGAGGGATCCGGGGCCGAGTGCAGCCAGAATATTTTCCCCCCGTCTGGTTTCGAAAATCTTTTGCTGGGTGGATCGCAAGCCTTAGCCCTGCATTTCCAGCAGTGGTCGGCAGCCAGTAGGTTTTTCCTATTTGGGCCTTTTGCTCTTTTTTCCGCTTGTTTTCGACGCTAATTTTGCGGCTTCGGCTATATTTTCCGTCTTGCGCTTTTAGCCGAAGCCGTTATCTTGTACATTTAGTCACTTGGATATAGCGGCTATTTTAAGCCGCAAACTTAGCATGCAACCACCTGTTATAAAATCAAATTCCACTTCAATTTTTTTTAAGGCGCGGTTGTTGCTTTCAAATTTGATACATATATTAGTCTTTAACGGCAAACCATAATAAAATGACCTGTTCTTGACCTAAGCGCAATGTTGACACCGGTGTTAGTGTCGTCTGCATGGTTCTGCAAGTATGTTTTCCAAAGAAGGCGAGTTAGAAATTGTTTTATTTTACATTGATCATGAGAATTATTTTAACGCTCCATTCGGCGCAAATGTTTCAAAGAAGGGAAAGAAGCGGCTATGGGATCGCTTGTGCGAGCAATTGAATAGGTAAGTGTCAAAACACCTTGTTTTTATGACATTTATATCTAGTCAGGCCTCTATCAGTCTATATCTGTAGACTCACTGACACTGACTCACGAAGAATTAAAATTATTGCTCCACATTTTTTATGGTTCAAACGGACTGAAAAAAAGGCAATATAATTGAAATTCAATAAGTTAGCTCTCGTTTGATGTACCATTCGCCCATTCAAGTTGAAAAAATTGGAAATAACATTAAGTTTCAAGCGTGGCGAGACTAGGCTGACACCCCTAAGGCCTAACACTGACAGTTAATCTTCTTGACCTACATATATACTATCAGCTGCTATGATCTACATTAGTTCCCTAGTCAGTTATATTAACATCATATGCCAAAAAAACCTGTATCTTGCCATGAAGGATTCTGAAAAACAATTTTATTGTTTACAATGAATAGCCCAACAATGAGAAACACAAATTTTGAATTCTTACTGATATCAATATCAGAAAGTTTTATTTTATTTCAGCCATACAACTGACACCAAATATAGCTCGGGACAGATCAGGAAGAAATTCAGAAACATAAGCGCAAGTGGTAACTAAATTCATTACTACCTAAATAAGCTCTTACCGGTTTCGCTATCTAGGTACTAAGCATACAAAGCATGGGTCAGTGGTAATTATCCTCTATGATTACACAACAAACATTTGGTGAATTATAAATGCAAAATCCTTATGATTTACAGCAAGAAAGAAGCTGCGCGAGCAGAGGAATCCACCAACAGGCCGGGGAAAATGTTCAACGTACACAGTGGCAGAACAGCATTACGCTGATCATCTAGCCAAAGTTGGCAGCGATGTCATAGAAGGCATTGATGGGGGTATTGAAACCCAATCTGAAACCTCAGGTATTAAATGCTTAATTTCTACACTTTACATATAATTTGTCATGTAACTCTGAATTACTCTTTACACTTTTGATTCAGGATGCTCTATCTGCACTTTACATGTAATTTGTCATGTAATTCTGAATTACTCTTTACACTTGTGATTCAGGATGCTCTAGCTACATATCTCTCCGACCAGTAGCATTTCCGGCTGAGGCCATTTTAATCACAGGTAATTGTTGCATAAATTGATCCTCTATTAGAGTTTACTATAGTTTACTGAATATTTACACGAGAACATTGTACTGATGTAAGATTTAACAATTGAATATTTGTTGAGAAAAAATACAAGACACATTTTGCAACTATTCCAGAGGAATATATACGGGACGAACACCAGCCACCTGTCACCAAAAGAAAGAAAAAGAAGAGGGATACGATAAACTGATTCAACTTGAATTAGAGAAAGTGAAATTGGAAATTAGTGTTTTGAAGTTAAAAGAAAAGAAGTTATTGTTACAAATCTCAAAATTAGAAAAGTTGTAATCATATAGTACTTTTTTTTTAATTTGATACAAGAATTGTTGTTAATTTATTATTTCAATTTCTACACTTGTTATGTTTGACTGTTCTTAACCATTTTTATTGAAATAATTCATTTGTTACAAGTACCTCAGGAGAAATGAACTTCTGCAATCATGTCTTGCTTCCTCTTTCCTTCTGGCATGTCCTCAGTCGCAGTCTCACCATCATATACCAGACTTGAGATTTGCAATCGGCAGCACATCGTTGTTCTTGTGCGCAATGTTATGCAATATTCAGCAGGCGACAACAACATTGGCTGCTCGTTGCGGAGAGAGACGAAGTCCGGTGTGCAGACAAGAAAATCTGCGCTTTAGTATACCATTGACCTTTTAACACAAATAAGAACAAATTATTATTCGGACTGGTAGAATTGGTGTGTTGATTCTGTATTATGTGACATTGAAAATTCATGGCATGAAAATATGCTTACTTGTTCCACAACCACTCTGGTTTTTTTGTGAGCCCTGTTGAAATTAATTCTTTTTTGGTTGCCTGTCGTTGGGTATGGTGTCATTAGGTACTTCCCCAGACAATAGGCACTGTCACCTAAAAGGATTCCCTCTTGTGCACCTATTTGAAGAAATCTACATTATCGATCATTGCTATATTTCACCAATAAGTGATATTACATCAGAGGTAGATAGCTTCATTAAATTATCAATGATATCACTTGAACACATATAATCTTATCATGTGATACAAAGAACCATGTAAAATGTTAAGGTACCATTTTCAAATCTGCCTGCTATCGCACTATTTTTGAATATGGTTGAGTCGTGGCAACTGCCGGGCCACTTGGCCACCACGTTTCCAATCATATATTCAGCTGTTGCTATTATCTGGAAAATATCATGACTAATTTTACAATATAGCCATATGGATTGACTATAATGACTAAGTTCATAATTAGACCACATTGGTTTACATCTACAATGACTGTCATACTTGAATATTAAGGCTATGGTAGCCTTTTCGGTTGACGAATTCAAATTCCCTCAGACGAGGTGCTTTGATTTTCACCTGTGTTCCGTCAACACAGCCAACCACATTAGGGAATCCTGTATGAAAACAAATGAAATATCTGATATTTCATTGAATTTTTATTAAAAGAATAAGAGTTATTCATTTAAGGTTAACCCCTGACCTGCTTTATGGAAGAACCATTGCTTGGTTGATGAAATGTTAGCAGCGTTGGAAGGCATTTGAATAAACTCATCTTTGCGCTCAACAATTAATTTGGTGCAATTGTGGACAATTCTGGAGACTGTGGACATCGTTACACCAAACAGGTCGCCCACTGTGATGAAGAATCCCCCTGTGGCCAGGAACTGAAGTGTTATAAGAACTTGAATTATGGGTGAAATTGGAAGGTTTATCTGGGTCTTTCGGGTCAGTTGTGGCTCCAGCATCATAACCAACCAGTAAATAACTCCCCGTCTGAGCCTAAATCTTGCCTTTAATTGATCATCGTTCAAAACATCCATAGGATTGGTCCTGTCTCTAAAAACTCTTTCCCTACGCAGGGCCCTTCTATATTCATTCAGTCTTTGAAGGCGGAGAGCCATGATGACACTGTGATTAATCAAATACATGATATCAAAGTATGATGAATATGTGAAAAATTATTTGATATCTATTTCATCCGTAAGAGATATCAAAATACAGCTTTAACCTCGAATATTTCATTTAATAGCAAGATCATCACAACCAACACCCCCTTTCCCCAATGTCTCATAGTATTCTGCCCACTCAGCTTGCCATACAACAATGCACGGAAACCGCAGTGTTCGGCTGCTATTTTGAAAGGAGGGAGTGTTTACGATATGCGGTCGGTGGTTATAATTGACATTCACCATAAAAAAAAATCAGTAAAAAGCAAAAATGACCAAGTAAGAGTGAAATGATACTCACACACTTCTTTGTGCGTCTGTCTTGAAGCCGCAAAAAAATTTGCATCTTAAAAAAGGTAAATATCGTTTTCGGAAAATTACGCTTCGGAGATTCGATCATTTAATAACAGAAAACGGTTTAACACAATATGTTGGTTAACGTTTGATTGAATGAAAGAATAAATATCAGTTTACGAAATGTCGATTGTGTTCTTATTTTATTCATTTTTGGGATGTTTTAATCATTTTAGCTTACGGCTAAAAACCGCTAGTCGCCTTGCTTGAGGCTTGGAAGTTTCGTCGACTAAGTCATTTTCGAGCTGCGGCTTAGACTTTGCGGCTTGGGCTAGCCGTTTGTGGAAGCGGCTTGGGCTAGCAGATTTAGCCGCTATGTGTGTTAGTGGACTAAATAGCCGAAGACGGCGCTATGCAAGCGGCCCCAGCTCTTCTTGCCGTATTTCCCCCAGCTCCTTAGTTCGTTCCCAGGCTGCCCGCTTCCACTCTTCTACGCTCTGAGCGTCTGGGATCCTCTCCAACCTCTTGGCACCGTCCCAGGTGGAGAGGGCAGAGATGGTTCTTGTTGTTTCTATCTCTTGGACTGGGTAGACAGAGGTTTCTACACCAATGGCGTGGGTCTTCTTTTTCCTCCAGGCACACGAGACGTACTCCGTCAGGTGCAACCACTCGTCTATCTCTGGCCCCTTGGGATGTAGAGCGGTCGGTTTCTTGTAGCCTGTAAGGATGGTATTTGCATCGGGACTTTTAGAGTAGCTCCGAGTGGACACAGCCCTATTACGCTTTCGTCAGTCCCGAGGATGTCCACCCATAATATGGGGCAGTTGCAGAACTCAAAGTCCCCTATGGCCCATAGGACGGCTCGTTCCCAGCTCTGCTCGTTCTCTACCTTGGCCTTGGTTGGCTGGATGCGGACCCCCGCAATTCTCCCGGTTTCGGTGTGGGCGTACCAGGCTACGAAGATCTCCCGGAGCTTCCTGTTTGATAGGACTAGGAAGCGGTCCAGGCCCTTTGCTAAGTTCTCCCACTGCTTCTTTGGGGGCTGCACGATCAAGGCTAAAGGACAGCCGGTCCTGGGAGCAACCAGGTCTAGGGCTTTCTGGACGACGGTTCTCCCTACGTCGGTGGAATGGTTGGGAAAGGCGTAGACCGAGACCTCGACGCGGGTACAGTCTCGCTCTTGGACGTCTGGGTGCTGGAAGGTTTCTCGCGTTGGGGCAGTCTACATAGTCTGCGAGGTGGTCTCCCATTGTTTCCTGCAACTCTCCAGCTTCGAGGTTGGAGACGACCTTGTTGTATAGCTTGGTTCGTACCGTATGCCCGTCATGCGTGTGCATCCAGGTGCAGACGTGTTTTCCTACGCTGGGGGTGTTGTCGAGGATGCATGGATGGTCAGTCTCGCAGAGGCTTCTAGGCTCTCCTTGCATGCGGAAGTCGTGGTTGTTGCACAAGTGCTCTACCAGGGCGCTCCTATCCAAGACCCCAAAGAAGTCCCGGGTTTAGTCCACGTAGTAGAGCCCATAGCCCATTGCCTGTAGTCTTCGTTCCACGGCTGGGAGAGCCCTCTGTACGTCGTCTATGGGGATCTCGGGGACCGCAATCTTGATCACAAAGTATCCCGCTATGGGTGTGTCGGGGTGCAAGATGTTTGTGATTGATAAATGCCCGAAAACGCTAAAATGTGCCCGAACGGTTATATTGTAATGCACTTTGAGGAATGTAACATATAATCACATTACCCCCTAATAGTAGAAGCTTCCGTGCTGTTTCGGAAGCACCGGCTAAAAATTGCTATGTTTTGTTCTATGATTGTTTCGCATTCCTCACGACCTGATTTGCAATCATGCATCGGCATGGAGGCCAACTGCTGCTGACAAGACTAACCTTTTAAAATGTTTTTGCAACATGTAACGTACTTTTATTTATAGTGGTTATATTAACCATACACAAGAAAGAAATTATATGCGTTAAAATCAACTACACCGCAAACGTTTGTACCAGCATTTAATCATGAGCCTGGATGTTTTTAATCGCTTTTTGCCATGGTAATGTTGTGGTAGCAGTTAAACAGTAATATGTTCCAAAGAAGTGCCTTTACAAGCTCTGGGGGCAATGTTTTTAACAACCGGGTCCTGATTGAAACGAGGTGATTTAGGGTGCGAATAATATAAGAATAAACATTTCTCAACCCAAAAAATGGTGCCGTTCCCATCGCAAATAACAATGTCCACATAAGCATCAATAAAATAAAACGGATAATCTATCGAGTTGATCTCCGATATCTCTCTAGATGCGGTTTAATGAGCGTCGTCAATGCATTTTGATACAAAGCTGAGATGATATTCGAACCGAAAGTAACGAGTGGACGAGCGGTCAGTGTTTTAGCTTCTATAAATAATTCCAAAAAACAAAGGTTCTGTGTATCAACGAGACTTGTCGTTGAAGTCCGACCGGATAAAGAGTCGAAAGACAAATCATTTCCGTTGTTTGCTCAGTTAGTGTCTATGGATTCAACATATAGGGGTAAGGTGCGCTGAAGAGTGCGGTGCGTTAAATGATACCACAATTAGAAGCAGCAAAGGGGTTTACCCATCAATCATTCTCTCATAGCAGGCTTTACTGTTGTCTAGCACGATGTGTCACATTTCGCAAAGTGAATATAATTTGGGATTATGTCACCTAACTCAATATTGGGTGCTGATCGTACTACTGGCATATGCATTATGTTGAAAGTTGTGGGTAAGATGTGTGGCTACAGGAAATCTTACAGAGGTATTGCCGGAAGCAGTGTCTCTCCCGTTGTGGGTTGTAGCCAATAAAGTATTGTTTGCGTAATCAATGGTAAAGAAGTTTACAGATTGATATAACATTTTGCCAACATCTTTTTTGAGCTAGCGGTAAATGGTAAAATTGCTTTGAGTGCACATGGAATTAGAAGACAGCAATATAGTGTTATCAACCAAACTACACTGTCTAATAATGCGCGTTATCCTAGACGTTAGTGTTTGATTTGCAGCGCTCGCTCGATTCCAGGTCTGTAAAATCATACGCAACATACACACGGTTTAGAACGTTTTTTGTCGCACATAGCAGGTTTCAGTTAAAATAAGAAATAAAATGAAAGATATGAAATAAATAGAAAACGAATCGGGTCATTCAATTTCAGGAAGTGCGCATTTGCTATTGCATTCTTCGGGCCAATAATAGCCGGTACACAAATAAAATCAAATCATGAATAATCATCACATACATTGACAATACAGTCCTGGGTCAGCGAAGTTTCTAAACGCATTCTTAGTTGGCAATGATAACTTGCTCGTAAGATCCGTAAGGTTCCTATGTCGGATTTTCTAAAGTGTACACTACATAACTTACTGGAATAAAGTCGTTCTAAATATTGTCTTTTAAGCGCTATTTATGTTGATTGCGGACAGTCACTGACGATTATATAGCAGTGGTTATTTTCCGACAACAAACATCATCTCACCTTTTGCTTCGAGGGACGGCTATGTTTAGCTTCGGATTTACTACCCCAATGTACCGTTAAATTGCCTGCCGGCATATACAAAGAAGATCTCAAATATGAGGCACTTAGGTAACTGTTCATCTTTGGACATCTTTATGCATCTCTGGCATTTAATCTCTTTGGACATTATGTAAATGTGAATAGTTGTCCTAGAAAACTGGAGATAACGATGCTGAGAAAAATGTACACTACTTTATTTTCCCAATCCCTCATAATGGCGTATATAAAAGGGTTCAAGTGGTGCCACTCCGGTCTGTTATCATCACTAGCACTTGAAGCTCCCGGAATGGAATTTATATGGTAATGCCTTACGATGAAAATAAATGGCAATAGCTAGCATGCTGACACACGGCACTCTGACTGTAAACCTTTAGCTATTCCCGCTCAATGGATATTAATGTCTTTGTTTATCATATAAAAGTGAATGTTGCCATATTTACAGCGTAACTCAATTGAATAGCAACATTGAACAAACAGTGGTCATAACTGGATCGGTGTGCGATGCTAACAATGCGAACATCGTTTCTATGGGCATTTTACAATGTGTTAGAACATTGCCTCACGATCGCTCGTAAATTAACCTGTCTTATGAGCGGCAGGGAGTGGAATACAGGTAGGCGTCTGGTTAAACAAATGTCGATGTATTACTATGCTGAGGCATACCTATTTTGTACAGTAATTTCACTTGCAAATACAGCCGAGTAAACACAACTGCTCACTCTCCCGTCGCATTATTTAGTGTTCCATCCGTAATTAATTCATGATATAATCAATGTTAAAACTGCTTTCCTATTTGAGATGGTAGCATGAGATACTCCTAGTTACCACGGAGTAATTGCATTTCTATATATTTGCCATTCGTATTGCCATTCACCATCGGATTCAATTCGTCGTCACCATGTCTTAATAGCTACCACTCCGTTGCTATGTGTCATCATGTACCAATTGATGCAACAATTGGACCGAAATGTATTTAGCTCGGTGCCATCTCATATATGAGAATTATGTTTCCGTCCATCGCTTCATAGCGTTGCTGCAATTTGCACTATATCATAAAATGCTAGCAGACATGTCAGTCTGAGCGGATAAATAAAACATAATAGCCTTGCATCGAAGCATAAACACAAACTAGGTCGAGCTATTGCATGGCTCATTCATTACTAGGCAATGCTATACATCATATCCTCTCCATGGCTTTATGTGAAAAGACCTTGGAATGATTTCCTACCGAGGGTGTCCGATTTCATCTTATGGTAAAACAATGGGCATTTTGTAATATAAACATAACTAAACCTTGCTATATTATATATCTTTCTGCAAGCCGCACACTTGCTACCACTGCTGTCCAAAAATCGTTTAGAAACGAGTCTTATACAAGAAATACTAACGTAATGGTGCATTTGCGTGTTTAATGACGCTCTTCCAGCTGCTATGATTTACACATGCAACCAAAAAGTGATGGCATAATGACGTAGTTATTTGTTGAGGACAATACAAAGAGTTTCAGTCGAAATCAATGATGCTGCATTGCCAATGGGTAAATCTATGGAAGATGGTGCCCACGGTTATTTCTCTAAGGCGACTGTTATTTGTATGCATGCAATGATTTTTGCGTACCACTGAAGAACGCTTTCTATAATATGCAAGAAGTTACTGTCTAAAAGCGAGGACGTACTCGCCCTTCTGCAAAACATTGAATTAGTATGCAAAATAACTGGGTGATAATTGCAAATCACCCTCTCTTGAATCGCGTGATGATAGATCAACCGGCGATTACATCGTGTATTAACTTATAAAGTCGATATGGTATATGTCAGATGCTCGATGTGACAGGAATCAATTGATCTATACCAACCATTGTGATCTCTAACGTCTGAGGCTACAACACCTTATTTACTAGGATAAATAGCTTGGTTTATGCATGTTTATTTGACCTGCAAAACAATACCTTAATGAAAGCGAATGTTGACGGGTATTTGCTCAATCCGGTTGATCCGATAGTTTACAGGCTTTCAGACGCTACAATCAGTTCGCCTTTGGTAGTAAACAATGATATATACTTGGGGCATGAAAAATTAATGCTTCGTAAATTCTAGTACCACGTGCAGAAGAACACTTTTCCTTTAGGAAACATGTGACTCAAGGTCAATGGTGGTTGTATTAAGGCAACATATTGTCAATACTATATTAGTGTCAAAGCTTCCTAACAGGAAAGTTCATTTGCAGCGTTTGGTTGCGGGCAGATGTTGCTTTGCCTAGACTTGTCCGAGTAAGCATGTGTATGGAGGGGGTATTAGCTGAATAGTGTTAGCAGAATATAGCTTTTTTTCAGTGTATGTATCCGCATTGTTTTTCATATTCAAATAATGTCATTGGGTTACTACAAATAGTGAACAGTGTCGTAAGTACCTTGCTCGTCTGTCAATGTCAGGCAATTAATGGACTCAATTTGATGGTTTACCACCACTCCAACTGACAATACATGCATAATATAACAAGTGACCGCGAAGTAGCATACCAACCACATATTAGAACAGAATGTCCCTTTGAGATAGACGCGCTGTTGCAACAATGCTTGATGTTCTGTCGTTAGGGCTGCTCATGTATATTCCGATAACCAAATATAGGGTTGAATTACTTTCAGAATAATCAACTTCTATTCTCTGATATTCTAGAGCTTATTTTGAGACTCTACCAATGACATCCTTCCCACAGTGAGATATATCAACATGCGCAGCAAATGATATATAAGGTAAAAAGCATCTAATACTCCGGGTATTCTCCGCCATATACAGTAAGAAATGCGTGAGGCCGTTTCTTGCGTGCAGTCTCTAGAAACACCACGAAAACACGACATGAATCCACTATTCTGAGTTATCATTATATCCATCAGTGAATGGTTTATAGCTTGTACTATAGCAATTTTACAAGACGATTAACAGAGAATTCGCATGTCCATATTCAGTCTCCCCTATCAATAAATCTGATTGATCAACTGTGCGGTAGTAATTGTATGCTCAGCGGGGTGTATTAAGCTTGTAAATGACGCTTGATGTCATGGAATGGCGGGGTTTGGAGTTGCTTTATCCGTTATTTAGTAATATGCAACCCTCTAGTGGACTAAACTGGTAGGTATCACGAGAGCAATAACATGGTCTACGATTTTTTGTGTGCCTGCCAGCCCTCGAATTTAATTGACGTTGCAGTTAATGTCGGAAACTGCACTGCCAATTGTCCGTGTGCGATATGATGTACCTTTAACATCGCTTTAAAGGTACACATTCATTTGTAAATTTATATCTAATTATTGCGAGATCAATATTAACATTGACAAATTATATGCCGTATATAGCATATAAAAATATATCTTCTCAGCTCAAAAATATGCGAAAGGTCAAATTACGTTTATGCAAATGAGTGAAACAATACAGCGCTAAAATTATAGCTATTTAATCTTTATATGTCTGGCTTGCGATCAAATCATACATTCCGGCAATGTGTTCTCTGTCACGTTTGGTGTCGATATAAATCTGTGAAATGTCTTACCGTCGATTTAATTTACTCGATGTAGCTTTAATCGGAGTTGAGGTTGACATCTGTAAGGTCAGCCCGATGAACTGTTAATTATATATATATAGATATATATATATATCTATATATAGATAGAGAGATAGATATATATATATATATATATAGAGATATATATAGATCTATATATATATAGAGATCTATATCTATGAATATCTATTCATATATATATATATATCTCTATATATATATATCTCTATAGAGAGGATCTATATATATATATATATATATATATATATATATCTATCTATATATATATATATATATCTATATATATATATATATCTCTATATATATATCTGTATATATATATACATGTTCCTCTATATATATATATACATATATATATATCCGATATATATATAAATAAATAATTGCACAGCCTTGCAAGGTAATAAATTCTAGATAGTAATCCGTATTTCATATTTGAGGTTTTACCTCGTTATGTTGCATCTTGGAATAACTTTTCCAGATTAATTGTTTAGTTTACTTGTTCTAACAAGTGTAAAAAGTGTAATAGTTCAAATAAACGTATTATATCGGCAACACTGATTAGGATGTTTACCTTATATTGTATCTGAGTAGTTCAATGTCAACCAGAGCTTGCACATGACAAGGTTTAAGTTTCGCATTTACTTATTATTCGCCTGCTTATATAAATTAATAGTAGTAGTATAGGTAACGGCGGAGCTGGAGCACCGCCTTACCTATACTACCGTGGTCTCCAACTGGGGACCTGCCATCCGGGCGAATTGGTTTCGGTGTGGGTTAGAGGGTGGGACCGCCGGGGATTACCCATAGAGGTCTTTTAGCGTGAAGCTACTGGGGCCACCGCAGTAAGTTCCATTTTTCACTCTGGTGAGGTCTTCCATGAACTTGGCCACTGTGTCATTGTTTTTCTCAATAAAGGCCGGACGAATCGTTGTAACTCTCATCGTGAAGAGTTTCCAGCAGAAGAAAGCCTCATCTGGCCTCTTTGGAATATCTTTTGGCCTGGCCATCCAGGGGCCGTGGTGAACCAGATCGTAGTCGAGGATGCTGTTAATCTTGCCGTTTGTGGCGTAGTCCCCATCATCTGCGCCGGGAATGGTTGTGTACCCCCAAGCGACAGTTTTTTTGTACTTCTTTTTGTCCTGATGATACTCCAAGCTGTACACCTCAGCCATTTCAAAGGTCCTCGTCGGTGCACAGCCGGAAAACGCTGTCGACAAACACACCAATGGTCGCCGGCGGGCGGAGGTGAAGCCTAAGCAGAATCTGAGGTTAGTACTGGGCTGGAATATTTCGGAACAGATCAGGAAGAAATTCAGAAACATAAGCGCAAGTGGTAACTAAATTCATTACTACCTAAATAAGTTCTTACCGGTTCGCTATCTAGGTACTAAGCATACAAAGCATGGGTCAGTGGTAATTATCCTCTATGATTACACAACAAACATTTGGTGAATTATAAATGCAAAATCCTTATGATTTACAGCAAGAAAGAAGCTGCGCGAGCAGAGGAATCCACCAACAGGCGGGGGAAAATGTTCAACGTACACAGTGGCAGAAGAGCATTACGCTGATCATCTAGCCAAAGTTGGCAGCGATGTCATTGAAGGCATTGAGGGGGGTATTGAAACCCAATCTGAAACCTCAGGTATTAAATGCTTAATTTCTACACTTTACATATAATTTGTCATGTAACTCTGAATTACTCTTTACACTTTTGATTCAGGATGCTCTATCTGCACTTTACATGTAATTTGTCATGTAATTCTGAATTACTCTTTACACTTGTGATTCAGGATGCTCTAGCTACATATCTGTCCGACCAGTAACATTTCCGGCTGAGGCCATTTTAATCACAGGTAATTGTTGCATAAATTGATCCTCTATTAGAGTTTAGTCGGATTGCTTCCTAGCTTCTAGGCCGGAGGCCGCCTGCGACCTGGGGGACAGTGCACCCAGCCCATGCGGGAAGTGCACGCCCATATAGACATTCAGAACAAGGGTATATATGGAGTGGAGAAGAAGTGTCCCACTAAGGTTCTCCAAATTTTCCGAAATCCTAGACATGTACCGCGAATCTAGGTTGCTGAGAGAGATTCTAGACGAGGACGAGCTGTCCACTTTCGCAAAACCCTGTGGGAAAGAGGCGCTGTGGTTGGTGTTGTCCCAGCTGGAAAATGGAGGCGGGCAGGGCTGGGAGAGATCTATGCTATTGGGTGCTGCGGCCAGCCGTTTCTATGTTCTAGGGAAGGTATTGTGGCATACTAGCGCGCAGGTGGACTGCCTAGGAAGGCTGGGTCGTTGGTAGGACAACATTGCTTTGTATGGGCGCTAGGGCCACCAACCGGTCCTTCTTCTTCGCCGTTGTTGTCCTTTCTCCTGCCAGCCTACACAGCATAGGCACTCGAACATTTTCCAACCCTCCAATCCTCGCAACCTCCTGCGCTAGGAAGTACCCATAGGCCGGGACCTCTTCTGCCCCAGGGATCGGCTCGCCGTTCTCCCCCAGCCGGACGAGGAAGACGATTGGTTTCGGGGTGTTGCGGGAGGTGGAGATGCTATAGCGGCTTGTGGTGTACTCTCCTGGCTCCATCAATACCACCATTTTCTGCTCTTGGAGGGGCGGGGCCTGGACCTTGGAGAGGAAGGTCTCGGCAACAACGGCAGGTGTATTTTTTCGAAGTCGCTTTCCATCTGTTGGAGTTCTTCCAGGCGGGAGGGATCCTTAGCCCCGCATTTCCAGCAGTGGTCGGCAGCCAGTAGGTTTGTCCTATTTGGGCCTTTCGCTCTTCCACTTGCTCTCTTCTATGTCGAAGTACTGCTCCGTTTTCTCGAGGATCCGCTCCAGCCCCTTTGTAGCCCAGACAACGTGTGGTTCTGTGTAGTCCTCCTCGCCGTGTGTATAGCTCTCCTGGCTCGTTGGCTCTTCGTCGCAAATCGGTGTGTCCGTGCGGACGACCACTACTCGAGATGTATAGAGAGACTTTTTGCGCCCCAAGATTGTGTACTTTGCCCCACCGACTATCCGGTGCGTAGGGCCCTCCAGCGCCTCGTACACCTGGGCCTTGGTTCTCTCGGACGCCTCCTCTTTTCCTGTGCTGCTTGGGAGAAGGCGTCCAGGGGCCGCTTGCATAACGCCGTCTTCAGCTATTTAGCTGAAGCTGCAAATCCGGCTTGTTTTAGACGCTAATTTTCCGGCTTCGGCTATATTTTCTGTCTTGCGCTTTTAGCCGAGGCCGCTATCTTGTACATTTAGTCACTTGGATATAGCGGCTATTTTAAGCCGCAAACTTAGCATGCAACCACCTGTTATAAAATCAAATTCCACAATTTTTTTTTAAGGCGCGGTTGTTGCTTACAAATTTGATACATATATTAGTCTTTAACGGCAAACCATAATAAAATGACCTGTTCTTGACCTAAGCGCAATGTTGACACCGGTGTTAGTGTCGTCTGGATGGTTCTGCAAGTATGTTTTCCAAAGAAGGCGAGTTAGAAATTGTTTTATTTTACATTGATGATGAGAATTATTTTAACGCTCCATTCGGCGCAAATCTTTCAAAGAAAGGAAAGAAGCGGCTATGGGATCGCTTGTGCGAGCAATTGAATAGGTAAGTGTCAAAACACCTTGTTTATATGACATTTATATCTAGTCCGGCCTCTATCAGTCTATATCTGTAGACTCACTGACACTGACTCACGAAGAATTAAAATTATTGCTCCACATTTTTTATGGTTAAAACGGACTGAAATGCAAAAAAAAGGCAATATAATTGAAATTCAATAAGTTAGCTCTCGTTTGATGTACCATTCGCCCATTCAAGTTGAAAAAATTGGAAATAACATTGAGTTTCAAGCGTGGCAAGGCTAGGCTGACACCCCTAAGGCCTAACACTGACAGTTAATCTTCTTGACCTACATAAATACTATCAGCTACTATGATCTACATTAGTTCCCTAGTCAGTTATATTAACATCATATGCCAAAAAAACCTGTATCTTGCCATGAAGGATTCTGAAAAACAATTTTATTGTTTACAATGAATAGCCCAACAGTGAGAAACACAAATTTTGAATTATTACTGATATCAATATCAGAAAGTTTTATCTTATTTCAGCCATACAACTGACACCAAATATAGCTCGGAACAGATCAGGAAGAAATTCAGACACATAAGCGCAAGTGGTAACTAAATTCATTACTACCTAAATAAGTTCTTACCGGTTCGCTATCTAGGTACTAAGCATACAAAGCATGGGTCAGTGGTAATTATCCTCTATGATTACACAACAAACATTTGGTGAATTATAAATGCAAAATCCTTATGATTTACAGCAAGAAAGAAGCTGCGCGAGCAGAGGAATCCACCAACAGGCGGGGGAAAATGTTCAACGTACACAGTGGCAGAACAGCATTACGCTGATCATCTAGCCAAAGTTGGCAGCGATGTCATTGAAGGCATTGAGGGGGGTATTGAAACCCAATCTGAAACCTCAGGTATTAAATGCTTAATTTCTACACTTTACATATAATTTGTCATGTAACTCTGAATTACTCTTTACACTTTTGATTCAGGATGCTCTATCTGCACTTTACATGTAATTTGTCATGTAATTCTGAATTACTCTTTACACTTGTGATTCAGGATGCTCTAGCTACATATCTGTCCGACCAGTAACATTTCCGGCTGAGGCCATTTTAATCACAGGTAATTGTTGCATGAATTGATCCTCTATTAGAGTTTACTATAGTTTACTGATTATTTACACGAGAAGATTGTACTGATGTAAGATTTAACAATTAAATATTTGTTAAGAAAAAATACAAGACACATTTTCCCATAACAGAGAGTGCAACTATTCCAGAGGAATATATACGGGACGAACACCAGCCACCTGTCACCAAAAGAAGAAAAGAAGAGGGATACGATGAACTGATTCAACTTCAATTAGAGAAAGCGAAATTGGAAATTAGTGTTTTGAAGTTAAAGGAAAAAAGTTTATTGTTACAAATCTCAAAATTAGAAAAGTTGTAATCATATAGTACTTTTTTTAATTTGATGCAAGAATTGTTGTTAATTTATTATCTCAATTTCTACACTTGTTATGTTTGACTGTTCTTAACCATTTTTATTGAAATAGTTCCTTTGTTACAAGTACCACATGAGAAATGAACTTCTGCAATCATGTCTCGCTTCCTCTTTCCTTCTGGCATGTCCTCGGTCGCAGTCTCACCATCATATACCAGACAGCACATCGTTGTTCTTGTGCGCAATGCTATGCAATATGCAGCAGGCGACAACAGCGTTGGCTGCTCGTTTCGGAGAGAGACGAAGTTCGGTGTGCAGACAAGAAAATCTGCGCTTTAGTATACCATTGACCTTTTAACACAAATAAGAACAAATTATAATTCGGACTGGTAGAATTGGTGTGTTGATTCTGTATTATGTGACTTTGAAAATTCATGGCATGAAAATATGCTTACTTGTTCCACAACCACTCTGGTTTTTTTTTGAGCCCTGTTGAAATTAATTCTTTTTTGGTCGCCTGTCGTAGGGTATGGTGTCATTAGGTACTTCCCCAGACAATAGGCACTGTCACCTAAAAGGATGCCCTCTTGTGCACCTATTTGAAGAAATCTACACTATCGATCATTGCTATATTTCACCAAAAAGTGATATTACATCAGAGGTAGACAGCTTCATTAAAATATCAATGATATTACTTGAACACATATAATCTTATCATATGATACAAAGAACCATGTAAAATGTTAAGGTACCATTTTCAAATCTGCCTGCTATCGCACTATTTTTGAATATGGTTGAGTCGTGGCAACTGCCGGGCCACTTGGCCACCACGTTTCCAATCATATATTCAGCTGTTGCTATTATCTGGAAAATATCATGACTAATTTTACAATATAGCCATATGGATTCACTATAATGACTAAGTTTATAATTAGACCACATTGGTTTACATCAACAATGACTGTCATACTTGAATATTAAGGCTATGGTAGCCTTTTCGGTTGACGAATTCAAATTCCCTCAGACGAGGTGCTTTGATTTTCACCTGTGTTCCGTCAACACAGCCAACCACATTAGGGAATCCTGTATGACAACAAATGAAATATCTGATATTTCATTGAATTTTTATTAAAAGATTAAGAGTTACTCATTTAAGGTTAACCCCTGACCTGCTTTATGGAAGAACCATTGCTTGGTTGATGAAATGTTAGCAGCGTTGGAAGGCATTTGAATAAACTCATCTTTGCGCTCAACAATTAATTTGGTGCAATTGTGGACAATTCTGGAGACTGTGGACATCGTTACACCAAACAGGTCGCCCACTGTGATGAAGAATCCCCCTGTGGCCAGGAACTGAAGTGTTATAAGAACTTGAATTATGGGTGAAATTGGAAGGTTTCTCTGGGTCTTTCGGGTCAGTTGTGGCTCCAGCATCATAACCAACCAGTAAATAACTCCCCGTCTGAGCCTAAATCTCGCCTTTAATTGATCATCGTTCAAAACATCCATAGGATTGGTCCTGTCTCTAAAAACTCTTTCCCTACGCAGGGCCCTTCTATATTCATTCAGTCTTTGAAGGCGGAGAGCCATGATGACACTGTGATTAATCAAATACATTATATCAAAGTATGATGAATATGTGAAAAATTATTTAATATCTATTTCATCCGTAAGAGATATCAAAATACAGCTTTAACCTCGAATATTTCATTTAATAGCAAGATCATCACAACCAACACCCCCTTTCCCCAATGTCTCATAGTATTCTGCCCCACTCAGCTTGCCATACAACAATGCACGGAAACCGCAGTGTTCGGCTGCTATTTTGAAAGGAGGGAGTGTTTACGATATGCGGTCGGTGGTTATAATTGACATTCACCATAAAAAAATTCAGTAAAAAGCAAAAATGACCAAGTAAGAGTGAAATGATACTCACACACTTCTTTGTGCGTCTGTCTTGAAGCCGCTAAAATTTGCATCTTAAAAAAGGTAAATATCGTTTTCGGAAAATTACGCTTCGGAGATTCGATCATTTAATAACAGAAAACGGTTCAACACAATATGTTGGTTAATGTTTGATTGAATGAAAGAATAAATATCAGTTTACGAAATGTCGATTGTGTTCTTATTTTATTCATTTTTGGGATGTTTAATCATTTTAGCTTACGGCTAAAAACCGCTAGTCCCCTTGCTTGAGGCTTGGAAGTTTCGTCGACTAAGTCATTTTCGAGCTGCGGCTTAGACTTTGCGGCTTGGGCTAGCCGTTTGTGGAAGCGGCTTGGGCTAGCAGATTTAGCCGCTATGTGTGTTAGTGGACTAAATAGCCGAAGACGGCGTTATGCAAGCGGCCCCGGCTCTTCTTGCCGTATTTCCTCCAGCTCCTTAGTTCGTTCCCAGGCTGCCCGCTTCCTCTCTTCTACGCTCTGAGCGTCTGGGATCCTCTCCAACCTCTTGGCACCGTCCCAGGTGGAGAGGGCAGAGATGGTTCTGGTTGTTTCTATCTCTTGGACTGGGTAGATAGAGGTTTCTACACCAATGGCGTGGGTCTTCTTTTTCCTCCAGGCCCACGAGACGTACTCCGTCAGGTGCAACCACTCGTCTATCTCTGGCCCCTTGGGATGTAGAGCGGTCGGTTTCTTGTAGCCTGTAAGGATGGTATTTGCATCGGGACTTTTAGAGTAGCTCCGGAGTGGACACAGCCCTATTACGCTTTCGTCAGTCCCGAGGATGTCCACCCATAATATGGGGCAGTTGCAGAACCCAAAGTCCCCTATGGCCCATAGGACGGCTCGTTCCCAGCTCTGCTCGTTCTCCACCTTGGCCTTGGTTGTCCGGATGCGAACCCCCGCAATTCTCCCGGTTTCGGTGTGGGCGTACCAGGCTACGAAGATCTCCCGGAGCTTCCTGTTTGATACGACTAGGAAGCGGTCCAGGCCCTTTGCTAAGTTTTCCCCACTGCTTCTTTGGGGGCTGCACGATCAAGGCCGAAGGACAACCGGTCCTGGGAGCAACCAGGTCTAGGGCTTTCTGGACGACGGTTCTCCCTACGTCGGTGGAATGGTTGAAAGGCGTAGACCGAGACCTCGATGCGGGTACAGTCTCGCTCTTGGACGTCTGGGTGCTGGAAGGTTTCTCGCGTTGGGGCAGTCTACGTAGTCTGCGAGGTGGCCTCCCATTGTTTCCTGCAACTCTCCAGCTTCGAGGTTGGCGACGACCTTGTTGTATAGCTTGGTTTGTACCGTATGCCCGTCATACGTGTGCATCCAGGTGCAGACGTGTTTTCCTACGCTGGCGGTGTTGTCGAGGATGCATGAATGGTCGGTCTCGCAGAGGCTCCTAGGCTCTCCTTGCATGCGGAAGTCGTGGTTGTTGCCCAAGTGCTCTACCAGGGCGCTCCTATCCAAGACCCCAAAGAAGTCCCGGGTTTAGTCCACGCAGTAGAGCCCATAGCCAATTGCCTGCAGTCTTCGTTCCACGGCTGGGAGAGCCCTCTGTACGTCGTCTATGGGGATCTCGGGGACCGCAATCTTGATGACAAAGTATCCCGCTATGGGTGTGTCGGGGTGCAAAATGTTTGTGATTGATAAATGCCCGAAAACGCTAATATGTGCCCGAACGGTTATATTGTAATGCACTTTGAGGAATGTAACATATAATCACATTACCCCCTAAGAGTAGAAGCTTCCGTGTTGTTTCGGAAGCACCGGCTAAAAATTGCTATATTTTGTTCTATGATTGTTTCGCATTCCTCACGACCTGATTTGCAATCATGCATCGGCATGGAGGCCAACTGCTGCTGACCAGAATACCTTTTAAAATGTTTTTGCAACATGTAATGTACTTTTATTTATAGTGGTTATATTAACCATACACAAGAAAGAAATTATATGCGTTAAAATCAACTACACCGCAAACGTTTGTACCAGCATTTAATCATGAGCCTGGATGTTTTTAATCGCTTTTTGCCATGGTAATGTTGTGGTAGCAGTTAAACAGTAATATGTTCCAAAGAAGTGCCTTTACAAGCTATGGGGGCAATGTTTTTAACAACCGGGTCCTGATTGAAACGAGGTGATTTAGGGTGCGAATAATATAAGAATAAACATTTCTCAACCCAAAAAATGTTGCCGTTCCCATCGCAAATAACAATGTCCACATAAGCATCAATAAAATAAAACGGATAATCTATCTATCTAGATGCGGTTTAATGAGCGTCGTCAATGCATTTTGATACAAAGCTGAGATGATATTTGAACCGAAAGTAACGAGCGGACGAGCGGTCAGTGTTTTAGCTTCTATAAATAATTCCAAAAACCAAGGTTCTGTGTATCAACGAGACTTATCTTTGAAGTCCGACCGAATAAAGAGTCGAAAGACAAATCATTTCCGTTGTTTGCTCAGTTAGTGTCTATGGATTCAACGTATAGGGGTTAGGTGCGCTGAAGAGTGCGGTGCGTTAAATGATACCACAATTAGAAGCAGCAAAGGGGTTTACCCATCAATCATTCTCTCATAGCAGGCTTAACTGTTGTCTAGCACGATGTGTCACATTTCGCAAAGTGAATATAATTTTGGATTATGTCACCTAACTCAATATTGGGTGCTGATCGTACTACTGGCATATGCATTATGTTGAAAGTTGTGGATAAGATGTGTGGCTACAGGAAATCTTACAGAGGTATTGCCGGAAGCAGTCTCTCCCGTTGTGGGTTGTAGCCAATAAAGTATTGTTTGCGTAATCAATGGTAAAGAAGTTTACAGATTGATATAACATTTCGCAACATCTTTTTTGAGCTAGCGGTAAATGGTAAAATTGCTTTGAGTGCACATGGAGTTAGAAGACAGCAGTATAGTGTTATCAACCAAACTACACTGTCTAATAATGCGCGTGATCCTAGACGTTAGTGCTTGATTTGCAGCGCTCGCTCGATCCCAGGTCTGTAAGATCATCCGCAACATACACACGGTTTAGAACGTGTTTTGTCGCACATAGCAGGTTTCAGTTAAAATAAGAAATAAAAAGAAAGATAAGAAATAAATAAATAAACGAATGGGGTCATTCAATTTCAGGAAGTGCGCATTTCTATTGCATTCTTCGGGCCAATAATTGCCGGTACACAAATAAAATAAAATCATGAATAATCACATACATTGACAGTACAGTCCTGAGTCAGAGAAGTTTCTAAACGCATACTTAATTGGCAATGATAACTTGCTCGTAAGATCCGTAAGGTTCCTATGTCGGATTTTCTAAAGTGTACACTACATAACGTACTGGAATAAAGTCGTTCTAAATATTGTATTTTAAGCGCTATTTATGTTGATTGCGGACAGTCACTGACGATTATATAGCAGTGGTTATTTTCCGACAACAAACGTCATCTCACCTTTTGCTTCGAGGGACGGCTATGTTTAGCTTCGGATTTATTACCCCAATGTACCATTAAATTGCCTGCCGGCATATACAAAGCAGATCTCAAATATGAGGCACTTGGGTAACTGTTCATCTTTGGACATCTCTATGCATCTCTGGCATTTAATCTCTTTGGACATTATGTAAATGTGAATAGTTGCCCTAGAAAACTGGAGATAACGATTCTGAGACAAATGTATACTACTTTATTTTCCCAATCCCTCATAATGGCGTATATTAAAGGATTCAAGTGGTGCCACTCTGGTCTGTTATCTTCACTAGCACTTAAAGCTCCCGGAATGGAATTTATATAGTAATGCCTTACGATGAAAATAAATGGCAATAGCTAGCATGCTGACACACGGCACTCTGACTGTAAACCTTTAGCTACTCTCGCTTAATGGGTATAAATGTCTTTGTTTATCATATAACAGTGAAAGTTGCAATATTTACAGCGTAACTCAATTGAATAGCAACATTGTGGTCATAACTGGATCTGTGTGCGATGCTAACAATGCGAACATCGTTTCTATGGGCATTTTACAATGTGTTAGAACATTGCCTCACGATCGCTCGTAAATTAACCCGTCTTATGAGCGTTATCATTATCTTGCGAATGGCATGCTATACTGTTTGACAGAGAAACTATTGATGTACTACGTTAATAATGCGCAATACGACAACCTCGGCATGGAGTGGAATACGGGTAGGCGTCTGGTTTTACAAATGCCGATGTATTACTATGGTTGCATTAAGGCAACATATTGTCAATACTATATTAGTGTCAAAGCTTACTAACAGGGAGGTTCAGTTGCGGGCACATTTTGCGGGCAGATGTTGCTTCGCATAGACTCGTCCGAGTAAGCATGTGTATTGAGGGGGTGTAAGCTGAATAGTGCTAGCAGAATATGTCTTGTTTTCTCAGTGTATGTATAGCAGAATAT